>VYXF01008302.1:0-27528 GCA_013397295.1 Polioptila caerulea
CACAGCTTTTTGGAGAGAGGAATTTCCAGAGGGTTATCCTCCCCTCTTTATTTTTTGTACTGAAGGTTGGCATTGCTTTTTGGTGTTGCATGTCTCTCTATCCCTGCTCACTAGCTGTGAGTACACTGAACTGACAAGACCATCAAAAACAACATTCCTACCTTCAGCTGCTTCCTCTTGTCCCTTCCTGCACATGCTTTCCTGTGGCAGCTCAGGCTGATCAGAGCTGGCCTAGCTAGAGCCATGACATTTTAGTTTATTTACTTTTAGCTCAGCTTGGTTCCCCACATGCTCTGTGTGCCTTTTTGCAGGAGCAGGATTGGGTCCTATGGATGCTTGGAATACCAGGTTGGTGCTTTTAGCCATGCTGGCTTACATGGGCTTAAGGTGTTTGTGGGGTTCCTGACCCTCTGAAGGGTTTTAGAGGTAAGTTTGGTGGAGCTGAGCTTATGAGCTGAGGATACAGCTCTTTATTTCTGGAAGAAGTAGATGTTTTTGTCCTTGTGTTAGCAGTGTGGTGCTGTGTTGAGCTCTGGCGGGTGGAGAAAAGTACGGATGCTGCTGTGGGATTGAGTGGAGGGGAGCTGAAGGGGGCAGTGTTCTTGGCTGGAGTTCCTTATACTCTGCCTGTAGGCTTTTATTTTGTTCCCTCATGACTGTGTTGCCCTTAGGGTGCTGTAGGTGACAGGCAACCGATGGCTGCCTGGCAGGCAGCAGGGTGGGTGTGTAGGGGGCTGCAGCAGGATCCAGAAGGAAACACCTTGCTTCCCTGCACACTGTCAGGGGCCATGATGGAGAAGTGCTGCAGGTGGGGGCTGGTGCCCATCCCAGGAGACCTGCTGTGGTCATCACCTTGCTGGGGAGGGACTGCTTGGAAGGGAGGGTTATGAAATGGAGAGAAGACAGTGAGATGCTCAGACCACTTTTAACTTTTGATTCCTTGTGTTTATTGTAGTTCATCAGACTGTTGAGTGTTGTGCTTTGTGTTATACAACATGCTTTAATGGCTCATGAGGGTTGGAGTAGAGTGACATATTCCTACCTTACTCTCACCTGAATTTCTCCCAACACATTGTCAACAAGCTATTGTCATGTGCTTATGTTTTCTTGAATCTGCCTCTCTGCGAGTTTCCATGAAAAATGATTTGGGCAGCTGCACCCCAGCTGGGCTGTCATAATCCCTAGCTGGGTTCTCAAAACATTTGATGCTTTTGTTGGTAAAGCCCACATTGAAAGAGCCCCATCTGTGTGCTCATCAAGATCTTTCGGGTATTTCTTGATTTCCTCAAGAATATGAAGAGGCTGAGCCTTTATGTAATCTGATAAATAATTAGCACAGCAGGAATGTGCTGTTTTCATGCCAGGTCTGTGGAAATGGCAGGCTCCTTAGGAAAAGACATGAGTGAACATAAAATCATAAACAGTAGTAATTGAAAATGTGAAATCTGATTTCTTCTGCATAGTACTGTAAAATTACCCTAGAAATACCTTGCGCCATTCTTTTTATAAATGAGGTTCTGTAGAGCTATTGTTATTGTTCTCTGCAGGCACTTAATGTACTATGAATGAAAAGGGATATTCTTTTAGTTTGCTTTTGATTTTTAATAGTACCATAGCTTTTCCCTGTTTAGCAACTTGAACAATTTTTGAAGTGGAAAATTGATAAATATTTGATGGCAATTAGTATCAGCCATAAGAATGGAGAGGTTTCAAGCCTAAAAGTGTCTGTTGGAGAGCAGTGGATGCAAGAACAGTATAACAGATTTCTGTAGAGACTAAGGTTTTCTCAGGTCACTGAAAGATATTTCCTATTTTATTTGATAAACCATATGCAGTGAAACACAAAAATCTTTTTAGGCATTGTATTTATGTGTATTAGATATATGTGCTTGAAGAAATGTGTGGCTGAGTAATAACTACTTGCTTTTTTCTGGATTGCAAATAGTATTGACTGCAGTAATTGCAAGATGTAATAAACATATCTTCAAATCCAGTAGCTTCTGCAAACCACCAGTGTTTGTGCACAAGAAGGGAAATATCTTAATGGAAGGACTTAATGAAGATTAAGCCAGCCATGCTCAGGATCTTCTAAACACTCTGTGTAGTTCCAGGAAAACCTTGTGCTTCTGTAGTAAAGTCATAATGAAAAGCTATGGAAATGTATCAGTCATTTTCAGTGCTGAAAGACCATTTTTGATGAAGGAAAGGTCTTGGAAGGTGGAAACGCTTTCAAACACTCAGTGGTTTTAGAGCTTGTGCCGTGGGATTGGCCCCGAGTCACCCACACGTGCGGGTGGGAGGGATTCAGGTGCTTTATTCACCCATGCAGGGAGTGGTGTGTGAGATGTGGTATCATCCAGTGTCCCTGCCATGCTGTTTGTTTGGGCACAAACCCTGGCAGAGGCTACAGCCAGAAAGCATTGTTCCCCAGAAGAGTTACCCGTCTGTTTTCATCCGGAAGGGAAGAGCCTTTGGGAATGGCTGTGTGATCCTAGTGCTTTGCACATCTGCATTTGGAGTGGCAGCCAGGATGCTGGTGCTCTCAGACTGAGCGGGAGGCATGTTGTGGTGTATGCTCCTTGCTGCCAGAGCATCTTAATCCATCTTAAATGGATCCAGGAAGGGTAAATACTTGGGACGCAAACAGATCAATCCAGAACTGCAAACCCTAGACCTCCAGCAATTAGGAGCTAGGTCCTGAAATGCTTGGGGTGACTGCCAGAGATGGAGTGCAGAGGCTTTACTGTTCAGCTTTCTGTGCTAGGAGTTTTCGTTCACTAAATAACAGGATGTGAGGATGGGAATCACGAGAAAGGACAAAGGTTGAGCCTTGTGTCTCTGCCTTCAGGAGTACAAGAATTGAAGATAAATGTCTGATCATATTTTGGCAGCCAGCACTTCCTCACATGCTTGTTACATGAGATGGAAATTCTCCAATCTCTGTGTTTCACCTTGTTGTGGGAAAAGCACATGGCTGCCTCTGTGTGAGTGCCATGCTGAGCAGGTATAGCAGTATTCAGCAGTGCAGTAGGGCTGTGCTCTACTGTGCTGGGCTCTTGGGAGACCCAGTTGTAACAAGTGTGTGTGTAAATGTCTGAGATTTGTCAGTTTTGAAGCTGCAGAAAGCAGATTTCCTTTCTGCTCAGGAGGGAATTACATGCCTTTCATACATGCTTGTGATTGTGTGTGTTTTGTCCTTGGAGGTAATGCAGCCATCTGAGTTGGGTAGTGAATTTATTTTTTTTAAGGTACTTTGAACATGAGAAGTGCAGATGTGTGCAGGAACTGAATTCAGTTGTGAATCCTGTGATTTAAAACTTGTTTAGAACAACAAGCTCAATCTTCTTGGAGATCTGAGCATCTCCAACCCTTAAATAACCCAAGTATTTAAACAATAAATAATATAATTTAAATAATATCACATGGCATTTGGCATAAAAGCATGGAACACCTTGCAGGGCCTGGAAATAAATTTATCTGAATTGTTGTGTAGGGTAAAGCTGCTGCTCTTATTGAATAGCCACTACTACTCTAGAGTAGTAATTAAAAAAAAATTGTTCGATTTGTTGATTTGTTTCTATAAAAACACCGAAAATTATTTAAAAATATTTATTCTCATTGAAACAGAACCTGAAGGGCTGTATTTGTCTGTATATTTGTTTGTTTACTTGATTTTTTTTTTTTTCCTTAGAACTATTTTGATGGAAAACTTTCCCCTCAAGGGAAAATGCCTTGGATTGAATACAATCACAAGAAAGTATCTGGCACTGAGTTCATTATTGACTTTTTGGAAGAGAAACTTGGAGTGAATTTGAATAAACACCTTGGTCCACATGAAAGAGCAGTTTCCAGAGCTGTGACCAAAATGGTGGAGGAGCACCTGTACTGGTAAGCTTGCATGGCAAAGCTGGCTGTGTCCTTGTGCTGTCACGTGTGTCCCTGAGCTTGGGCCTCAGCAGGAACGCGTCTTTTCTCTTACAGAAATCTTGGGTACCCAGTTACAAACTTCACAACTCTCTTCATCCTAGGAATCTGCTGCTCCTTTATGTGTACGGTGGTATGAGCCAGGGATAATAATTCCCTTGAAAAGTTGTGCTGTTTAAGCAAGGTAAAGTCAGGCCCTTTGACTGCAGCTTTGTAGAAGGAAGCAACAGGGGGATGCTCCTCTGTTCAGTGTGGCATCTGTATAGCAGCCTTGTTAATAAAGACCAAAAGATGAAGGTGGCTGAATACATTTGTTATTTGAGGAATGTAGAGGAATGAATCCAGTGTTTGTGGTGAATCCAGAATATTGTTTTCTTACTTTTACTGATTTAAATTACGTATGAGTGATTGCAGTACGGATCATTGCCTTTCCTGTAACACAGGATCCTCCTGTTGGAATGTATTGGTGACAATGCTACCAGTTGATAGTGCACATTATTAGTCACAGTATCCTGAGAACCTAAAGTATGTATATGAATGGAAGATAGAAATAGAACCTTTCTGGTACTTTTTGCATTTTGCTGACACCTTTGAAAATAATACCTGTGATTTCCTCTGTGTTTATATTTCAGTCTTTTTTAAGTGCCCTTTCCAGTTTGGGCATAGAGGCATCAGGTGGACATGCATCTTAGCAAACACTAAGCTTTCTCCCAATAGTTTACTTTCTAGTATGCATTTAAGTCCTTGCTGCACTAAGTTTTGCATTTATGTTGCATGTTTTTTCTTCAAAACAATATGTGATTTTAAAATTGAATGCATTTACCTGCTTTCACCTTTTGATCAAAGGTCAGCATCAATATGTGTACGTATAGTTCTTCAAATAATTTTCAGTGTCTCCTGAGAACAATTTTAGCGCTCAGTAAGTAGCAGATTGAAGTGATTTGGTTTAGAAATTAAATCTCTGCCTTCCAAGAAGTGTGGCCTTCACCAGTTATTCCCATCTGCAGTGTCACAGCCTCCCAAACATGATACAGGCAGCCTGTAAATTAGCTTTTTTTTGGTTCATTTTCCCACCCTCAGTTATTACAGCCGCCAAAGGGAGGATGAAGCCTTCTAGTCCCCTAATGCTTCATCTCCTTGCCTTTGTGTCAATTGTTTCATGGTTCATAGATTTAACTGCGTTAAATGTATCATTACTGGCAGGCTTATGCTGCTGTTGTGTCTCAGTTACAAAGTGCTTTCCTCTGTGCAGCTGTTATCCCTCCATCCAGGCTCCCCTGGAGCTGGCTGGGCACTGCTGGACGTGACATAGGCAAGCGTGGAGGACAGGTATTGCCAATTCAGGCACTTGCCCAGAGATGGGGCATTAAAACAGGTGGACAAAGTTACATCAAGATCAGAGATTTGCATGCCTGGCTGTATGTCCCTGTTGCCTTTCCTGTGTAGTCACCCAACTGAGTTCCTCCAAGGCATGTATTTTTGCTGCAGTGCAGTAAAAAGTCCAACTGTAAGTCTTACTGTATGTCCCTCTGGCTATACCAGAGGCTTGATATATTGGTGAGGTTATACCTTGCAGATTCCTTGTAGTAGGCAAAGCCTGAGCCATGTGGTGTTGCAGTTGTACTGGAGAACAACTTTGAGCATCCTGTACTTACACTAAAGTAAGATCAGGCATTCACTGTGTAGAACCATATTTCTCCTTAACAGCATTGCATCTGTGGTTGTGAGATCCCTTCTCATCTGCCCCTGAATCTTCCCACCTGAAGCATAGGGTTTTTTCTTGGTGTCCTCATGTCCCATGGTGAGGAATTTGAAACAGTGATTGCCTTTCTGCAGAATAAGGTATATATAAAACCAAGCCTCCAAAGCACTGACACATAATGTGGTTCCTACTGTTCTGTTGCCAGCAGCATGCAAAGTAGCTTCATCATAAATAAGTAATACTGTAGTACATTTATCGGACAAAGAAGAGAAGTACATCCTGTGGTGTGCTGTCTTTGGGTCTTTGCAGCTAATCCTGGTGGATGCTCAGCATTTCCTCCAGAAATGTTTCGTTTTGCCAAGGCAGTGGCTCATCTTCAGCAGTTAGTGCCTCTTACATGTGGAAGTGACTGCTGTGGCTGGAGCTGAGAGCAGTGCGGGGCTGTTGAGAGCCTCAGTCTCTGGACACCTTCTCTGTGCCCTGGGCTGTGACACCTGGCAGGGCTCAGGCAGAAAGACAACAAGTGAGCGTGCCTAATTCCATGCTGGGCTTACACCATATCTCTGAGATGCACAAGACTGATTTGGAGCTGGTGCTGGAGCTCCAGTCCCTGGAGGGTGCAGTAGGCTTTTGCTATGTTTAGTTGGCAAAAGAAAAAAAAGTCCTCTAAGCTGGATGGGTGTTGAGGCGAGCCAGCAGTGAAGAGATGGAAATGGAATAATTTTGTGACTCTCACCCCAGGTCCTGGATCCACTGCAGACCTCTGTCACCTGCTGTAGGCTTGCTCTGAGTCACCTCCACTGCCTGCAGTGACCCGTGGGCCCCCAGAAGCCAGTGGGACACCCACAGCCACCTTTGGGGAGTGCATTGGGTTTTCTCTGCAGCACGTTTGTGGGATCAGACCACTGGTTAAAAGACATCTGATTCTCACTTCCTTCTGGAACTGGCATGCTGGGCTCAACAATACTGCTGGGACTCAGGCCAGGCAGCTCCTGGTGCCTGTAGGGCCAGCAGGCGCTGTGAGATGCTTTCTGTCAGTGGGATCTCAGGAGACAGATCTTAGATCAGTGACACTAATGTGCTTAGTGAGAACATAAAGCCTTGAATACTTGGCTTAAGCAGACTAACCCATTAGATTGGTTGAGCTGTATTGTCAGACACAGCTGTAGTGATTTATAAGTGTGTGTCTGTGCATATATACATTTGCAAATATATTTGACTTGTTTCTTGCTTTGTCTTTCAAGAAGCAAGCATCATATGTGATGAATGCCTAAAGTACAAGAAGGACATGATATGAGAATATGGATGAATCTGACTCTGGTCAATATTCAGAATTGCCACATGTTAAACATAAAATATTTTTATAATGTAAATATGTTTAAATACATAAAGCCAATTTTAAGGGCTGCATCTCTCCTACTGCTGACAGTGATGAGGTTTGTATGCCGTTGGTGGCTTAAAAGCCAGTTGCTCTGAGAAGCTGCACAGCAGGTGGGGTTTCTACAGCTGATTGTGGAATGAATTTGCTATCATCCTTTTGTATATCAAGAAATTCTAGTCTGCACAGGTTCAGATAGGAAAAATAACCCCCTGTTCACATGCGTTTGAATGCCTTCCCCTTGCCTTGAAGTTCAGACGGTTTTGGGATAATCAGGCAAGCTGCTGTTGATGAGTCACTGTCTTCATTTCCTTGCCTGATTTATGTATTGAGGCCAAAGCTGCTGTTACTTTTAGATTTCGGATTTACTTCACCCCCAAAGCATTGCTCTTTAGTGCATTGTTGTTTTATTTATACTCTAAGATTTGTACAGATGTGCTGGCAGAAATGCGAATGGTAATGTTTCCCAAAATGCTCCATTCAGGCCAATATTTAAAATAATTATGTCATCCCATAAATACTCACTCTAGTGTAAAGTGTATAGTTATGCTGCACTGAAGTAGATTATGTAGACTACCCAATTTTGGCATTTCCTAACCTTTTATAATATTGATAATACTCCACTAATGTAGTCTGAATAGAGGAGTGATGGGTGGAATTAAGTGCTGAGAAGCTTATTTTGGTAGAAAACACAAATTAATGAACCCTTGAATAGAATTCTTTTAACAAAGTACTTGTGAAGCCAGTTTTAAAAGTGTTTTTAACTTTCCCTGAATTGCAGCCTACATTTTTCCTTGTTTCATCTACTGTGATTGCCTATTTAGCTGCCTTCATTGCCCATGTAAATTTGAGATTTGGGACATGTAACAATTCTGCTCATTCAAAGGGACAAGCAGATGTCTTAAGATTTGTTCTTGACAAAGCAGGATTATCTAGATCCTTTGTAGTTCTCTATTGCTGTCCTGGTCATTAAACACCTGATCTGATTTCTGCCTCTTCCAGACCCAAAGACCTTCTCTCCCAGGGCAAGCATGTGACTTCTGGGGAAATGTATTTTTGCATTAAAGTACGGGCCAATTAGCTTTGTGGGAAACCTTGTTCATTCTGTTTTATGAAATTAAAACAATTCTGGACATGGTTGGTCACTCTTGGTGTGATGCCAGCTCACTGGTGTGGTTGGAGTGAGCAATAATGATGGCAAGTCCATAGGGCCAGATTTAATCTTGTGCAACTGGGGTGACTTTAAGAATGCTGCAGTGGCGTTCCTGTGTTCTTTTTCTGTTTTGTTTTTCTTTTTCTTGTTGCCCTTCTCCAGGCCAGGCCTCTTGTCCTAAAGCAGCTAAATTGTATTGCAGAGTTGCCATATGAAGCAGGTCAGGTCCATCCTGGGGAAGGAGGGTCTTTGCAGCAAGACAGAGCAGTGCTTTCAGAGAGCAAATTCTCCTTAGTTTATTCGAATAATAAATAATAACTTACAGATTAGGAGAAGAACTCATTCAAAGCAGCACTGTGGAGAAGGGCTTAGGGGCTCTGGTGGATCAAAGAACTGGGCATGAGCCATTAGTGTGAGATGGCATCCTAGACTGCATCAAGAGAAGTCAAGAGAGGTGATTCTCCTCTTCTGCTCTGTGTTTGTGAGACCCCACTTGTTTCCAGCTCTGGAGTCCCCGGCATAAGAAAGATCTGGACCTGTTAGAGCAGGTCCAGAGGAAGCCACAAAGATGATCAGAGGACTGGAATACCTCTCCTATGAAGACAGGCCAAGAGAGCTGAGGTTGTTCAGCACCAAGAGCAGAAGGCTCCTGGGAGACCTTGTTGTGGCCTTCCAGTACTTAAACAGGGCTTACAAAAAAGGGAGAGTGACTTTTTACGTGGGTAGATAGTGATAGGACAAGAGAGAACAGTTTTAAACCAAAGGAGGAGAGATGTAGATTAGATGTTAGAAATACATTCTTTAATTGAAGGGTGACAAGGCACAGATTGCCCAGAAAATTGTGATGCTCTGTCCCTGGAAGTGCTCAAGGCCAGGTTGGATGGGACCCTGAGCAACCTGATCTAATGGGTAAAACCCTTGCCCACAGAGTAGGCATCCCTGCAGTGGACGTCTGATTGGAAGGAGATGATTTTTGAGGTCCCTTCCAATCCAAGTCATAGTATTATAATTATTTCCTAGTGTTCCCATCAGGAGTTTTCCCTATTCAGAGCTGTACCTGCTGAGGAGACCTTGTCCTTTGCCAGGCCAGTGCAACACGACTACTGCAACATTCTGCTCTACAGAGTGCCCTTATGCCTTCAGACCAGCCTTCTTTCCATTTGTCTTAAATCCTGTTTTACCATTGCTCCTGGAACAGGGCAGTCTCACACCACTTTTTCCAGACAAAGTCAATGCTTTAGGAGCTTCAGTAGCACTGCTGCGTTTGTTGGCTTCACATTCCTTCTGTATTGCTGGTGTCGCTGCTAAATCTGTCTCTGATTCAAACTTTGCATTGCTGAAACCTGCTCAATGACTTGAGTTCATCAGGTTTGAAAAACCAGGACTGTGCAGAACACCCCAAACTAAAAGTGATGTTGAAGCATGTGAGATGTCAGCAGGATGCTTTTGTTATACTTGTACAGTGCCAGAGGTTGTGGAGTAATCTGTTGAGGGTCAAAGCCATGAGTAGCAGAGCAGGTGCATTTTTGGTTTTCCCTGTTTATACATTTGCAGCAAAACCTGTTCACACCTCACTGTTACTACTGCAGTGAAACCAGGTAGAGCAGAAGGCCCTGAACTGCAGTGGACAACATGAGTTTGATAAAATGTATATTATCAAAAGAAGTCATGGGAGTTCTTCAGGAGATACTATTTTGGTTTTTTTTTTTTCTTTCCTTTCTTGAATTAGGTGAATCATACCAGCACTAAGGAAATTATGTGGAGTTGGAAATAGGTATAGTGATAAAACTGAAGTCATATTCCAGACTAAAACAATGAAGCCTTACAATGGCTTGGATTGGAGTATGTGTATCAATTCCTGGTGTTTCTGAGACACCGCAGGCTTCCTGTGTTTATCTTGACTACTTTGAGATGTCTTTAGCCATTTTTCCTACAACACTTGCACTTGGTGACAAAAGTCCATATATGTGGTCTTTTTGGTTTATTTTTAATTTCTGAAAATGCTGGATATTAAAAAAGTTAATGTTTCTTTTTTCCTAAGTTTCTGGAGCAACAAATCAATATAGGTTTGCCTATAATATTAATAAGGAGGAAAAACTCATGTGGGAAATAAAAACTAAAGCTGATGAGGCAAATTTTTATAAAAAGACTTTTTAAAAGACTATTATTTGCCATTCAGTAAGGCATGGAAGGCAACAGATTTTTGCAGAAATGTCTCTCTCATGGAATCAGCATTTTGAAGAGAGGAAACTGTACAGGAGAAAACCAACCTAATAACCATAACCACTACCTCTTAATTTTTATATTTTATTTTTAAAAGATTGTGTTATTCTTAGTTTCTGAGGTGAAATCTTCTGAAAAGTTACTGCTTCAGTATTTATGTTGGAGCAAAATTACTGCTTGCCTAGGTGTCAGCAGTATCAAAAGGAGAAAGGTTGGTGGGAAAGATGGATTTTTTGGGGGCTATTTTGTTGTTGCTTTGCCTAGGTCTGTTTAGTGAGTTGTCTTTTGCTAATAAATCTGTTTGGCACTGCATTTTGTTACACGAGTTTAGCAGAATTCTGCAGCTTTTACTTTATCTTTCAACTTGAATCTTGTTTTCTCCTGAAGTGAGTCATGATTTAATGAGAGAATAAGCACTGGGCACTCTGCCTAAGTACTGTACAGTGAGTGTGCTCTGCTGGCACTTGGAGTTGCCTCAGAGTCTGATGTTATGGAAGCTTCCTCTCCATCAGGGCAGTGAGCGCTCACCTGCCTGACCCCTGTGCGAGCCTCTGCAGGGCGGTGTTGGGCTCCGTGGGGATTGCGCTGCTGTAACTTGTTTCTGCATCCTTCTAGGACCTTAGCTTACTGCCAGTGGGTGGAAAACCTTCATGAGACGCAAAAGATGGTTTCACTTTTTGGCCCCTTCAGCGACTTGCTGAAGTGGATCTTCTGCCATCTGACCAAAGGGATCGTGAAGCGGGAAATGTACGGCCATGGCATTGGGCGCTTCTCGGAGGAGGAGATGTACACGCTGATGGAGAAGGACATGCGGACTCTGGCAGGCCTCCTGGGTAAGGTACAGCGAGTTACGGTGCTCTGAGCACAGCCCCTCTCTCCACGGGGTGGAACTGACCTGCAGTGCTTCCTGACAGCTTGATCACACACAAATAATCTTGTTTTGGCAGAAGCTAGGGGCTGTCATTTAGTGCCTTCCTTGCTCTGGCAGAGACACTGTTTCTTTTCCCACTGTTTGCTGCCAAATTGTGTGTCTAGAGGCATAAGAGGCTTCCTTCTCTGAGCACAGAGTATGTGCATGTAGAGAAGCAAATGCTTCTATTTTGGAAGAGCATTTAGTGATATGAAATTAGGAAAATGTAGTGTTTAGTTCTGCAAATGAAACATCTTATTTATACTTCTTTGGAGGCTGGGGTGTATGTGTATAATTTTTTGTTTCCTGTTTGTATTTCCTTTCCTGTTTTTTATTTGTGGCTCTTTGACAGATTGTTATGAGGCTGCCATTTGAAAACCCTTTGCAGATGTTATTTTGATGAGCTGAACTTTGTTGTGTTTGGTTGGTGTCAGCAGCTTTATTCAAAGCTCCCAGTAGATGGTTCTGTGTTGTCAAAATAGGTGTGTTTAAGATTTTTGGTTATCTTGGGTGGATCCCATACAATTAGTCTTGAAGCTGACTTCACTTAGCTAGAATTACATGAACCTCATTTCTGTTGTGTGGCTTAGGTTGAAATATGCCCTGGAACTGTTTTGCACTGTGCTTCTTGCCTTCTGCTCCACTGAGAGCTAAGCATATTGTGCATCTGTGTAAAACTTGCATTTTGAGGAATTGCTGTGGTGCAGATTGTCACTTTCTTGAGCTTATTTCTCTCTTGTGAGAGAAACCAAGAGAGATGGTACCTGTGTGCTATTCCCTGTAACAATTGCTTTAAAGAGGTGGCTGAGTGGAGGACAGGGGGATGCCTCCCTGCCCTGTGCTCCAGGGGGAGACACACTACACGTGCTGTAAAGAGACAGGTGTGGAGTGGATGAAAGGAACAAGCTGGGGGATAGCCCAGCAGAAGGCAGAAGCTGAATGCTTCCTGAGAAAGGGAAGGAAAAAAACATGCTTCTGGACTTCCAAGCTGTTTTGGAAAGGAAGGTATTTGCAGGGGACCCAGATGTAGAGTTTTCTGTAACTTCGTTTTCTGAAACAAGCCTGTTGAGTTGCTGGATTGGGAGCAAGGTGGGAAAAACCCCATGAGGTGCATGGATGCAATAGGCAAGGGAAAGATTAGTTAACAGCTCCTCTTTTGACAGCACTTTCTTATGTTGCATTTTGTTTGCTAGCAGAAGCAATTATCTATTCTAGTGCTGCTTCAGAGAAAATCTGTTGTTTGGAGATTAAGTGCCTCCCTTTTCTTTGAGAGGGAGGAAAGGAGGGAGCAATTCAGTTTAGAAGAGGAGAGCAGGTCATACCTGCTGCAGAGCTGTGGCCAGCTCCAGGTGCTCTCCTCTGTGGGTCTGCTGATGCTGTGGTTTTGAGATTGGCCCTGTGTGACTCCATGCTCATCACAAGGAGGAATGGAATTGGGACAGGAGCTGGAGCAAGTTCAGTCTATGACTTAGTAGCTCAGCAAAGCCCCCTTGTTCTGGCTAGACAACTCTGTCAGGCTGAAAGGAGTGGCAGTGGATATGTCTGTGCTAAAGTCATCCCTGTCTGCCAAGAGTTGACAGAACCTTCAAGAGAAACCTAAAACATGTGCCTGAGTACCTGTAAAAGTATCTTGATCTGCTTATTTCTCTGGAGTGTATACTGACACTCAGATTTGTAAGATTTCAAGTTCAAAGGGATCATTTAATCATCTAGACAGATCTCTGTGGATCAGACTGCTTGACTGCTGTCTTGAGGCCTGTGCCTTTTTGCTGGCTTGGGGATGGCTTTCTAAAAGCCATCCAGTTGTAATTATGAGATTTCAGCAGGTGGAGGTGCCACCACATTTTGTTGACAGATGTTAGTCACTATCTAAATCTGTCCAAAATTTGACTTGTTTCAAATGAGAGTTTGTTCAATTTTAGCCTGCAGACAGATGTTCTTCCTACTTCTTTCTCCTGTCCTGGGTGGCTTGGGTCATCTCCCTGTGTAGGTGAATGCTATAATCAGTCTCTGGCTTTTGTAGAAAATGCACTGGAAATCCTCAAGCACTTCTTCACTCCATGAAATTTTTAGTTGTGTTATACATATGTTGCCGGCAGATTTTTTCTTCTTATTCTGGATTGTTGTTGAGAATGTGCCCATGTACTTCAAAAAGCCTTGATGGGCATTTGCTGTATTCTTGTTATTTTATTACATTACCAGCTGAATATGATACATTTTTTTTATCTTCCTTTCTGAAATGGATGTCAGATTAGTCAGTGTGGAGTTTAATGAATCATTATATTTTCCCTTTTGACTGTTGGTGAGTTTGTCTACTTTTCTATAATTGCCTTAATTTTCATTAATGTCAGTATGCTCGTGTTTTCTCCAACCATCTGTTTATGGTTGGGTCTAGTAACTGTGCCTCCAGGTAAGTGTCCTGGAATGGGCACAGGTGGTGGGATGAAGACTTCCAGCCTGACTAGAGGCTCCCCTGTTTCAAAGGGGGAAGGAGAAGGCAGTCAGTCAGCTTACTGCCTGCACAGTCTTTGTGAGATTCCCCTCCATATATATGTACCCAAATGTTTTCCCAGAAGAAAAAGTAGTTGGGATTGTGGCTGTTATCTTTAGAGCTTAAAAACGATGCCTGTGGTGCAGAATAGCTGCCCATACCAAACTGTAGCTGTCAGCCATCAGGAATATCAGGTTAATGCTTCCCTTTTTTAACAGGAAACATTCACATAGGAACAAGAATAACTTTTAATTCTAAGATCTGCTTCCAGAGAATGATAACTTTGCAGCTGCCAGTTTTAAGACATTAATTTTTGACATTCCCAGTCACGTCTTTGGTGCTTTTAAAATTTTCTTTATTTTTATTTCTGAGAATAATTTTTCTATCTCCCTTGTACCCATTTCCCTGACAGACTCCTCCAGATCTTATAAACATGGAAATTGGAACTAATCCCACTGTGATGGATCAGCCTATTCCATTGGTATCACCTTTCTGTCTGTCCTGCAGTCTTTAAACCACAAATGTAATTTCCTTGTTTTGTAGCAGTTTCCTACCACCTAGTAATAGTGTATGAAAGTGTGGGAAGAGACAAGTGAATGACCATAAATCTGTTGGTGCCCTCTCAGCTGTCTGCCTCTCAGGCTCTTTGGTAGATGGGGATTTTGAGCAGGGATTTGGAGGCCAGCAGCTTCCTGAAGTGGATTTTGAAAAGCATTTGATGCTTTGGCGTGGGCAGAGGTGCTCAGAGCTGAAAACTCAGAGGTGGGACTAACCTGGATCTGAGCCTCTTTCTTTTTCCAACAGCCTGCAGGTGCTGTACCTGTCTCTGTGGGAGGGTGCAGGCCTGTGTCCCACAGACCTGCTTCTTGCTGGGGTTTCTTGACCCACTGTTGAAATAGGTGCTTTTGAATCCTCTGGTGCATGCATTTGTAAAGAGTTGTGCACTCTCAGATTCCTGGGCAGTACAAAGGTGATCGAAGTCCAGTGTGACCAGGTGATTTCATTTCTGTTGGATTAGCCAGGGGATGCAGAGAGGTGTTTGAGATGATCAGTGCTGTGGCAGCCTGGATGTGACAGGCACTGTGTAATCTTGCCAAAAACATACACACAGATATCTGGTCTATCAGAAAGTCTTCTGGACTAAAGTTGCACTGGAGGTTTTGAGAACAAATTGGAAATAGTGAGAGAAAATGTGCACAGATGCCCTATTTCATGGTGCAGCATGGCTTGAAACCAGATTTAACGTTTTATTATTCCACAGTTTTATTTTCTCCTCTTGCCCATCGTTTCTCTGCACGTGAAGGTGTGGAGTGTTGTGCCTGGGGAACCAGAAGGTGTGATGGTTTAGCCCTCACTCAGAGCCTGCTTAGTTGTAGCAAAATGGAAATGGCAGTATTTTTTCCCATCGCATCACTATGGTTTGAATCTCATGACCCAGGTGTATGGTGCTAAATTCCTGGTGCTGGCATATAACTGTGGTTTAGGGACCAATTTTTGAGCTGTGTTTGAGATTGATTGGTGCTTAGGTGTCAGATAAATACCGAAAAGACACAACACTTACCCTGTACGGAGTTCTCAAATAATAGATTGATGGAATTGTGGAAGAGCTAGGGAGAGTTAACTGCATGTTCAAATGACATCTGATAGTCCAGAGAAGGTCATTGTTACTGGCCATTCCTGAGCACTGTCTTACTGTGCTCTTGTGCAGGGGATTGGCAGCATTCCTTGTACTGTACACTGGAATTTGATGCATTTTACACTGGACATTTCCTCTGGACTTGCTCAATAAACCTAACATTGAATAACCTGCTGATTTACAGGCAGCTCAGAAGAGTGTCCCGGAGAGAGGGAATAACTGGATTTTGAGAATTCAATTACATACCACATTTCACAGAGTTAATAGCACTTTGGGCCCAGGCAGGAGCAGCGCAACCCGCTAACCTGACCTCTGCAATGCTTCATGTTCTACTGCATGCTCTGTGCCTGGTCTTGGTTCCAGGTCTCCTGTGTAGGAAAACAAGTGGGAAAACAAGTCTGCAGTGGATGTTTTATTGCAAACAGTGGATTTGAAATGTGTGTTTTCTTCCCTGTCTTAGTTAGTTACCCATCTGCTTGTGCTGTGGTGGCCACTTAGAGCCATCATGACGTTGGGGTGTCCAGGGAGGTAAGCAGAACTGCTGTGAGGAGCAGACATGTCCCTCCACTGCACCAGGCCAGTCCCAAAGAGCTGCTGTTTTGCTTAGTGCCTGCATGCCTGACATGCCTCTATTTGATTTCTACCTGTCAGGAGTCAGTGGGGGTGAGGGTGCAGCAGTGGTGGTGTGTGTGGACCTGCCCCTCCTGCCTATGGCTTTGTCCTATTCTGGAGATGCAGGTTATTTCTGGGCAGTCGCTGCAGGTGCATCCCTTTCATCCTGAACAGACAGGGAGCTAGAGGAAAGCTTTGGGTGTGACTTTTCTTTTTCCAGCTGATCGGATGAGTAAATTGAACCTGGATCTGCGTGGATGAGAGGTAAAGGGTGACCAGCTTCTTTCAGCAAGTTCATGATTTTGAATCGTGGCTGGGAGATTTTGGGTTTGCACCAGGGCAAAAATGGTGTTTTCAGGCATCTTGTAGCTGCAGAGGAGCTTTCAAATGCAGCAGAATGAGTACAGTGTGTGAGCACTGCCCGCTGTGAGGAGCAGAGGTGGTGGCCTTGATCAGTGGTGGCTCTGTAATTGGCCTGGTTCTAGAAGTCTTGAGCACAGGGGAAACTGCAGCAATGGATTTCACCTTCTGAACCCTAGAAACACCTTTGGAATCCCTGCCTTTGAACAAGTGAACCTTTTCATTGAAATTATTTCAGTAAAATAAATATGCTTGAGGTGAAACTGTGATTTTTTTTTTTTTAAATTTGGGGAAAAGTGACATCTAGTCAAGAAATACTTGCTATTTCATTTACAGGTGACAAGAAGTACATTATGGGATCAACTGTTTCCACTGTTGATGCCACTGTCTTTGGACATCTGGCACAGGCAATGTGGACATTACCAGGGACTCGACCAGAGAGACTAATCAAAGGTAAGAAAGCTTAAGTGATCTCTGATTAAAAGCTCTTGGTGGCATTTTCCACATTTAAACTTGGAGTACCTTGGAAGGACATTTTTGAAGACTGCAGTACTTCAGCAGACTGTTCTTGCCTTTGATGTAGCATTTGTATCCCGTAATGTTGTTTTCTCTTAAAATTCTTCATTTTCTCTTTAATGTTCTACACAGTATTTGTTTTCATTTCTGTCCTTGATCTTTTTCCTGTTTAACGTGGCAACGCTGTAAAGCCTCTGTGCAGTGAATGCTGGGTAAAGTATGAGAAAACAGAAGAACAGCCATGAACCAAATTCTACTGAAATGAGTACTCTCCTTGATAGTAGAACTGCAAGTGCTATTGTCTCACTGAAACTGTTCTTGAAGATGCCAGACAGGAATAAATCCAGCTTGGCTTTGGAGTCACTTTGCTTTTGCATTAATTGGAAACCAACATACCCCTCCATTCCACAGAGGGTTGGTTTTTTGTTTGGTTCTTTTTTTGTGGGTGATAAAGATGTTAAAGAATGTTTGCATCCCTTTTCATAGTAAAACACAAGTTCACAGCATGACCAATGGGAAGAGCTAAGGAGGAAAAGGATGCAAAATAGTGTAAAAGGAGTGAATCTGACCTGTAAACCTACTCTGTGCAAGAGAGCTCTGCTAAACCTGCAATTAAGAGGCACAGACTTACTCTTTTCCTCAGATAATGAGCACTTGAGATGAAGATATAGATATTGGCTATACAGTTCTTCCCCTTGGTGTCTGGGCCATAACAGGTAAAATTCTGAAAGGCTCATAGCTGTCGAGGAGGACTACTATGCTTGTTGTATTAGTTTGTCTCTAATGAAAATAAATAGAAGATAATAGATTGAAATACCCAAGCAGTGTGGTTGATTCTGTGCAACTGTCAACCTACTTAAGCTATCATGAGTACAGGTTTCACATGCACCTCCCCTTTAATACGCTGTTATTTCTTTCTTCTTTAGGGTTTTTGGTGATTTGTTCTGTAAGCATCCATGTATTTATAAACAAGGCATAAGATACTAAGGCTGGGAGCAGTAGGAGGGGCCAGTGGCCATATTAAATGTGAATTTATGTTGCAGACAACGCTGCCATCTGGTGGTGCAAACCCCACATTCACCGAATTCAGTGAACATACTGTGCCATCTATGAGATCAAATTCTGTCTTTAGGAACTACGTGTTTGCAATTAAGCAAAAAGTTCTGCTACAGAAACCTTACAGTATTAGTGTCTTGTCTTGATTTCTTTTTGTAGAGGTTGAATTTGGGATACTTACTTTGCTATTTGTGTGAACATGCATTTGTGTTTATTCCTGTGTGACCCTTCTTGTTGTATGTGGTTGCATTAAAGTTAAAAGCAGAGCTGCTAAGAGGATTGATGGCATCTTGGAATTTTGAAACTTCTTTGGAAAGGCCCTACACAGTTTGTTTCCAAACACAGCTGATGCATTTTTGCATTATCAGGTGAGTTAGAGCATTATTGGCTGGATATATTTACTGAAGTCTGTTGTATTGTGTTGCAGGTGAACTGATTAACCTTGCTATGTATTGTGAAAGAATAAGGAGGAAATTCTGGCCAGAGTGGCACCATGATGATGACAACACTCTGTATGAATCTGAGGAAAGCAGCGAAGCGAGCAAGACTTACTCCCCTTTGCAGGACTTCAGTTTTTATTCAAGGACAGAAACATTTGATGAGGAAGGGAACAGTATTTCCCAAACCCCTGACACAGATTACACTGGACACTCCCTCTTTGACTCGGATGTGGACATGGATGAGTACAGAGATCATGAACAATGCAAGTGATATGTACAAGTGTCTCCCGTTGTGCAGATAAGCTGTTTCTTGGGATCACTCTGATTTGTTTTCTCCTTCAGGTCAGGAAGAGGTTTATGCCACTTTGGAAGAGACCTTTGTGCTTGATTCAACTGTTACATACTGCTTGGACTGTTTCAACTGTATTTTGTTTTGTGTAATTGTTCAGGTGGACCAAGGTAAACACATTTAAAACACACATGGGCAAACTGGAGGTCTAGAGGGCAGCAGAACCTTTAAATCTTTTTTTGTTACTGTACAAAACCAGATTCCCCATCCAAGTGGGATGAACTTCTAGGAAGTGGAGCATTTGTCACATCTGGTTTGTGTTGTTATCTATCTTTACAGCAACGAACTGAGGACAAAACAGAGGTATGACTGGCATAGCTTTCTTCCATGGAAGAAAATGATTGATGCTGTAATGAAAAGGCCCTAGTGGTGCTGGTTGACAGCCATCTCAGTATAAGCCAGTGGTGTGCTGAGGTGCATCAGATTCATGCAGCATCCTGGCCTGTATCAGCAATAGTGTGGCCAGCAGGAGCAGATTGTCCCCCTGTCTCAGCGCTCGTGAGGCTGCACCCCAAATCCTGTGTTCTGTTCTGGGCCCTTCACTACAAGTCATTGAGGTGCTTGAGCATGTCCAGAGAAGGACAGTGAAGCTGCTGAAAGGATCTGGAGCTCAAGTCTTGTGAGGAGCAGCTGAGGAAGCTGGGGGTGTTTAGCCTGGAGAAAAGGAGTCTCAGGAGAGACCTTATCGCTCTCTACAACTGCCTGAAAGGAGGCTGTAGCAAGATGGGGGCTGGAGTCTTCTCCCAGTTAGCAAGCTCTAGGATAAGAGAAATGGCCTCAAGGTGCACCAGGGAGGTTTGGATTGGACATTGGGAAAAGCTTCACTGAAAGGGTTGTCAAGCATTGGAACAGGCTGCCCAGTCACCACCTCTGGAGCTATTTAAAAGTCATGTAGATGTGGCGCTTTGGGGACATTGTTTGGTGGTAGACTTGGTAGTGCTGGGTTAACACTTGGACTTGATAATCTCAAAGGTCTTTTCTAACCTAAAAGATTCTGTGATTTGGCAAATTTTCAGGGGAATTTTATTTGATAGCTACCCATACTTTGGGTGCATATATTACAGGGTCTGCAGGAAAGAACTGCTCCTAGTTCTTTCAGAGACAGTCAGGGAAGGATGGAGAAAAACATATTCCTGCAAAAGGAAGCTGCTTAGTGTTTCTTGTTCTTTGGTTGAAATCACTACTCTAGAATACTTCCATGCAGGAGAGAGGTGTCAGTGCTAACTCATCTGGAATGTGTGTTAGTCAAACTTCTTCTGTATTTTTGAGTTATTATTATGTTTTTACTCCCTGCCCATGGCTGCTGTCAGCTATTTCTAGGCAAGGCTAAAGAGCTGGGATTTGTTGCTAAAAGTCTGGTGTATCCCAGCAGTGGGTGCTTTGTGTTCTTTACCAACAGACATGGCAAACCCATGAAGGTTGCAGAGCAGTTTGAGGTATTTGTCGGCATGGGATGCTGTGTTGCCCAGGGATGCAAGATGTTGGCCCAGGCAATTGAATGCTTTATAACTGCCTAGGAAGGTGCTTCAGGGGATGCTGGGTACTGTGCTGGCTTGCAGTGCCCAGTCCCTGAAGCTGATGCACGGGAGGAGGTGAGATGAGACAGTTCCCTCAGCACTGCTGTGTGTGTAGGGAAATTCACATGCTGAAAGCATGACCAGAATCGAATTTAAGTTGCCTTTGCTGGCACATTTGTGGATCTGGATCTCAAAATGATTGCGCAGGTTCTGACATGCTTCATGTTCATGTTCTTCCTAAATGCAGGTTAGAGATGAGAGTAAATCCATTGGATTTACTCACAGCTTTGAATTTAAGCATGTACTTCAGTGTTGCTTGGCCATAATTAGTTGATTTTAGTAGAGAGAGAGCATATCGAGCATACTGAGCTGTTGTGTTTTTGAATATGCATATAAAATTGTGTATTTGACTGCAGACTTTGTTGGTGGCCCATTTTAATTATGACTTTCTCAATGATTTACAGTGAGATGAATCAGGATCCCTCAGCAGAATTTTTATCATGTGTTGGTTGTACCAAATGTTCTAGTAGCAGACAGGGCAGACAGCTGCTTCTGGGTGTTAATTGTTGGTAGTTGTAATGAGTCTGGAGCTTGAAATAACTCCAGCACTCAAAGAATAGCTTGCTCCCTGGGATCCTGGAGTGCCTTCTGCAGAGGAAAGTGCCTGCTCTGGGGAAGCATGGAGTTAGCTGTGGCTTTGAAAGCAGGGACAGACACCTTTGGGCTGAAGCCCCAGGTGTGTTCATGCATGGGAGCCACTGCAGTCAGAGCTGACAAGTTAGGTGTGAATTTATACCCGTTCTCACAATTCCCTAGGCATGCCCTTGGGGGCGTTTTCCAGTCAATGTTGTGGGCAAGTACCATTTGCAAAGTGAACCAAAATCAAGGAAGGAGATATCATCCAGTTACTTGGGACCCTTCTCAGGAAACTAAGCACAAAAATAGGGCACAAAAAGATAAGTCTTGGGCTTGAAATTGCAGAGGTGATGGTCTGAAATGCCTGAGTAACTCCATGGCCAAGTCAGGAGAGATTTTATCTGCAAAATGTAGGTATTGATATTCTGAATAAAAGGAATCTGCATTAAAAAGCTCCTATTTAAAACAATTAGTGTTGGAAATTCTGATGGAGATGTTCTCACTCATTTACTGATGCATGTTTGAAGGCTGTGCTTTCTCCATTTGTTCAGCATTGCAAGGTGTGCTTGCAGCAGATGAGTCCCAGTCATTTAAAGACCATTAAAGGACTTGTTTAAAAGGGTTTAATCCATGCATTTTCTTTTGAAAGATGCTTTGGTAAATTGTTGTGAGGAAACTAACAAACAAAATGTAAAAAAAAAATTTAAAGTGTTCATTTATTTTGGTCTGCATGGGAAAAGGAAAAAAAAAGTGTTTTCTTAAAAAGGGAACAATTGTTTTTGACTTTCCAAAATTTAGCTAAAAGAACAACATTTTCTGCAGTCCTTTTTTTTTTTTTTTTCCCTGCATTCCATCATATCTATTTTTAATGTTAGTGCTGAGGGGCTGTACAGAACTAAAAATAGTCCAAGAGCATCTTTATTTCCTATTGGATTGTTTTTTTTCCTTTTTTTCGTGCCTCACTGATCAAAATGGCGAGTGAGTCCATTGTAGGGATGCTGGAGGTCCTGATTGTGCTGCTGGCAGGGCTGAGGGTCAGCAGGTGTCCCTGCAGCCATGAAACGTGGGACAGCTGTGGATTGCCAGCTGCCCAGCAGGTGTGCTGGGATAGCAGCTTCTGCCAGGAGCTGGAGGCTGATGAACGCCAGGACATCATGTCTGGGGTGACACAGACCACATAAGGTTTTTCCCTGGCTGGGGGTCCCTCTGCCACAGCCAGAAACTCGCTCTGGGGTGATTTTAGAAAGGGTTCAGGGCCCTTGATACAGGAGTCAGATGCCAGTGATGTCTCTGCATCACAGGTGCCAGCACCAAACCTGGTGCCAGCCACTGCCCTGGCCTGGTTTGCGGTGGTGCAAGGTACTGGCAGGAGGAAAGCTGTCTTGGGGCTTCTCTGCACTGTCCAGCCCCTCTCACAATAGGGCAGGGGAGATTGGAGGAGGCAGTGAGAAGGGGACGGTGGGATACAGAGAGTTGCCAAGTGGTGGGTGTCTGCAGAAGGACTCCGGCTGCACCTGTGGCCTGGCTCATGCCACTGTTCAGTGGATGGGTGGGACACCTTCTCTGCTTATGAGCTGGAGCATAAACCCATATCCTGGTGAGGAGACAGCACCATTCCTCCTGGTTACTTTACCTTAAATACTGCCAAAGGCTGACTACTGCCTTTGTGTTTCCATAGTGCTGCTTTAAAAGAATGAATAATTGCTCTGCCCCTCATTTGGCAAAAGGGAGTTCAAAGCAAGCCCTGCATTTCCAATGGAGTCGGATTTGAAGCAGTCTGTTGGGTTTTTTCCATGTGAATTGCAGTGTTTGACTGTGTGACACTCTGTCATGTCAGAAGGGATTTGTTTACCCCTGTCGGTCTCATTGGCTCTGTCAGCAGAGCTCACTGTTACCGAGTGGGGGAAACAGGCGCTGGGATGTATAGGTCTTACAGAAATCCTGCAAATGTGCTGTTTGATTTAAAAACCAAACTGAACCTGATGTTTCAGATCTGGAGGACTGTTTCCATCCAATTATAGCACTGCAAGTAACACATTTTGATCTTTAAAACCTTGGCAATGTCCCTCCAGATCTATATTCTCTTTGAAAAAATACTGCCTGAAATATTTCTGCAGCAACAGTTCAGGCACAAATTTGCTTTTGTCAGTGATGTCTGCTCAAGTAATCATGACAGTTTCATACTGTTTTCCTTGAAAGGCCTGTATCTGTCAGATGCTAAGCCTTACAAAATATTGCCTGCTGGAAAAGCGTGTTATGTGCAGATTTATGCAGGGCAGCTCACCAAGTGAAATTTCTGTGGCAGGAGATGAATTCAAGTGGGTCTTGTCCTTAGATGTTTGAATAAGAATTCAAATCTTGTTTTTTGACAGTAGCTGTTTGGCCTAACCCTCCTTCACTCCCCAAATACTGCAAAATTATGATATAGTCATGTGATGCTAATAAAGCAAATTATGCTCTCTAAGTGCAGAATTACATTGGATGGTGCAGTAGCTGGGATATGGAAATGGGTACCCACAGGTGTGAGTGATGCCCATACATCTCAGCAGCTGTGATGTGGAGGAGCACGCAGGTTGTGCTGTTTAATCCCATGCAACTAGAGGACTAAAGGTAACTCTGAATGATTGCAGTGGCTTTCAGCAGTTGATCAGTGCTGTGGGGTATTCCTTAGTGCTGAGTAGACAGTGCAGGGCTCATTTTGGTAGCTGTGGCTCCTATGTGGCTGCTGTCATCCCGTGCCTGAGCTGCAGAGACAAGAGTCTGTTTGGGAAGTGAGCATTGCAGTGAGCAGAGCTTTGGGCCTGCTGGTGAACGTGGGCTGTTGTATTGAGCTGGTGTCCTGTGGAGGCCCCTGCACCACGTGTATGCATTTAATTTTCAGGCCAGTGACCCCAGGCTTCACAGCTTTGCCTTGGTGGAGAGGAGGGTTGCAACATGAATCAGCTCTGACTGAGTAGTTTGGGGCAGTCCTCCCTTTGATGGTCACTGGGGAGGGCTTCTTCTGTGTTCATTCCCTATGGAGATGCCCCAGTGTGAAATACTTCTTAGCAGAGTTTTCTGCAGCTCTCTGAGTGATTTGGAAAGTTAAATAGTATTAGTCTGTGTACAGCACAGGAATGCCAGTCACTGAAAACACTGTGTGTCACTACAGTGCTAAACTCTTAATTCCGTGTCCTGGTTGCACCACTCCCAGGTTTTTCAAGGCCAAGGAGATTGTTACAGGCTTTTGGTCAGACTTCAGCATAAAAAAGTTTGTGGGATTTCATGAAATTATTTACACATTCAGCTCAACAAGTTAAAGCTGAAACATATGCTTCCAAAAGGCATTCAAGTTTTGCAGAATAAATGAAATCCTGCTCCACTTTGAAGTCGTTGACAAAAGCGCCATTTGCTTCAGCGACGCCGGAGTTTCCAACAGAGCTTCCAAGTGACCCTGAATTTACCACTTCTCTCATTCCTGTCTAATTATACTTAAGTAAAATTTTGCTTTATTGGGGACAGTAAGGCAAACAAGATGTGACTGTTGTTCCTTTTTAAGTTCCCTAAAAAAAAGTGCTTTTTTTCGGCTGCACTGGTCACGTTGATGTATTCACTGGACGCTATGATTGTGTGTGTTCTTCCCTCACTTCTTAATTTGTTCTTCTGACTTATCTTTCTTCAAATGTACAGGTTTGTATTTTTCAGGATACTTGAAGAATGCAAGTCCCAAAGACAGGGGTGTGCAATCCAGCAAGAATAAAGTATATGTAGATGTGTATGGGTGGAGGATGTATCCAGCTAGCTGCAGTGTACAAGGTTTAACTAACAAAATGAAGAAACACATTTCTAAATGGGGACTCTGATGCTGTAGCTGCATTATGTTGTTTGTCTATGAACTACACGAGACATACATTATTTTAGCACTGTTATTACTAGTTTATAAAGCCATATTTAAAATTGTACACTTAATTGTAACATAACTTTAAATTGTGCACTGTGTTGATCAATGTACATATATATGAAGATCTGTATATTTTGTCTTTATGCTGTATGTCATTGGTGTGTAAATTAAAACGAATGGATCAAAAATACCTTTCTGGTTCATGTCCTTATTCTGTGTCTGTGCTTTCTGTAGAGCTGTGAACAGCTGAGAGTTGCTCTCTTGAGAGTGGGGATTGCATGAAACTTTGATGACCAGTCAGTTAAGCCCTCCTCTCCCCAGGCAAATACTTTAGCCACCAGCATTGTTTGAATGGAGTCATTCTGTCACTGATCCCCTCTCCCCTTGACACTCAAGAAGGATTTCAGGGTGTAGCACAAGAGGAAGGACTGGCATAAACTTGGGTGTGAGTCCCTGCTCTCCTCTCCTCGCTCTGTTTTTATGACTGCTGCTACCGGTGTGAAAATAAGTCAGCCTGAGAAGGCAACTCTGTTAGGAGTGCAGAAGCGTTAAGGTCTTTGCTCAGAGCACTGTGGTAGCTAGTTTCACTATATTTCTGAAAATTTTCAGCTAGTGCAAGTCCTTAGCCAAGCTTAGTGTGCTGCCCTGAACACAGCAGAGGGGCTGCATGACAGGAGATGTGACCTGGCTGCAACAAATACAGGGCACCAGCAGGCAGATAATAAAGGTGCAGAACTACACACAGGTCTTTCAGACCTCACAGAGGCCTGACATCAATTCACTTCCTAAGTGATGGTGTCACTGTTGCATTAAAAAAACAAAAAAAAAAGCCCCAAAACACCCAACCCAACCTACCACAAATAGCACAACCCTCCCCCCAAAAAACAGACAAGTCAAGCCCAAGCCTGTAGTACCATTCTAGCAGGTTTTATCTCCTTTCAATGCCTTAAACTTTATGGCTGGTGAGGTTGTTTACAGACTTTTTCTCTCCATGAAGGCTAGAAATTTCAATGTGTTTAATCAACACAGAGGTCAGAAACATGCTAGGTTTAAATACAGAACTTGAAACATTAAATATTGCAAGCTTGGAAGAGCTGGCAGCCAAAGCAGAGCCCTGTCAAGTTCAGGTCTCTCTGTGTTCCAGTGAACTTGTCTTGGTGAAATAGTCACAAATTCTGTTGATCCCCCACTCCCAAAGACTTTAAATTGGGGTGTGTGAGAACAATTCTGGATGCTACACAGTAGTTCTGGGCCATATGGGCACACACAGCTGCTTACTGCAGCTTTGCCAGTGGCAATTGGGTCAATTCTAATAACTGGTGGTAAACCTGATACTCATTTCAGAGAGTGCTGCTGAAAAGGTGAGGGTGGGTGCCTGTGTTCTCAGTAGAGGAGGTGGAGGCAGGCGTGTGGTCCAAGAGTGCCCCAGGACAGCAACCCCCAGGGAACTGCACAGATAAGTTCCTGAAAAGCCATTTATCTATTGCCTGATCCTGTGTGGCAATGCCCCTACTCATCACAGTGGGATTTGACTAGATGACCTGTAAAGGTCCATTCAACCCCAAAATGTTNTGTGTGGTCCAAGAGTGCTCCAGGACAACCCCCAGGGAACTGCACAGATTAGTTCCCTGAAAAGCCATTTATCTATTGCCTGATCCTGTGTGGCAATGCCCCTACTCATCACAGTGGGATTTGACTAGATGACCTGTAAAGGTCCATTCAACCCCAAAATGTTCTAATATTGCTCATTTTCCAGTTGCTCACGGCAGCTGATCAGAAGTCTCTGCCAGCTTTTCCCTCATGCTTATGTCTGTTGTGAGATGGGCTCAAGGGTGCAAGGTGCATGCCCAGTATGTCCTGGGAGACCTGAGGCTTCTGTGTAGAGAAGGCTGGCAGGATCCAGGTGAGACCTGAGACCAGGAGCAGCAGCTGGAGGCCAGACAGGCTACCTACAGCATGTGAAATGATGGCTGAAGAGCTGCAAACAAATCCTACCTAAAGGGAACGACTACAGGGAAAATGAAAGTGATGGTGGTGTTGCAACTCATCTAATTCAATGTTTATATTGTGGTAGAGCTGCCAGCATGAGTCCTTGCATGTGGTGGTCTTCAATGGCTCAGATTACCTACAGTGAAGTTTGCAGTCTGAGCGAAAAAAAAAGGTGCAGCAAGAGAGAGAAGTCTTGTTGCAATGTTGGCTGTGCATTTAGCCATGAACATTTGATTTTATCTTAGGATTTTCTAGGCTTCTCTAGGTGCCTGCATTGCTGTAATCCCAGAAGATCTGCTCTGAGAGGCCATGCAGCCTCAGGGCTCCTCAGCAGAGCAGAAGAGTGAAGCTCACCTGCTGCCAGGTGAGCCCAAGTGCTCCTGCTGCGCTGACTGCGTGACCCACATCTCTGTGGGGGGCTGTGGAAGAGGAATGTGGTTCAGGAGTGTGCTCTCTGGTCAGACATCAAACTTAACACCTCAATCCCAGGCTGAATCCCACCCAAAACTGGTTGTGTCTTTACCTGAAAGCCCAGTGATCACCTCTACTTTGATACTTTTTCTGGGCCATGATGTACCATTTCAGACAGGGGAAGTTGTTCAAGGGAACTCCAGGCTCCAACACTGAGCTCTCCATGGTCAGGAAATACCAGAGTTCCATTGCACATGTAGTTTTAGTGCCACCTCTTTTTGCATAGGTATGGAGTGCAGATTTCAATTCTTTCTTCCTCTTACTGTTTTGCTTTTTTTTTTTTTT
>VYXF01008302.1:27583-86684 GCA_013397295.1 Polioptila caerulea
TTTGGGGTGGAGTTTTTTTTTTTTTTTTTTTCTTTTTTTTTTTTTTTTTTTTTTTTTTTTTTTTTTTCCTTAAGACCTCTGCCTCATCTGGTGCAGGAGGAAGAGACTGATGAATTAATGATGAGCTGGTGGGGATTTCTTTTGAAGTTTGAACCCCGAGTCTTACTTACTGCACAGGATTCAAGTCCTACAATGGAAGCAGAATGATTAATTTCCTCATGAGCTTCTCTGTGGCAGTCATTACCACAGGGTCTGGGTGCTTCAAAAATACTAACAAGTTGATAAATGCAGTAATAGACAAGACTGGAAAGATAGAGTTGTCAAGAGCCTTGAAACTAAGTGCAAGAAATTGCAATTTGATATAGGAAACACCAGTGGATGGACTCAAAGAAAGAAGGAAAGACGTAACAAGTAATAGGCATCAAAGAGATTCTTAGTAGATGCAGTTTAAACGGGTTAGAGGGTCTTAGAGAAGTGCTGATTAGGATGGAAATTGTGGGTCTAAAATAAAGACTTGTTTATCAGAACAGGGAGGAAATTTAAAGGCGAAATGTGATAGAGAAATAATAAAATTTGGAGGGAGGCTGCATGGGCTGTCACCAGGCAGAAGCAGTTTTTCTGTCCTTCACAGCAGACTCTGCAGTGGCTGAGGGTGTGCTGACCTTACAGGCAGCAGTGAGAGGAGCTGAGTTTCCTCTGCCTAGGCATGAAGGCTTTGAGGTTAGGCCGTGCAGCATTTCTTCGGGAGCCTCCTGAAGCACGGTTATTATCTAGTAAGCAGCTCTGATTTATCAACTACATCTATGCATAGGGAAACTGCCGTAATTTCACATGCAGTGATTCACTGTGACAAAGAAAACCATAATTACCCGGGGTGCAAACTTCACCGCATGCTAATGCGGCTCTTGTTGCTGCGGCTTCTCGGCACTGTGACGCTGCGCTGCAGAAATAGCCCGTGGAGCAGGGAAAGGTGATTGCTCCCAGGAGGATCTGAAGTATTTGGAGGTAGAACAGCCTGCTCGCTGTTGCTTGGGAGACCTGGGGCTGAACATAGGAAAGGTTGCCCCTACCCCAGCCTTTCTCTGCGCCCAGCCCTATTTTTGGTCCCACCGCTGAAGATCGTCAGTGATTCACTGTCACACAATGATTCAGAAGGGGAAAATGCGAAGGTTTGCTGGTGAAGAAAGCATCACTGTGAAGGCAGGTGGCTCCCAAATGTGTGCATGTTTTGATAAAGCGGGGGGTGAAGCTTGTGCCTTCTCTCTCCTGAGTTGTTGAGCAAGTTGTGAACAGCCCATGCTTTTTACAGCTCCAGAGAATTTTCCTGTAATATTTCAACTGTAAAGTACAGTTACACATTTTAAAGGTGGGACTGTAGCTACTCTGCCTGCCCAGATTAGTGCTGTCTGAATAGTAAATATTCTCCCAGCTATTTTCTGAAAGCTGATGACAGCCCCGCTATTCCCATAAAATAATTCAAATATTACACTCATTTTATTCTACATATCTTAGGAAACGTGAGTTGGGATTTCACTGTAGCACACAGCCAGCTACCAAAATCCTGCAGAATAACAAAGAATTGTAAAAGTGTGAGGATGATATGAAGAATTTCTAGCTGCTGTAACTATTGTTAGGTATTTGATTTCTGCTGAGGCCAAAAGAGGAGAACTGAAGAGAAGAAAAAAGCAGCTCCATCTGATACACCATTTATATAGCTATGGATACATTTGGAACCCACTTGGAGTGACAGAGTGAATAGCAGCCTTTTTAAAGCCTGCTTACTGAAGTAGTTCACAAAATCAAATCCTTCAGAAAAGTTTTTAGAGAAGTCTTCATTCTTTTAATTTAAAGCCATGAAAATATTAGTGCTTTTACAATAAGCTAAAAAATATGAAAAACAAGAATGAATGGTATAACCTTAAAACTAATCTCTCTGTGGTTTTGGATGCATAAATATCAAGTGCTTCATAATGGTATGCCTTGCCTCTTACTATATATATTTTTTAATCTGTACAGAGATTTTGGAGAGCTTTGGAACCAGCTCATGCATCACATGAGCCTGGTAGCATCAGAAAGGACCACGTACTGTGATATACTCTGGCAAATTGCCACGACTGGTGAGGGAGAAAGAGCAAGCATTTAAACAAATGGGGTAAACCTGAAGCTTTGAATAGGAGGAGGATAATAGAAGACAGGCAATCACTTTACACATGCAAACTTATGGTTATTATGTGAAGCTTTAAAATTCTAGCTAGTGTGATTGTAAAGCTTCATGGGGAAGAAAGGGGATGAGGTCCACAGGAGGGTGTCTCTTGCCATCTTATTTAATGCTGTGATACCTGACAATAGAGATCAAGTGGCTGCAGCAGGCAAGTTCCTGTTCACAAAGTCTGTATGAAGCAGCCTTCGTTATTGCAATTATGGCTCAGGCTGTCTTGAAGTAGCTGCTGCTGGCCAGGTAGATTTTGTGATAAACTTTTACCATTCTAAAACCAGGTTCTGAAGTTTGGTGGCATCTTGAAATGACTTCTATCAGATTAGCTTAACATTGAGCATTTCCCATGCTAATAAGGTGAGAAGCTTCTGGATTTGCTGCTGATGTTTGAGGTTTCCTTTCAGGATGGGAACTAACCATTAGTAGATTCTGTGACATCTTTTACTTGCACAAATCTGAGTGCATACTTGTCTCATTGAATTGTAAGTCAGGAAGAGGTTCATTCATCATCTAAATTAAAGAGTCTCTCAGCTCTACAGACAATCTTGTATTCTACTGGCTTTTAATGGCTGAGGAGATGGGAAGAAGGAAAAGAAACTAGGGTGAGGAAGGAAATGATAAATACACTACTTAATATTCAGGCAAACATGCTTATAAAATCATAATTTGTACAGCCTTTAGTACAAATATTGATGATTAAGTTTCACAGATACTGAAACATGGCAGAAACGACTTGAAGGAGTGACAAGTAATTTATTTTGGGGTGAGTACTTCCCTGCAGCCTGGGATGGTGCAGCCCTCTGGAGCAGCTTCTCCACATGCTCTGTGCCACTCAACGAGGCAAAAAATGTTGAAGTAGAACGAGTCATCCTGCAGCATTTCAACTTGCAAATCTTTTGAAACTTTCCTGTTTCCATTCAGGTTCAAGACCGAATGATGCTTCAAAAAAAAAAAAAAAAATTAGTGAAATTAATTTGAGGAGTTTGAGGTTTGAGGCAGCCCTGGCCCAAGAAGCAGCTCACACCATGCCCTTTATCTGATTCCATGCTGCTGGGAGGCACCAGGACCAGTTTTTAATTGCACATCCCCAAACTTCCGTGCTGGGGTTAAAATGACAACTTAGGCATCAATCACCCTGATTTTGATCTGGTATAACAATGCCCCGAATAAGGAAAGGCCCAACAAAGTCCCTGTTTAGCTGTTTTTTCGTTCTCGCTCTGTGTGTAATCTCCCTCAAACAGAAGTGCTGTTTTTAACTCTAATCTAAGCCTATTTGCCCCTGCACCAGAGCTGAGGGTAGCTCATGTCATCAGATCACTGCTAGCATAAGAACACGAAGCTTTGTTAGGCAAGTAAATATTTTTTCTCCTTGACATGTGAATGAAATGAAATAGATATGAGTGATTGACTGGCACCAGAGATGTCAGACCCCTTGGATGCTCCTCTTCTGGCCTAGTTTAGTCAGCATTTTGTTCCATAAGTATTCAAAAATGTCATTAGTTTTTGTTTATCCAGATCTCTAAATAACTGAATGATGTTTGTGATTTAAAGTGCTGATCTTTCCCTCTTGTAACCTCCCCATCCTAAGCAGGGTGTAGTCAGACAGTTTAACATTCAAGCCAAGTGTATCAGGCCACAAGCTTTCAGCAACAAAATTACATCATTTAATGCAGACATACATGCTTTTGAAACGTGTTGTGCTCCCTACTTGGTGCTTCACCTCTTAGCAGCCATGTATGAGGAAGCAGAAATAAATCATCCACTTTGCATTCAGCAAAACATCACAGTGGATGACTGAAGTTGGGCTTCTACCTTATTTGCCTTCAGCTTGCTCGTGCTGTTCAGCCTCCTCCTGGTTGTTCTGACAAGTCTCCAGCAGAGCTGGCTGCTCCTGCACACGGTGATGTGCATCCTCCTGTTCATGCAGTCTGCCATCTCACTAGGAGAGGATCGAGTAGTGAAACTTTTGATCATAAATATTCCTATTTTCTTTCCTGGGGAAAATTGAAAGAGACTCTGAAGAGATCTGCTGGAAGAAGCTGCAAAAAAGACCCGGACATCTTTCTTCAAGGGGCTGCCCACGTGACACTCTTGTTGATTTTAGTTATGTCTTGTTTCTAGAAGAGAGACATGAGATGTCCCATCCAATCTTGCTGTATTTATACATCAGGGAAGTGTACATAATTCTGTTGTTTGTGCCTCTATCTTCTATTGCAGAATCCTTGCTGATGATCAGTTGCTGTCAGCTGCAGGGAAGTTCCCAGTTCTGTCCTGAATCATTCCTTTGCAAACACCTCTTCTGTGCTTTCCTTGATGGATACACAGGTGGTGGTAGCACAGCACTGCCAGCATGCTTGGCTGACTCCTGGATCCCCCTGTGCTGACAAATCTGCCTCCTTAGTTTCTCTTGTTTCAGCTCCTGACCACCTACTCTTCCTTTTGAGGTGTCTGGGCATAGCTGTCCAAGTGTACGTGCTCTCTGGATGCACGACGTCGTGCTGAAACAAATGCCTGCAGGCTTTGCTGCATCTCACCAAATCCATCATCTCTTCTGTGTTCCTGTGGGGAGGAAACCAGGGCCCAGCCTTCTCCCTCTGTGTTGGCAACTTACTGAGAAGCTGAATTTAAACAGAAAGACTTGTACATCCTTGAAAATTCCCTCTCCAGCCCTTGCTTAGGATGCTCTTCACAACAGCTCACAGGGTTGGCTGCAGTGGATTTGGGCCCCAAGGGACATCTCTCCACTGTATTCTTCTGCCACTGCATGGTGTGGGGACATCCACAGAGGAGCTGCTGGCCCTTAATCATCAAATCTGCAATGACACCTCTCCTCCAGCCTCTGCCTCTGTGGTGACAGCAAATCTTGTTCATTATGTTCATAGAAACGTGGCACACCTGTGTGGTGTTGGCAGTGTGGCAGCAATGTAGCAATTTGTAGATTACTGATGGGTGACAGTGGGAAACAGTTTAGGCAAACAGCACAAACTCTGAAAAATGTACTCAATTTTTTGACTTAGAGTTGCTGAACATTTCTTAAACCTCAGTTGTATATCTGTTGGCAACACAGCACACACCAAAAAACCTGGCTGGATTAAAAGCTGCAAAATAACAATTCCAACACACTTGACAATCCCAGTCCTTCCCCCTTGGCAACAGCACAGGAAAATGAGTCAGACTGTATAATGCTACCTGCACCAGATCAGGAATTTTTCAGGGACTCTTGTGTTGTAGTAAGGAAAAATATGGAGTTAATTTCAGAGAATAATATTTTTATAGCAAGATTTTTTAATTCCCTTTGTCACAAGAACACGCTGTTATAGTTTTCTAAAAATTGTAGAAAACTATTAATATTAATACATTGTACCTTCTCACAGTTTTTCAATTCAGTTGTACACATAACACATCTTCTGTAATTTTCTAGTAACATTCTACCACTATTTAAGGTATAAACTATTTTTCAGCCAACAGCCAAACACTAAGTGATGGAGAGACAAGATAAAGAAAACCTACTAATTTGGCAAATGTATTTGCATGGACTTGAAGAGGAGGCCTTCCTTTGCTGCCAAGTGCTTTGGATGTGCTTCACACATAGCCACAGGAGGGCAGTGAATGACTTGGATATGCAGCTTCTTTCTAGTTTTTATCTGTTTTTTAATCGTTTCGTTTCCCTTCCACTGAACTCCTATCTTGTCAAGAAATAAAAATTTGAAGCTGATGCGAGAAAGGGGATTTGATTTTCATTTCCCTCTGCGGGTTTGGCACATTTTCCTCATATTCTTGTTAGTTCAGCTTATCATCAGTGTGTGGAGAGCGTGTGATACCATCCCTGGTGCTGCTTGCAGGGCAAGAAGGGAGCGGGGGAAATGTGTTTGCACAACTCCCATGTTTGCACAACTTTCAAGGTCAGGACTTCCTTCCAAGAAAAAAAAAATAACAGAGAGCCCACAAACAGTTTAATGGTTATCTGTGATGCTCACAAGTTGTCCTAGATACACTCCAAATTATTCCTTCTTCATTGAAAGAGCTGACCCACATTCCACACAGGTTTCAGCCAACAAACAGTTTAATAAAATCATAGATCTAGATCCTCCTGTGGGTTGCTAACAGGCTGGTGTCTCTTTTTACCTTAGCTTTTTGTTAAGTTAGCAAAGGGTAAAAGTTGTAGTTAGAATTAGAAATTTTTGGTAAAATCAAAGGAAAACAAACGTCCTCATGATCAGTGTTAGTGACCAGGAGGTCTCTAACAAGTAGAAATGTCAGGACAAGCTCTCCAGACTGACCCTATATGCCAGTCAAAGGTATAGAAGTTGGCAAATAGTCAAGATCAGAGGAAGTCCAGCCCAGCAGCAAGCAAAACCAGCCACATACTGGCTGGACAAGTGCTCCATAGAGGCCGAGCACGAGTTTTACCATTCACAGCAGAAGTGATGTTTGAAACATTTGGAAGCAAGTTATGGAGAACAAAGGCTGTTTCTGTGGCACACAGAGTGAGGGGAGGAGAGGAGAGCATCCACAGCCTGCCAAGGCGGTATGAAATATAAGCCTGTGTCTCAATATGCCAGAAGCTTCTGGGCTTTATTCCCAGAACTCCCACTGGCATGTATGACCTTGTGCTAGTCACCCACGCTTGCCATGCCTCAGTTTCCCTATTGCAAATTGGGGACAAGAGTACCTCTGAGCGTCTGTCAAGGAGCCCATTTTGCAACTTTAGGATTGTAGGGAGAGGATGTCTTTTGAGTGGTATAAACTCTCCAGCATTTTGAGGCTTTTTGACATTTACAGTAGAGTAGCCAGTCTTTGCATTGAGGCATTGTAGAAAAGAAGGTCACAGCCGAGGCAAAACTCACATTTCCCCAAGTACAATCTCTGCCAGCTTCTGATGGAAAAGGCACCCTTAGCAGCTGACAAGGTGGGATCTCTGACTGGTGCCGAGGTAGTTTTGACCTGGTGCAGCAGAGAGTGCACAGATACACTGGCCAGATGCATAACAGTAGGTTATTGAGCCATCCTTTCAGCTGCCAGGTTGGCCTGCCACCAGTTCCCGGTGCAAGGTTCAGCATGCCCACGCTGGCAGGAGGGGATGCTCAGGAGGCACTGGAAAAGCAAAAGGAGCCTGACCCTTAACCGTGAAGGGCAGATGAGAAACCATGGGGTGACTGATGAAAATCTCGATTTGGCCAGCCTGATGCTTGCTGGGTTGGACTCCACATGCCCACTGTGAATGGATTGGACTCACTGTGTAGGTACATGTGTGATTTATCTCTCAGTGGTTTTACACAGATTTACAAATCTGGCTTATTTTGCATGGAATTACAGCCTCCTAGATCTGCCTTGGGTTGCAACATGTTTCTTTCAAATTAAGGTTTGGATCCAAAATCCAATCTATTTGGATTTTACATCCAAAATTGAATGTAAAATTGGACTTCAAGATGTGGGATTTCTCTGTACTTACATTGCTTTCACAAATACACCTATATCAAACTGAGTCTTCAGGCTCATACCCAACATTGGTGCATGAGCACAAATCCCTACACAGCCCACAAGTATCTGATTTTTGGGGGGAAGAGGGAGAGAATTTGTGCTATTAGATCCTTGTTCCCTTTTCTAATTTGTTACCTCAATAGTCAGGGGTGTAAGTCAGGGTGTTGCTGTTGTTGACAGCAACATCTAATAAAATCGATTGTAAATGACTTTTGTAAGGAAACAGGAAGTAATACAGAACTTATATCTGCAGAGACACTTGAGTTACCTCCCCTCAGCAGCAAATGCAGCACGGGGGCTGTGACCACTTCAACTGTTTCAAATACTGAACATTGCCTACTGCCAGGTGGTTCTTGTGACCTATCTACCAATAAGCAGACAGTTCCCTTTCTATTTTTATACTTTTGCTATCTGGATCTTCTCCCAGCATCTCAACAACCATTTCTAAAAACTCATCTCCTTTGAGGTCTTGGCAGCCCACCTGGCCTCCAAGTTCTCTATTTATAAAGTAGGAACAATACTCCCTCATTTTTTCCTTTTCTGAAGCAAAATACACTGGAAACTGAGTTTTTGGTGTCCTAAGATTGAGATGTATGAACACTAACAGTAGATATTTTTTACTTTTTCTTGTATCTAGTGTTGCTATCTTGGGAGCAGTGTGTAAAGACCCAGACAAATGGTGCTGTGTAGAAGGCTGGAAACCTTCCTTGGTACATACAGGTCCCATTGAAGGAGTACTGATGTTTCTCCTGTAAGAAATATGTTTTTCTGGGTGGAAAGGGAATTATTGCCTATGGCTGGTAGGCATGTGTCAAGTGAAGGTAGAGGGGAACCCAAGCCAACCCCACACCAATGCACCCCAGCCTTCCCCAGTGCCTTTAGCACTTGAGCACAAAGTCCTCCTCATCATGACCTACCCCTTCATGAGAGATATTTTTTGACTCTAACTTCACCCAAGTGATTTAGTCTTTACCAAAAATGGCTCCAAATGCAGTCTAAATTAACTGGAAAGACTGAAAAAAATGTTAATCTGAGTCAACCTGGAGGAAAATTTTGGTTCTGAGAGCTATTTCTGTTGCCTGTAGAGCTGAAAGCCAAATGCTTCTTTTCCCAGGCTATGCAGTGAAGTGGGTGGTGGAAGGGGAGAGAAGAACATGAGGTTACCAAGATCAGCTAGTCTTCTCTAAGTGTTTTGAGACAAGTCTCATTTTGTTGCTGTTGTTATTTTTAAGCCACCAAATAAATAAGAAATGTTAATGAAATCAGTAATCCCTCATGGACATACGCCTGGCCATTAACTTTTCTTATTTTCCTAAGGAAAAGCAACAGCATTACATTGTGTTGATGCTTTTTCAAGAAAATATCACTGGCAAATAATCCTCTTAAGGAAGAGCAAGTGGCTGGAGGCAATGCTTGGGGCTGGAAAACACAAAGTGGGCTCAAAACAAAACAACTGCTACCCTCCATGCTACTCTGCTGCTGGGCCATCCTCAGAATACTAATACAAAGAGGTCTGGTTAGCCAGGCACCAGCTCCCAAAACGAAAGGGTTTGACCACCTTTTCCTATTGAAGGAAGCTGTGTTTGATCAGTGAACACTGTCATATCTTATAAAGGGTAGAAGATAAATCAGCTACTAGATAATTGTAGTGTCAGAACAATAGATCAAGTCCATCTCTGCTGCATGCCAGTGGAATTCTGATACATTTGACCAAATTTATTCATTATTTTTACCTGTTACATCAGTCCCAGGTAAACTTCCTATGAAGGTGGTGATAGCTGTTTTCCAGTGGCCCTCAAAAGATTTTTTGAGGTGTTCTTAAACTCCTTGCCTGTTTTTTCCTCACGTTCATATCATTCCCTTTCATTCTAAATAGAAAAACATCCTCATCCCCTAGATGTGATCCTCTTCCTTCAGATTAATCTCTTACTGTGCAGTCAGTCTTGGGCTGCCTTCATTGTATCTTCTAATTTTGGTTCAAGAGAACCAAACCTTGATGAGATCCATGACTGTACTGTCCAGCCTGAAATTTTGCCTCACCTTTTTATTATTTTCTTTGCTTATGCCCATCAAAGTTGCTCTATTGCTCTTCTCCTCAGCTGGAAAGGGAAGGGAAAAGAGAACAAAAGTATTGTGGGATGAGAGATCCCTGAGCACTTAATATTACAGGCAAAACAGACTTGACTTGAGGAAATTAAATTAATTTATTGCTTTTTAAATCAGATTGATTTGAGACAATGGGAAACAAGTCAAAATCTTAAAAGCAGGTCCCCACCTCTCCCTTCTCCCTGGGATCAACTCTTTTCCTGGATTCTCTACCTCCTCCCATCTGAGCAGCATCAGGGGGGCTGTGGTCAGTCCATCACACATTGTCTCTGCTGCTCCTTCCTCCTCATGAGGGAGGACTCCTCACACTCCTCCCCTGCTCCACTGGGGAGTCTCTCCCACAGGAGGCAGTCCTCCATGACCTCTCCAGTGCGAGTCCCTCCCACAGTTGCAGTTCTTCACGAGTTACTGCAGTGCAGGTCCCTTCCATGGAGTGCAGCCCTCCAGGAACAGGCTGCTCCAGTGGGTCCCCCATGGGGTCACAAGTCCTGCCAACCAACCTGCTCCAGTGTGGGCTCCTCTCTCCATGGGCACACGGGTCCTGCCAGGAGCTGCAGCACAGGCTCCCCACAGGGTCTCAGCCTCCTTTGGGCACCCAGCTGCTCTGGTGTGGGGTCCTCCAGGGCTGCAGGTGGAACTCTGCTCTCCCTGGACCTCCAGGGGCTGCAGGGACACAGCTGCCACACCATGGCCTGCGCCAGGGGATGCAGGGACATCTCTGCTCTAGCATCTGGAGCATCTCCTGCCCCTTCTTCTTCCCTGACCTTGGTGTCTGCAGAGCTGTTTCTTTCACATGTTCTTGCTCCTCCAGCTGCAGTTGCAATTCCCTCCTCCTGCCTGCCCTGGCTTTAATTTGTCACCCCAGAGGCTCCATTCACCCCTTGCTGACGGGCTCAGCCACGGCCAGCAGAGTCTGTGTTGGAGCTGGCCAGCATTGGCTCCAGTGGACATAGGGGAAGCTTCTGGTAGCTTCTCACAGATGCTCTCCTGTAGCAAACACAGTACCCTTATCAAACTATGCCCTTCTTCTCTACTCCCCAGGAAGATGGGCATATGATACATGCAAATTCTAGAAAAGTCTGACAAAGACTCTAGGGAGNTCCTCCTGCCTGCCCTGGCTTTAATCTGTCACCCCAGAGGCTCCATTCACCCCTTGCTGACGGGCTCAGCCACGGCCAGCAGAGTCTGTGTTGGAGCTGGCCAGCACTGGCTCCAGTGGACATAGGGGAAGCTTCTGGTAGCTTCTCACAGATGCTCTCCTGTAGCAAACACAGTACCCTTATCAAACTATGCCCTTCTTCTCTACTCCCCAGGAAGATGGGCATATGATACATGCAAATTCTAGAAAAGTCTGACAAAGACTCTAGGGAGTGTAGTTGAAAAGCACTTTACACTTTTGTAATCTTTATGAGCCTGTTTGCCTTTATTTTTGCTCTAATGGAATTCAGTCATTTAAAAAAAATTTATTTTATTTTTTCTTGTACAGGGGAACTAAATTCTCTAGGAAGTCTGCATATTTGTATGTTCAATTAACTCTTCTTTAAACCATGGGGTTATCAGGGCTGGGTGAATTTCTGGGAGCCCAGAGCAGAGCCAGGACAGTGTGCAGGAGATGCTCCACTACTGGCTGGTGGAATAGACTGTTGCCTAGACTATGTTGTGTGGCAAGGCATAGCCTTGGTCTGTCTGATGAGGTCTGATGGCAAGAAAAGTTCTGTAGCAACAAACTGATGGGGTTGTATTTTCGTATCTTTAGGGAAGGAGTCTATTTCTTTATCTTGCTTTCTGCTTTTTATCATCCCCTGTGATTATCTCTACAGTTCATATTGCACTCAGCTGTTTTGCCTGTGCTTGGTCTCTATAGAGTTTCCACCAGAGCAGAATTTGAGCTGGACTCTTGGCCTGTGCATGGCCAGGAGTAAAGCTGGTGATACGGGCCATGAGAATTATGAGCTTATTTCCCTGGTCTGATCACAGAGGGATAAACCAGTCCTTATATATTATGAGGCAATTATATGAGCTAATGATCGAGTTTTCCTACTCAAATTTTAATAGCCATGCTTTTTAATTCCAGCAAGAACAAATCTGACACAGACTCTGGCCAGGCCAATAATGATTGCCAGTTCCCGTTACACCTTTAAAAGTTGAATAATATGTGTAGCACTTGCAGTGTTTTAGAGGCACTTAACATTGCCAAAGAGCTGAACAAGCAGTATTGCATTTCACACTCAATTCTGTCAAGCAGGAGTTCACAACTACCAACCCCACCAACATTCCTGCAATGAGACTCAGGTCTGAGGAGAGATGAGAGTGAGTTTTTAGCTCATGCACACCCTTGCAGTAACGCAGCTCTCTGTTTTCCACACTGGAGTGAGATTACATCCGTCTGCACCTAGTCACGTAAGTGTGCCTCTCATGGCTGCTCATGTTTTCCTTTCTTCTCTTCATTGTGGGTTTAATGGGGTATTAGGGAAAATTCTGCAGTTTTGTGTTTTTTTGTTTCTTTAGGTGTCTGCAAGCAACTTTGATTCTTTGCAGTGAAAGCAGGTACATGAGGTGTTAGCCCGAGTCTTCCTGTGCTTTGCAGCAGAAAGCAGAACTATGTACTGGAGTCTTCCTAGCTAAAAAGGCAGGTGGCCAAGCTCATTTCTGGAGAAGATGCTGCAATGTCAGCTGCTGCAAGCTGCTGCTGTGCTCAGCATCTCCTTGGGTCCATTGCCCAGTGAACACCTGAGGTCACTGTGCCCTGGAGTCACAATCTCTCCTCTGGAAAGGAAGATGGAATTTAAAAAAAGGAAGACTGGGTGAAGTACATCCAAACTAATTCAGCTGTCTTCAAGTTAGATGTTTAAATCAAATCAAGTTCCTTTACTCTCTCGGATCTCTTACAGTGGAATGATATCATGGAGGCACCCTTCCATGTCCTATGCGTAGAACAGGTCTCTCTCTATCTCTAGAGAGCATTTTGTAACATCCTCAGACAGACATCTACAACAGATGGCAATGCATCACCTCTGCAGGCTTCTTTTTCTTCCTGTTCATAATTAAAACCCCACAAATCAACAAGGTCAGGCTTTGCCATTTTTTCAGCCCTGAAAATTGTGTTAGATGGCTCCTTTTGTCATGTAATAAGTTTCCATGTTTCATTCCCTCTTTGAAAATCTTGGTCTTTCCTCATTACATAATTGGATAGTGTCTTCTTACACTGTTCAGACAGCAGTTTTTCTGTCATGCAAGTGGGTCAGTGATACTATTTTATTGCTAAGAACTCTGGGGCCAGGCATAACTGCACATTTTTCTCTTGTTTGTCTGTAATCCAATTTGCACTCTGGAAGAGCCAGCCCAAAGACATGTTATTATGGATAACTTAATGCATTGACTGTGGTGTCTATGGCTACAAAACTTGAAAGAAAAATTCTTCCACCTGCTGCAGAGGATTTGCCATATTCAGTCCTACTTATATCAACAGGCCATGCTTCTCTTTGTCTCCCTCTCCCTTTCTCCTTTGATGAGAATGTTGGAATTTGTTCTGCAAAGCTTTTCTTTAGCATTAAAGCAAAAGTAACCAGACTTAAAGTGTATTTTTGGACCTTGTGTTTATCGAACTACTAGGTCAAGGCCTAGGAAGTATAAGCACAATCATGTGTTACTGACCCAGGGTGTAAACTTTTCCTTGTTTGGATGTAAACTTTCATGATACACAGGGAGAGAAATCAACTCCTCTATTTTATGTGAAGAAATAATGAAGGAGGATGGATGCATCAACTCAGGCCTAGAACAGAACTCAGGTAGGAAGTACTGGGGTGAAAAGTAAGACCAGCAGGAAAAAGTTCAATGATGTGAGAGAAGAGATTATGTCAAAATCTTTTGGTGTTGACTATCAGGTTTTGAAAAGAGGTTTTATAAAAGAAAAGAAATTACTTGATAGATTGTGATGTAGAAAGTGCTGATTTCTGTTCATAGTGACTACAAGGGAGCTTAAATTATTCTGTTAATACAGTTCATTGGAAGGATTAGATTAAACTACTCATAAATATTGTTGGGATCTCAGTTCAGCATAGCTGAGAAGAGGATTGGGATAGCCAGTGGAAGTGGCTGATCAATATGGATCTGTGGGTGAAAGGATTGAAAGGTGGGCTGTGCACAGAACGGAGCTGAAGACAGAACACATTCCAGTAATATCTGACATGTCATGAAGATGCAAATCATAAAATATGAGGAGATGAAAATCATAAAATATGACATTACACAGAATTCTGGTCTGAGTTCTGCTTTCTTTGTCTCAAAACAGACAGCAGCAGAAGCTGCCATCTCAGTAGCAGAGGTGGTTGTTAAAAAAGAAGGTTCTTCCATCTGAGTTATGGTTGAAAAGATTAAGACTGCTTAGCTTGGAAAGAAAATAAGGAAGTAGGAACATATTGGCAGAATACATAACACTGAAAATGAAAAAAGTAAATAGATTGCATGTTCTTTCTGGTAATGCCAAGATGAAATGAATATCTAAACTAGAAGGCACTACTACTACTTAAAAATAACAAAAAAAAAGGTTTTTTAACGTGATACAAAATAAACATGTGAAGGTCAAAGTGGCTCAATATGATAGAACTCCATGTGGTTAGCAGGATTAAAAGCAAATTAGACATGTACGATTAGGGCAATTGCAGATAACAAAGAAGTCTACAACTATATTAGATGCAACAGAAAGTGCCAAAGGTATATAACCTTTTTGCTGCAGTGAATACAGAAGTCAGTAAAGAGAGGGTTTAAGCAGACACTTCCTCCATGTAGAGTCCCACATTCCAAAAGCAGGTTTCTCCTTAATTATCTGTGTGGAGATTTTTGCATCTTTCTTCAAGCTGTCTGTCACTGGACAGTATCAAACTTTGATTGACTATTCTATTTTTATGGTGGAGGTTGGAGAAAACCTGATCAAAACCTGTGAATGTAGCAACTACACTGCATTCAGGACCAAAATGGATACAGCTGTTGCAGAAAATGTAGATTTCTTATAAACTTGGTTGGAAATGAACTTATTTAAGGGAGGGAGAGGAAGAGTTTGGTGAGCTATATAGCCAAGAAAATCTAATAAATTAGAGAAAAAGGAAAGAAGACATAATGTCTGAAAAAGACAAGGGAGGGGAACTAATTTTTTGGGTACAGTGTGGGCTAGAAGAGGTGTAGAACTGGGACAGTGAAAAAAAGGCTTTGTACACATGCTTGTAAATAAAAATGACTCAAAGAGATAGCTTAGCTTGATGACTGTACCATCAACTTAAAGTACTCCTAATTGTAGAATATAGGCTAATTGATCTGTAGAAAGATGAAACTTCTGTTCTGCTCTATCCTATTCTCTCTATTCTATCACAATAACAGTAACCTCAGCATGTCTGTACTAAGCTCCTCCTAACATACACTGAATAATGTTTATTTAATTTTTTGTTTTAAAATTTTGCATTTTTTTCCATGGCAAAGAGCTGTGGAGGCATTTGTTGTGGCGTCTTTCAGATTTTTTAAAAGGTACCTTGCTGATAGTGTTAAAGATGACAAGGATGGTGAAATGTGTTCTGCATATGGATCAGATGGAATTAGCAATGGCTCACCACTCCTGTGAGAGTTCATTCGGCTGCCACAGACTGGCCCATGAGAATATTTCTGGAGAGATGAACTTTATCTAATAATAAAAAGTCCACTGACCTGCTCTCATGTCACAATTCCTATAGCATGAATAATTGCACCCTCCTGTATAATTGGCAAGATTAAGAATGCTAAGTGAAATAATTAGGAAAGACTCAGATTTCACGAGCCCACCATGCTCTTACTTTGAGGATTTCATTCGTACCTCTTCCCCTCTGCTGGATAGTCACTGCTTGGCAGGGCTTCTGCTGGGAGATGTGGGCAAGCATCTGCCTCAGCAGCTCCTGCCAGCCTGGCTCTGGCAGGGTGTCAGCAGGGCCCCAGGATAACGCATGGCATCTTCAGCTTATCTGGCCTTCGGCGTTCCAGCAAACGCCTGGTGAGATGCGAGTCCGTGGCACGGAGCTTTACACCAGGTGCCTCTGGTGCCTGGAACTGGGGTTTTCTGGGGCTGGAGGTAGCAGCGTGCTCTCTGGCACCACGGAACAAATCATTCTGTAATGGCAAGGTCCCTGTTTCACAAATTAATGAAGATTGATCCTTCTCTCCCAGGTCTCTTAAAAAAAGCGACAGTATCACGTTTATGGGAGAGCAGCCATTCAAAGCTGACTGAGTGTAAGGACACAGCTCTGCGGCGGGTCACGTAGATGGGAGCATGCCATCTTTGCTGGGTCAGTCTGAAACCAAAGGAGAAAAATCCCTGACCATCTGGCAGGATGCAGCTGGCACCTGGGGTAGTTAGAGATATTTTCGCTGGTTGCAGGGCAAGGCAGAGCTTGCCGTAGAGTGCTGCATGAAGTTCCCAGACAACCCCAGGGAAAAACTCCAGTGATGTGTTCCAGCTTTGACTGGGACTGATCTGTGCAGATAATGTGTTTGACAACCATCCGCTGCCTTAAAAAAAACAAACCAGAGGAGACGGAAATCCACAGAAAGACAGGAAATATGAGCTGCTGAGGTTTAACTTGGTAATTAGGTGAGTGTGAAAGGTACTATGATAATTCTTAGGTCACATGTTGGGGTGGAAATCTGGCGTACTGAGTCATATGATTGATGCAGTCGTGTGCACTGATCACAAAAGAGCTGTGTCCCGAAATACGCCAGATCACAGACTGGGAGAGCAGGACCCTATGGGAGATGCAGTCCTGGTGCCCTGTGCTCATGCCACACCTCCCCAGCACCCCTGTGTGACTGGGAGTGAGAGTCATAGTAAAGACTGGGGACTGGGAGGGGTGGTGGTCCAACCTCTGTGCCTTGTGGCAAAGAGGGAGTAAGGGGACTCCAGCTGAATGGGTCTCATGTGAAACACCTGACACTTCCTCCCCTGGAAAAAATCATGTGAGAAAAATCTTGAAATTAGTACAATAAAAGTTTAATCTAGGAAGACAAATAGAGGGGGAAAAGGAAGAGCTGGGTTATTTCTGGAGAAACCAGTAGTCAAACCACCCTCTTGTGAAATTGTTAAGGCTTCTGAAGAACAGACGATCTTCTCAAAATTCTGCACTGCCACAGATTTGTGGTCTTTGCTGCTTGACAGTGGACCTCTGATTATCTGACACTATTTGGGAGAGGCCAGGGGAATAAGTGACAGCAGACAGTTGTCCTCAGGTCCAGTTCTGGTGTATCTTTTCTATCATATTGTCCCAGTGACTTACCTTTTGTGTGGGTCGCCAAAACACACGCGCCATTCATACGTAGTATCCGTTTCTCACACACCCTTTCCCTGATTCACTCGAACCCCCACACCCCTAGCTCTCAGCACAGCCCCCATGCAATACTGGAATTTTCACCCCCAACTCATTGAGCCTTAAATGCCAATGTTCTGCTAATGCCCCACTGTTTTCCAGCATTAGCCTGGGACTTGCTTTCACAGGCTTTGGGGAAGAGGTGTGAGGACAGGATGGACAGTGAAAGCAGACTAACAAATGTGTCAGGAGAGGTCTGAAACAGGGACTAATATCGTGGTTTTGTGCAGGCTGTTAAGCTCTTCAGAGGATTTACTGGGAAAATGCTGAAAACCAGATCCCAGCCATTGTCCATTATGCCAACGATTCCTGCAAGCCAGTCTAAATACAGATGTCTTTTTCCTTTCTGTACATTAGTTTCCATAAGTCAACATAAACAATAACAAAGATTAAGGGGGAAATTTTTTTCTAGTCAGATAAAATGTAAGGGGAAGGGAAATTAATATAAAGAGGGGTTCCAAGGCATGAGGTAACAGGCAGCCTGCTGGGAATGGAGGGAATAAGCACTGCTATAGATGAAGATTTCTAGGGAGATTTCTAAATGCACTCAGCTGAAGCTGTTTCCGAAAGAGGATGTATCCAGTCTCTTAAGCAAGGTTTTAAACCGGATTCTGCCTGTCTTAACACTCTTTAATTTTGGCAATTATAACATTTGTGTTTATCCGCACTTCTCAAACTCCATGTAGTCTGGGGAGTTTGTGGTATCATGTAGTTTGGCTGACTCAGACACTAGGAGCAGTTTATGTAGTGAGATTATGTAGAGAGATATTAAACATTTTTGTCACATTCTTTCCAAAATGTCACATGAACAAATAATTTCTGTGTCGCTGTTTATACCAGCAATAGTTAAGTCAAAGCCATTATGCTCTACATCTTTTTTGATTTTGTCATTTTTAGGTGGAATAGAGACCAGAATGGTGGGAACCACATAATACTAAATGATGACTTAACGTGTTTAGACCAGTTGTTTTCTTTTCACATAGTGGTAATATAGACTAATTGCCATTTCCAGCAGCAGCAGACAATTCTGATTAATACACAGTGAGCTCGTAATCAATTAATTTTGACTACATTTTACTAATGATGAACGAATGTGCAACTTGTCAATAAAAATTACAGGGGTGCTGGACATTCAAAACATCATAAATTGGCAAATATTTGGAGTGTATGGCTGGGGCTACCTTGCCTTACGATCTAATGGAAATGCATAGCATTTTTGCATAGTCTGTTCTGGCTGTACAGAGAAAATCACTGTTTCACTGTGCCTGGGGCTGTCAGGTAAGCTGGAAGAGTGGAGATCAATGGTGCACAAAGGACTCATAAAGAAGGATTGCAGAATCAAGAAACTGGTGCTTGGTGGCTGGTAATGGCTGAAAACTTTCCTTCCAGTCTGTTTTCTTCAAATGGGAAATTGGTAATTTGACAGAAGAAAAGTAATTTTCCTTGAAACTGTTGCTTGCAAAACAAAAACTATAAACTGCTGCTCTTTGGCAGACAATTGAAGAAAAAACAATTTCTAGACTCTCAGCAAAATTTCAAACTTCTGAAACAAAGGCTCCCACTGTCTAGTCAGCTCCCCATAGGCCTGTCCCTCCTGCCTCCTGAAACAGCTCCACAGTAGGTCAAGCAGGACACTTAAGGAAAGGTCATATTTTGCAGATGCCCTCTTTCATCGAGATGTAAGATGCGAAGCCTGACAACTTGTGCTTCCGTATCACTTTTTTTGCCATGTCACACTTATGCCTGGGTCAAATGCTGCCTGCTTAAGTTATTAGCATTGTAAACTCTTATTATGTTCAGCATGCACTTCATATGTCATTGGCCTCCAGCTGTTGGTGCTAGCGTAGGAGAAGATGACTTGACCCTAGGTGGAGAGGAGGGGCGTTCCGGGAGACCCTCGGAGTGAGGCAGCCTGGGAAGCTGTCCAAGGGCATGCATGTGTAAAGAGCAGCTGTGAAAGGTAGGAGTTGCACAGAGATCCATGCCCTATCACTCAGATTAGCAATTTCCTTATTGTTTCACACTTCCCTGTGGTATCAGCCAAGCCCGCAGCTGACGTGGTAGTGAGAGCGAGCCATTAATGCATTAGCTGCTGTGTGACACTGCTCCTTCCAAACCATACCCACAACAGCCAGCCCAGCCAGGGCACCTCACGTTCACAACTCAGGGGAGGGACACATTTCACTTCTGCAAAACTAGAACTGAGGGCAGGCCATGGCTCTAAAGGGAAAAGAATTTGTCCGCCTCAGTGGTCGTAGAATGGCCAAGACTTTTTAATGTGGAAGAGATGCTTCTTTCTTTCAGCTGGAAATTACAGAGTATGGAAGAGGAAATTTTGAAGGGCAAAAGCTACATGGAAAGACCAGGAAAATGGAGTTCCAATGGGACCTTAAAAAACACAATACAAATGCATCCCAGAAGGCAGGAGGAAAGGAGAGAGGGAAAGGGTGAGCTGCAGAAGAGATAGGAGATGTTAAACAGCTTTGGTCAAGGTGTGGTGACAAATCTGTTTGTAAGAGAGGAGAAAAGGGGCGGGGGAGGGAAAGCAGCTGGACAATAGTAAAGTGATACAAGGCCCTTTCACTCCAAGTTTCCCCTGAGCACTGAGCTGGAGAAGCTGTTCTTTTCTGTTGTCAGTGGCACTGTGGCAGTTTTCAAGAGCAAAAAGACCACTGGAGCTCTTCCTGGTGTGGGCCTCTTTGCAGCAGAGGATGGCCCTTGGTGTGGAGTTCAGATGTGGTGTGAGGTACTGCAAGGGATTTTCGGGAGCAGAGCCCATAGGAAATGGAAGAGGGAAGCATTTCTGCCACTAGTAGGACACTGTGGCTTTACAGCTATGGGACCTGTGGCAGTCAGGAAAAAAGACAAGTCTTGTGTTCTTCCTAATGCTACCTCAGGCCCACAGGTGACATGCTAGGCATGCTTTAGTTCTAGTTTCATGGCTCTTTCAATATGGCAGGCTGTGTGTCTCAAAGTATTTTTACAGCTCTGTTAGTAACAGCATAGCCATGATGCAGTAATCAGGGGGCAGAAAGTGACTCTTATGGGGAAACTTGAAGATCATCCCTTTCCAAAGAGGGAGAAGAGAAAGCCAGTGAATGCATGCTGAGTGTCACGTAAATTTGGATGCAAGGCTTTTACCTGAAAGAAGCAACAACATTTCTTACACATATATATGTATATGTGTAGGTATTTATGACTCACGCGTGGGTGCACATGCAATTTCTTGTTAGGATTATTTTTTCTAGTGAAAAAACCTAATCATGCTGTCAACATCTTATAAAGGAGATCTGTTAAAACCAAAGATGGATGTAGATCAGAAATGCCCAAAGGCCCAAGTGACTTAGGGACATGATTGCCACCTGCAATCCACCTTGGACTTTACTGTTTGGGGAAGAGGTTGTTCCCAGTCTCCAGAAGAGCTGGAAGGAGAACTGCACTGCTCCCAGACCCTGGGGAGGGTGGGACAGGGCAGTATCTGGGTTTGTGGCCCTCTTTCAGTGCTAATTGTATGAATGCAGAGTTTTGGATCCAACTGAGCACCACTGTGTTTCAGGTTACACAATACAGCAGAATGGGATGGGATTGAAAAGGCTACAGATAAAATCAAATGCGAGGGAAGGATGAGAACACGTCCTTTCTTCTATCCATGACTATTTTGTTGTGTCTGTTATCTAACCCTGTAATTAGGACGGCATTCAGAAAATGCGAACAAAGTTGGTATTCTTTTCATAACCCCCAAATCTTTGCATTGCTGCATGAAACTTTTGGCTTCAGCTTTTCCCTGTTCATTAACCATGCCAAAATTTTTAATCTAACACCACTGTTAAAGAGTGGCAGGCTTCCAGGGAAATATATCAGCCAGGCTTATTAATTTCATGCCAAGTGCTGGAGGCGTGAATGTAGAGAACGCTGTTTGAGTTTGGATAATAGGAATCAGGCAGCTTAAAGGCAGGGGATAAAGATCAGGAGCCCCGTGTCTCAAGAGGAGGAGCAGGTGCAGGCTGCAAGCAAGGCCTTCAGGCCCAAAGGAGCAGCCAGTGCTTAAAACAATCTGCGGTGCCTTTCCCCCCTCCCCCCTTTTTTTTTTTAATTTGGCATGTGCCTCTCACAGCTTAACAGACCGCTGCTCCACAAAGAGTGGTAAACAGAGAAAGGGAAATTAAAAAGGGAAGTCCCATGATAGACAAAAACAAATTAGGGCAAACAAATTACACAGAGTCAACAAATAAACAAGGGAACATCTGTGAATATATTTCTTGGATTTTCTGATTCTGAAAGCAACCTGAGAAACAGTGGAGGGATGTATAAAATTTAATTGGAGAACCAAGCCTCCCCTCCTCTCCCCAGCCTCATCTTCCCTGGGAAGGTTGAGTTGCAGCAGGGGATACCTGTGCCATCCCTGGGGACCTCACTGGCAAGGCACATATTGGTTCCTTCCCCATCCCATTCCAGTCCCTGTCCTGCTCCTGTCCTGCTGCTTCCAGCAGTGTCAGCCCCGCTGGCTGCCCTGGGAGCACCAGCAGGAGCCCAGGCAGCCTCTGCTGGCACTGGGACGGGATGGGGCTGCAGCCACACCAGTACATGAGTGGTTTCCCTTTCCCTGGTGCATTTCCCAGACACTCAGGCTGGGTCTGCAACAAACTGGGGAGTCAATATTTGGTTCTCCAGCTCATGGATATACCACTTGTTATATCCAGATAGAAATATATGGATATATGAATACATATAAATAGAAACATAAATGTAATTATATATTTAATACATTGGTATGTGTTTTTATATACAGATATATAGAGAGATTACTGGATATGGAGATACAAATCCTAAACATTTTAGGGTTTCTTTTCTGGGAGGTTTTGCTGAGATGCCTCAGGATCTGAGGACATACAATTATAAACTTGAACTTGAGTAGAAATTCTGTGACAACCTCTTCACAAATCAATCTGGATCATCAAAAAAACCAGTCCTCAAATAGCTGTGTTTGCCTTTTAAGCAAACACAATCAGAAAAAGACATTTACCATTAGTTGCTGGGATGTATGGAAAAGAAAACAGTAATTTAGCAAACATGTGTTTGTTTTAGCTTCTAGAAATTATGGATGGTTTTCCTTTTGACAGTTCACATAAAGGGTCTGAAATCAGAGAAATCCATGTAAGGAACACTGATCACAGAGTCAACTCAAGAGCACAAATCAAGTATTTCTTTTATCTTGATCTTCACGTGGCTCTAAATAATTTTCTTTCTCTCAATTATATTTATTACACTTAAAGATGCTTTCAAAAGAAATTGCTATGTTGATAAGCACTCAGAAGAGATACATCAATACTCTCCAAGTTTTCTAAGCAGCCTTTAATTCACCCCCTGCATAAGAAGTTTTAATCATAGCATTGCACAATATTTTTCCCACAGAGTTGTGGCCTTTCTCTGTACATAGAAGGGGCAATATTATTTAAGAGGCAACTATTCAGCCCTTTGTTTTTGAGTTATTTTGTGTGTGTGATCTCTGCCTACTATTCAAACTTGGTTCGGCAGGCGCAAGTTGTTAATTTTCTTGAAGCTTTTCTGTATTGTTCAACACCATGGTTTTGAGGTGCTTCAGAAATCTTGTGTTTTTTCATGGCTCTCCAATGAGGCTGGTGATGGTGACAGCGTTATTTTGTCTTACAGATGAGAAGGGGAGCTGCAGGTAGACTTTTTTCAGGTGATCGGTTTGAAATGTGTGGGATCTGGGCTTTAGTGCCCCCAAACATTTGTATTTCTATTTATGCATGTATATATAAAGCACAGTTGCTCTTGACTCATCTTTTCCTGTGAATCTCTCTTCATGACTTTGATGTTTTCTGATCTGCCCAGGGATTGTTTCAGCTCATTTTCCTATTTTGTTAGATATAGCCAAATATTTCTTTAGCCTTTGGGTTATTACACAACAACATCACAGAAAGCATAGGAAAAATCAGTCTGATCTTGCTATAGACCCTGGTTGCAACACTGAAGAAAGCTTCCATGTGGTCCTGTGCAGCATCACACTCTACCTATGTGAAATTTCTCCAAAAGCAGTAGTCATTTCAGCTGAGTAAGCCATAGCAGCAGCTGTGGGCAGTGACAGCTAGGTGGACATTTCCCAATCACTACTTTCTCTTTTGATGTAAAGAATAGCAATTAAAGTGATCAATTAGAGCTGACTAACAAGAAGTAACTTCAGAGAAAAAGGAGACCTTTCCTATTTCTAATAATTTTAGAATCATAGAATTATACAATCTCTGAGGTTGGATAGGACCTTTAAGATCATTGAATCCAACAGTTAACCCAGCACTGTCAAGTCCACCACTAAACTGCCCCCCGGTGCCACATCCACAGTTTTAAAAATACTTCCAGGGAATGGTGGGATCTTCCCTGGATTTTTGCTTCTGACCCTTCTTGTAGATGGGCTTCACATTTGCCAACCTCTGGTCAGCAGGGCCCTCCCTGGTTAGTCAGGACTGCTGGTAAATGATGGAAAGTTTCTTGGTGAGCACTTACGCCATCTCCCTAAGCAGCCTTGGGTGGATCTCATCCAGCCCCATAGACTTGTGTGGGTTGTATCTGCAATCATACCAACTGATCAGCAGTCCTCCGGGCATTTGAAAGCACCCAAAATTGTTCTGATTAAAACAATGAAAAGTAAATAAATTCCAGACAACCCAAAAGTTGAAGCAGAAAGCACTGTGCATGGCTAAAGTTCCTGCCTTACAGACTGATGCTGGAACTTTCCCCATAGATTTGGACGCTTAGCTGCTCAACTTTCAAGAGTAATTTTTAAATGCAAAATCTAGGAGAGAAGTTAGAATTCAGCTTGCTCTGAGTAAAACGCATTTATCTGAAAGGAAAATCACATTTTTGAAATGCACTTTCTGCCTCACAGCCCCCGTGTGGCTCGGTATGCAGATCAAACCGAGTAGGTGCTGGATAAACATGATCAGTAAAGGTTCATATCAGGCTGATGCACACCAGGCTTGTGCCTTCCAGTGTTATCCAGGCTGGTTATACCAAGCAGAGAGAGGGAAGTAGATGAGGCAATGAACACTGTTTCTCTCTTTCTCCGTGATCAGGCTGGCTTGGTCAGGTGCTGTAACAGAAATGCTGGAAAAGTTGAAGAAACTTTTCTTATCTAAGAGTTGCTATTTAAGGAGCTGGAGGAGGAGCAGAAGTTATGAGAGAGTCTGGGCATGCCAGTATACTTCAGGAACTGAAGTTTCTGCACAGTCCTGAACATAAGAATGAAAAGTTTCATTAGGAAAAAAAAAAGAAGATTATCCAGAAACTTAACATAGGCTTTCAACTGAAAGTTTTCAAATGGCAGGGATTGCTTACCTAGGATTCCTTTATTTTTCTTATTATTCTTTCATCTGATTGCAGATAAACATGGCCCAGTAGTTTAATAAGTTTTGCTGGTTGGTTTACCTGAATCTAAGTGAAGGACAGGAATCCAGTGTGTTTTTGTCTTTGAGGAATTTTGTGCCTTGTCCAAATGGTGTCTGTCAGCTTGGAATTATCACAAAATTCTGCTCCATCTCACAGGGGCATGGTGAGATGTTTAATGCTATCATGCAGTTTCAAGGCCATTTTTGTCACACCCAGACAAGGCATGTTCTGAGGGCCTGGGGTATACTGGGACATTGATTAATGCAGCTGAGTGAGGGTTTATCCTCATGGATGAGACATAGGAAACATGAGTTGGGCAATCCTTTGTTATGGAGAGCACATGTCTGGTTTCTGTGAAGAAGGCTCTCCATCAAACACTGAAGACACATTTTGCAATTTCTGTTTGGTCCCAGTTACTGGGGCAACTCTATTGGCTACCTGTATCTTCTTAATTAGTAACAAAAATTTCCCCTTCAAAGTAGGTCTTATTTCATTAATCCATATATTTGTGGTCTGCTGGTAATGGTTTTCTTTACCTAGAAAGTAAAGTGTAGAACATAAATTCTCTCTTCATCTGCTATAGAAAATTTATTTCCTCTACAAGGGCTGCTACAACTCTAATGTAGAGAACCACCACTATATCACTTGATAAGACAGAATCCTGTGTTTAATACCTGTTTTCTGGTTTTAACTTTGTTTGCAGCACGAGACTGTGTACGTACCTTTAAAATTCATATCTGTGTCCTGCTTATTTTCTTCTGAATTCACCTGAGGCATCTTTGCAAACTGGTTTAAGACATGAATGATTAAGGATGAGGTACTGTCTCTCTCTTAAAACTACAGGAGCTTACTAGGGTCTGTAAGTACTTAACACACACATTCACCTCATTTCAGGAGATGTCAAACAGCTACACTTTTTTGGCTTCTAAATACAAGGTTTTAATTGCACTGTCCACATTTAGATTTTATTACTTAGCTTCTAAGACTTAAAATTTGACCATAGCCAGCTAATCTGAAGCTTCAAATGTTTAAATTTAAATGCTTTAGCATTATCTGCATGGCACTAGTTTCAGTATCTTTGCCTTCTCTACACCCCCAAAAGTATTTTAACATATTTTGTGCAAATTTTTTCTCTCTTCCTTAACTTCTGGGCAATTTCAGGAACTTCAAAAGCTAAATAACACCTGTTACAAGCAAGTTCCATATATCCCTAGGGGTGATATTAACTTGAGTTGCCTATGGTTTTACAAGTCTGTCAAGCACTGTGGTGCCAATTACAGTGGAAGGAGGTGGAAGTATTACCTGCTCAAAGGCCTCCAGTGGTATTAAGGGAGATGGCAAAAAGTCAGAAGTCTTTGTCTCTGGATATCTCTGAGAACTCTGCTGCTAACATATAGCAATGTTCTGGGAGACAGAAAAGTATCTTCACACACCAGCCAGCTCCAAAATTTGCCTCTCCAGTGCACAGTTGTGAAATTAATGCCATCTGCACCAACCTGTGTCTCCTCATGGTCATACCTAAGCTGTCTGTGGGGCTGTACTTAGCTCTCCAGCTTCACTTGTCTTCTCTGGGCATCAGTGGCAAGAGGCTGTGATAGGGAGAGCACAGAGATCTTGGGCCTTTGGGAAGGAGGTAAATCCCATTGCAGGAGAGGGACTCAGGCTTGGGATGGAGCTGGCTGGCTGTCAGAATGCAGTGGAGAGCTTCATGTTATAGGTAGTGACTTGTGGAGAGCACCATGTTATCTGGCTTGATGTAGAGACAGCTGTAGCTCTGCATGGAGTTGTGAGGTTTTTTGAGAAGGCTGCAGACTGAGGAAGAGAGATGTTTCACAGCAGATCATGGCTTGCTCTGCCTCTTTCCTTTCTGCTGTTGCAACATATTTGGATGGCTATTTGCAAAAATTCTTGCTTGAAATTTATCATCCCATCCAATGAACAGGATTTGATAACACTGTAAGTACCACATATATGTGCAATATATGTGTATATGTAGGTAGATAGGCATGTCTACGAGCTCCTGTGTGCAGACAATGATTCCAATGGACTTGCCACCCTACTTAGTTATTTCATCCATGGAGGCTCACCAGCTCCTTAGGCTGCTGTGCAGGCAAATGTTTCCCACATTTCCTTACCTCTCCATCAGCAAGGCTACTCAGGGAGTAGGGGGTTACTGTCAGTGGAGGAAAGGATTGGATTGGAACACTACTTGAAAGGTTGATTCCCAGGGTGGGTCATGAAGGGAGGCAAGTACTTGACTTGATACAATTATACTCCCCAGCTCCTCTGTCTTGACCCTTATTTTTAACAACACATGCTCACAGGACTCTCTGTAAACGAGTGTTATTGATAAATGCCATGGAAATGAATTTGAGGGTTTGCTTTGGATTTAAATGGCTTTTCAAAAGAGATTTTTCTTGCTTTGACAGCAGCAGTGCCTGTTTACAGGACTGCACTACCAATCTGAAATGAAGGAGGTCTGGTGATAATCAGGTATTAGAAATAAATTTTTTACTATGAGGGAGGTGAGACACTGGAACCGATAGCCTAGAGAAGTTTTGCATGCCCCGTCCCTGGAAGTGTTCAAGGCTATGTTGGATGGAGTTCTCAGCAACCTGGTCTAATGAAAGGTGTCCTTGCCCATGACAGAGGACTTGGAACTGGATGACCTCTAAGGTCCCTCCCAACCAAAACCATTCTCTGTGGCTCTGTGATGATTCTACGGTGTCTGTCTGTCTGCCCAGCTGCAGATAACCCAGCTTCTTGCCAGTAACGCAGTTGAAACAGAACACTGGGTATTTTAGACACCTTGAAAACATCAGCCCACTGGCTGAGGCTGGAATTTCTCCATCAAACATGGCTGCTTTTCAATTAAACAATTGTCTGCAATATCTGAAAGGAGCAGAAATCTACTCCTTAAAAAAAATTAAAAGATGCCTTTTATGAGCTTCTTTCAGAAAGACTAGAAAGTACCTTGAATTTTCATTGAAGAAGAAAAAATTGTATCAGATAGTGGCCCTGATTGCAGTCCACCTGATTCCTAAGTTTAAAAAAAATAATTGTGATAAAAGATTATTCTTAAATTAAATGGGCAGGGGAGAGGATGAAACATCACATAACTGAGGCTAATAAGGCCTGAATCATTCTGGTTTGATTCATTAGGCCCCTGAACTGAATGTCAGTATGCCTTTTTCTGTACTCAGTGTTAAATTCCAGTATGAAATCTGGCCTTTTTTAAAAGAGAGATGTCTTACCTGAAAATCAATGTACAGATCTAGACTGGCAGGCAGATGTTTTAGTGAATCAGACCCTGAGCTGAATATCAGACTTTAGTATAACTTTGGCCATGTGGATACAGACATTTTATTTGGTTCACAGTTTGAATAGTTTAGGAAGAAAGATTAAGGCAGGGATGAATCGCCGTGCTAATGAAAGCTGATAGGTCTTGGAATGGGCTGTTGCAACGTTGATCTTGGTGTCTCAAAAATATAATGTCATTGTCCAGGCTTAGAGATTATAACAGAGAAAAAGTTTCTTTGTCCACATTAATTTTTTCTCAAACTTTCTTGATTATTAGATTAAACAAAAGTTTCATCCTCACAATGTGTAATGTATTACGAGACAGGCTGATGAAGAAAATACACAAGCAGAATTTCTCTGAATTAATTGCAATAATTTTTTCCCTCCTTTTGCCTATTCTGGACCCACAAAATGTGGCCTCGTTTCAAAGATTTTTTGAGAAGTGATTCTTGGCTTCAAGTAAGAATTCACAGATTCCAGGTAATTTTCTCTCTGTCTGCAAGCTTCTTGAAACTTGAAACTCTTTTCACAGTGTCTCTGGTTCCGTGGGACTGCAAGGACAGAGGAACCTGCAGTGACCAGCTCGTGTGAACTCTCAGGACACAATGCCCAGACAGCTCCTACATCTTTAGAAACTTATCCAGTCCTGAAATGAAAGCTTTGAGAGATTCATAAAACTTCACCCCGTGATTCTTTTAGATGTTAATGGGGCTCCTTTAAAAGAATATGTTTATACTTTTTTCTCTAGCTTTGGCTTTGAACACCTGGATGTCTTTTCCTGCTGAACCAAGAAGCCATGCAGCATAAGAGATCATGGCACCTCGTGAAGGTGCCTGCTTGCAGCAGTCAAACACTCCTTAAGTATTTTTGTTTAAGTAATATCCAGTAGTATTTATATAATATATATTTATATAATATGTATTCTATATGATTTACATAATAAATAAATCTATAAAAACTAAGATTCTGGAATCTTCTGCTGTGAGGCAAATTTCCTGAATGTTTACTACAACTTGAGCTTTTTCCAGTGTTTTCATCTTCCACTTGCTCAGAGCCTTGGCATTCCTGACCACTAACTTCCTGACTTTTGCAGCTTCACAAGGCAGTGCTTCCAGAGCAATGGAAAACCCCAAGGCAGGTGAATGTCTGAAAACCACTGTTCTAACTATAATAATTTTTCTTTCAGGAGCAGCAAGACAACACACTGATGAGAGACAAAAATCAGGATGCACTATGTACCTCATGCAGGGCATATGTGTTCCAGCTGTTGAGGGGAAAAGGGACAATCTGCCAAACTCTCCAGATCTGCTTTGCAACAGACAGCATTGGAAAGCTCCAGCTTCACTGAGAAGAGGGCTAAACAAAAAGTGAGGAGGAACATGCAGAGGTATTTCCTGTCTCTCACTGAGTTAGCATGATGACAGACAGTTTCTTGAGATGCATCACTACTCAAGAGTTTAATACCTGGGGTGGAATCCTGCCACATTTGAGGGAGCTTTGTTTTGTATTATATTACCTGCTCCTGCAAAGTTTGTGCAACATGAGTGCCGTTAAATCATCAAAGTTGTCTTCCTTTTGAGAATTTTCCCCTTCTGTTTCTTCTGCTCTTATTGCTTCAAGGATTGTTACAGTTTAAAAATTAAAGTCTGGATCTCCTTTCATTAAAGGACAGTTTGTAAATTCCAACTAGGCATTTCTCAATTTGCATTTTTCATCCTTCAAGCTAATTTTCACTGCTGAAAAACAACTCAAAATATTGTTTGAAGCCCTTCACTGAACTCCTCTTAACATGACTAACACAACTTTCCTGTAGTGTTTCATTTCACTCTGACCAGAGTTTATTATCATTACAGAAGGCAAAAAAGAGGGAAAACTCTGTTTCTATGCACAAAAATAGAATGAAACTCTTTAAATTATGTGACTTGGAAGTGTTTTTGACCCTCCAAAATTTTATGTTATTAAGAAATAAAAAGTGAGCTAAACAAACAAATCACAAGGACTGAGATGAAAGAGGGTAAATTCACAAATTCTCCTGTCTTCCATACCTCTGCAGTGATTAAACAGAAAACCCTTTAGCAACCAAGTTACATTTTCACTTTAAAAAATCTTCAGCAAAATATAACCTTGCAGCTGTAAACATATGTCTGAATAATTATTCTGGCTTTATATCAAAAAAACCACCTCTGCCAGAGCAGACAGATTTTAATTTAGCATTCCCCCCAGAGCTCTGGAGGGCAAGGTGGATGATTGAGAGGGCAAGGTGACTTGGCTTCAAGGGCTATCTTTATTTGCATGAATGAGTAACCGTAAAGCACAGAAAATATCTTTAAGTAAATTCTGCCTGTCACTGACAGTGATCTAAATGGAATTATAGTTGCATGAAACTCTTTTTGCTAATATATATATATATATTTTTCTGTGAAATATCCCCCCACCCATTTTAAAATCATGCAAAAAAAAGATGTGAGAACAAAATGTGCATTATCAAAGAGCAACCAAGGAAGATGATTAAGTACAGAGAAAAATCTTTTAAACAAATGAAATTTTACCACTTCTAGGCTGGATGGAAGGTGTTGCAACTGCAAGCCTCCCATTTAAACCCCAAATAGATACTGCAGAGCCCATGACAGCCAAGTCTTCTCTGTAGTGGTCTGCTGATGTAGCTCAAAGGCATCCTGGAGAGGGCCCATGCCAGATGAACATCTAAGTTAAGTCTATTTTTAAGACTGCAATTTAAAGTTGATGAGTTTCTGTACAAAGGAATTGGAGTTGGGAATGTTCAACCTGAATATGAGAGAAGGTGTAAAGAAGGGAGGGTGCAAAGAACTGAGGCATTTTTCAGTGTCACCCAGTGGCAGAACCATAGGCACAAAACTGTCCCTCTTGAATGTCAGGAAATGCTTTTTTTATGATGTGGGTGACATGGGTACAGGTTGCCCAGGGGGACATGTGGAGTCTCCATCTTTGCAGGCATTCAAAGGATGGAATCCTGCTTATTGCTATTTGTTTATCACCTACCCTGATTAAGTTTCCAGGTTTTAGGGGAGGAAATTTGCAGAAGATCTTTCTAGTGAGCAGATATCCAAGATGTACAATTAAATTTTGATTGGGATTTTCCTCTTTCTATAAATGCATCATTTGCTGAGAATTTACCAAATAGAGCATGATGATTTGGCCATTTTGTATCTGAAAGTTACAAATGGAAGGAAGAGTTGTAAGTTTTATTGTAATTCTGAATACTTTCTGCAGAGACTGACACATGGGAGCTAATGCCATCTACTTCAGTGCAGCTGAGGTGACATTGCTACAGGACAGCCAAGAAAAAAGATACCCTGACACTGTCTTGCTGCCTCCTCAGCCAAGTTTAGTGGATTCTGCAATCATTTCTGGAGCACAAGGAAAAGCTTAAGATGTTCTCAGAGCCCTTCCCAGCTTGGGAAGCCACTGCTTGTCAAGGGAAACACAAAAGCCAGCTAAAAGGGCTACAAGCTGGCAGGAGTAGAGAAACTACATGGTATTTAGAGATAGATGATTATGATAATTATTAAAAACCATTTCCCAGAAAAAAAAGTATGCACAGCTTGCACTTATCACCATATGGAATAATATGACCATAGGGTCTAGGTGTACAAATAGTAGTAACCTTGTAGGTATTTAGCAGTGAAATTTCTTAGCATGGTAGTCCCACTTTGACTGGAATAATTTTTTTGTGTGACAGATCCTGGCTTCTTTTTGTTTGGTCTGCTGTATTTAATAGCTTCCTAATTCCACTAGATTAACAAAAGAAAGATGTATTTAAAATCCAAAATAATTCATGTTCAAAGCCTCAGCATTTTCGCAATTTTGCCACGCTCCATCACGGTTTGGGGTCATTTCAATGTTATTCTTCTCAGCTCTGTGAAATGTCACTCACAATGGGAGGAACACTGGGGAATACTGCTAAGGACTTGTCTACATGGGGAAACTTACCAGCAGAATGATGCTGGTATAATACAACAGTGGTGTTTCATTGGCATTCACCATGCCACTACGGATCCGGCATATTTAAATGACATGGGAACTTGGAAAAAACTGTTTGATTACGTTATGGAAAGCAACTGCATCTTCCTTTCCTGCTCACCTCATAAAATACAAATGGTTTTTAGAGGGTGTTTACTGAGTTAAGTGGAAGTGCAGCAAAGAAAGTTCATTTTAAAAGACACATGATTCTGAAAATATGCAACTGGTAAGAGATAAACAAGACAAAAATGTCAATCCAGCCTTCAAGAGTGAGGAAAATCTAACAAGAAGGGAACCAAGAAGGACCAAGGTTTTGGTATTTCTTTGTATTTCATGAAGGATTAAATGAGATGGCTAAAGAAGTTAATAAGAATAACTAATGGCTAAGGACTCTGGCTAAAATCGGAAAGAAATTTACATGAAAGTTGAGACATTTCAAAACAGCTGGACAAGTCAGGGCTGAATAGCTTGGGAGCTGCTTGAAAGAGCTGGAGAATTAGCAGGCCTTTGGGAAGGGAGTGTGCAAGTTCAGAAGTGTGGGTGATGGCAGCTTGGGGATCTATTGTCTCTCTTTAAAAGAGAAGGAGGGATTCCAGGAATTAGACTAATTTTTACATAATTATTTGATTATATTTATAATATTATATAATATTTATATTCTGGATTCTTTGATCCATTTGCTGATGGATCAGCCATCTAGATAAAAACAAAAAAACGTCCAACAGCCAGTAATTGCCTCATCAAGCCAAATATATCCAGCCAAAGTAACCAATTTATGAGCAGACCTCATGGAGAAAGAAAAATGATATTCAGGATAGATCTTGATTGCTGGATGTCTTGTATCACATGACAGGTTCATGAGCAAATTTAGAAAATACAGTGACCTGTGGGCAGATGGGTGAATGGCTAACTGGAATGCTGGCCAAAGAAAGCAGGCAACCCTTCACTGCTACACTGCAAGTCTGTACTGATTGCAGAGAATTGAGAGACTTAGAGAAATATCAAACTGAGAAACACTTCAAGTGCATTGATGGGCAGGGCTAGAATTCAGAATTACATTGAATATTTTAGGAATTTATCTGCAAAAATGGGGTAGACTTTGATAAATGCAAGCTCCTGCACTTCACAAGCGTGATTGACTGCAGAAATGCAAGGAAGGGAATAACTGTCAAGGGAGCAGTTTGGCAGCAGAGGAGCTGGAGGTTGCAGTGATGAATTTAAGTCCAGAGCATTACATAAGAGTAATTAAAGCCACACATTCAATGTTAGTGTGCAGGTATTCAGCCAGCATGGTGCTCAGCACTGGAGACCAGCGACAGGTACCGCGTATTCCGGAGAGAGGAGGGGCCAGGGAAGGGCAGCAGGAACAGGCACAGCAAGCACAGCCTTTGGAGGAAAAAATCTCACAGTTATCTTTGTTCCCTCTGAAGAGGAAATAAAAGTAAGGACATGGGTTAATTTTAAGGCCCAGTAAGTAAAAATGTAAAGTAAAAAAGTTCCAGTCCTCTGGGTGTCCTTTGGAGATCAGAGAAGTCACAGAGGTTTGTATCAGGTATGGGAAAGAGGAGATTTCTGCCAGCAAGGGCAGCTGAGCTCTGGTCCGAGAGGGAATCGGGGGGTGGGGTCTGAGACATTCAGAGTGGTTTTCTTCCATTCACAACATAACACACCAATATGCTAAGGGTAATAAGCCATCACTGCCTTGCCTTGTCATGTCAAACATCTTCAATTTCTCCATGAAATAGGAATTATTTCAAGAGCCTTTTGCAAATTTTGGGTGGTTCCACTCTGAAAAGTAAATTCTTCAAATTTTATTTATCTTTAAAAATAAATTTTATGCTCTTTACTTAAGGGAGTATCATACAGAATAATGATTAAAGTTATGAAGTTTTAACAGAAATTTGTAGGTTTTGCTACTTATCTGGGATTGAAACTTCTTCTGCAGGATCAAATTGTCTTCTGTTTGTGCATTTAATAAACTGGTTTGAAATGGTTTTATTAATCCCCAAAATAGCTTAATTAAGTATTACTAGGCTAACAGAATAAAATTGAAAGTACCTGTTCTTAGTCACACATCATGTTTATTGTACTAAACTATCTTGTTTAATATGTGCTTTTATGTGACATTTTAAAATGTCAATTTACCATTAAGATAACATAATAATTAAAATGCACATTCATAGTCTAACCGTGTAAATATGTAATGCAGTAAGAAAATATTTGCACTTAAATGAAATTCAAATAAACACAAAGCAAAATTTTTAGATTCCAAATTACATTCTCCCATCACAATGCTGATTTTTTTTTTTAAAAAAGGGAATTTCACTGAACTGGTTATGATTTCATCTGCAGTTATTTACAGTCAAAGTAACCTTTTGCTAAGCAACACATTTTCTGACTATTTCTGCTTCTAGTAGAGGTGAGCCATATGTATGAACAGTTAGCCTTTGGTACATTTTAATAAAAAAGATTACATTTTAATCATGTTCTTTGTATTCTTGCATTTATTAAATGTATATATACCGTACATGGTAAGCATCAGATGACTGTTTCCATTTATTTTGCAGTTTCCTGTAATTGCCAAAAAAGCCCATTTTTACATTCTGACTTTTTATTTCGGTGTTCATACCGATTAACAAAATGACTTTAAAAATACAGACTTAGTTTCATAAAGGAAGAGAACATATGTTCTAATCAATTAGACAGTTTGCAAATTTCTTCTACCTCTGTGTGTATATATATGTATGCACGGGTTTGCAAATAGTCAGGAAAAGATAGCCCTTTTTAGCAGGTGAGAGCAAAAATTGAAGAAAAAAGATTCTTCAGGGAGAAGAAGACAAACCCTAAACCCTGCACTTAAATCTTAGTCAGTGAATAGTGTCCCAGTACCTTGTCTGTGGTGGAAAGGGCTTCACAAATAAAATACAGATGTTCAGCATTCAGTAAGAATATATTTTCTTGCAGTACCAGCTCTGCTTGGGTTTGTTGAGGGAATTAAGAGGTAAGATGACAATGTGGGCTGATAGAGGGAGAGAAGGACTCCCAGTGTGCCTGGGAAAGTGTTGGAAAATGCCTGTCTTTTCTGCTAGCAGATTCTGTGTGTCCCCACATCACTGACCTAAACGAGAAAGTAAAGCCAAATCCATTGCATCACTTCATTTCAGCTAGTTTCTGAACTGATTTACAAGAAAATATGCCAATTACTTGCAAGAAATATTAGCACATGTAATACTGATTAATTCTGTAAGGATCTTTTCCATGAGTCCTCACACAAGCCACCTCCCTACAGACTCGATCTGCAGGATCAAGTCCAGGGTAAGATCTGAGTACACTTTTTTCCCCTCTGGCCTCCAGGTGAAATGTCAATGAATTTTAATCAAGTTATTACAAGTAAGAAATTAAATCTGAAGTTGTGGTACTGAGAAAAAATTGTTTCAAAATCAGAACTGTCTGAATATCTTCAAGAGGATTGGGCTCTTTAAATAGAGAAAAAATCCACCAACATCCTGCTTCTCTTGCACTTCAGGGCTCTGCTTGAAGGCATAGCAAACAATCTTTACCAGAAGACCTCTCAGGACCTCTGACTTTCCATTCCATTTAAGCCCTTCACTGGAAACCCTCAGGACAGAAATTTTGCACTCTCTCAGTCACCGGCTCCCAGGAAAACATTATGTAGACGATGCCTTGAAATGTTTTAGCAGCTCTATGAAAAAAAATGATGTGATTCAGCTTGTTTGGGCAAGGAAAGATAGTGCAGAGTTCCTGAGCAGTAGTGTTACAGGGTGATAACTCAGTGAAATTGAAGCATTTAATCCATGAAGGATAATTAATGGCACCACTGGTTACTGATTCTTGTTTTCCTCGTTGTTCCAGGCGGATTATACTTTGAAGGGCAGCAGGCATTTAAACAATGTGGATTAACATTACACATCACTAAAATCTAAGCCTTAGATATGATGAACTGGGAAAAATCTCCTAATTGTTGTTGTTTATATTATTAATGCTGTCAGCTTGATCTGGGGTAAATATCCCTAACTTCAATATGAATTTTTAGCTAAGCAACCACTTATATTCATACTTTATAATCTTTCTTATATTTGGCCAATTCAAGGAAGCAATATTATGCGTATCATATGTGTATGGTATAGTTTAACTTTTCTATATAAAGGCAGTGTATAACTATTTGCAAAAGTCTTTCTGAAGGTTGAAATAATGACAAATGACAATTATTCCCCAGGAGTACTTTCTTTTTTTCTTCTAGAAGTGTTTATAACATAATCTCAGATGGCAAAAATCATACTTTCCTTACATGCAATTCCATTTATCACAGAGACACTTGCAGTGTTTCAGTGGTAAGAGTGGTCCAGCTGGGAACTTACAAGGGTGATGGACAGAAAAACCCTGCAAGGTCTGAGGCGGAGGTCGGTGACTTGATATTCACTTTTTATAAGGTATCATGGTAGAATCATGGAATAAATAAGGCTGAAAGGGACCTCGGGAGGTCATTTAGTCCAGCACCCTGACTGTAGCATGGACAGATACAAGACAGCAGCCTTTCTCCAAGGAAACATAAGAGCAAGGATCTCTGCCCCATACTTCATTGCCCATGACCTCAGATTATTATCAGCAACCTGACAGAGGGTTTTGGTGAGTTGCTGATTCACCACTGAGATCTCCAGGCTCATTATAAATATTAAGTGGGTGCTGAGTATCCACTGTAACTTTTCAATTGCTAGTGCCACAATTCAGACTGAGGGACATTTTATGGATGATAAAAGACTCCTTTAAGCCACACAAATTCCCTGTACATTACACCTGTATGCTTCCTTTTCTTTGAAAAGTTTCCAGGCATCTAACATGCAAACATGGAGTCCCAGTGCTTTGTCTTGCTTCTGGCCCATCAACTGGAGAAGCTGAAAAGTCCTTCTTAGCCCTGCCTTGTATTTAATGTTTATGTATATGGACCCTTTGGGGTCTTCTCCAGAGACGGACATTAGTATGTAGGACTGTGGAGGCAAGATAGTTTGTGATTTCTACCAGATATTTCTTTATACATACAAAGACCACATTGTCCTGTCTGCAATACCATTGCTGTGAGAGCTTCTCTAGGGGCTCTTGTCTCCAGTGGTTCAGGGCCTTCTTTGAGGCCCAGGCAGAGCCTGCTCTCTGCTCCCCTGTGTATCACCTGAATTACTCTTATTTCACCTGAATTACTCTTATTTCACTCTTATTTCTATGTTAAAATGCTCATTGCTGACTTGCAACCATCCATCCAGGCAACTCCTGTCTGCCTGTAACAAGCTGCTCTCCTTGCTTACCACTCCACCAATCTTAGTGTCATTGGTGGGTTGTACAAGATTTTATTTTATCATCTGTACTGCTGATACAAATTGAAATGTGCTCCTGCCTGTAAGCTCTCTCTTCTAGCAGTGGCCATCCTTCATATTTCTCCACAAAAGCTGGAGTTTAGGCCCTGTTATTAAGGCCTGATACCTGCTCTTGTCATAGGCTCTTTCTAAAAGAGTTCAAAGTGCAGCTTTAATGTAAAGGCAAAACAAATCTCTTTAGATTTTGAACCACAAATAGCAAGTAGTCCAAAGTTACAGAAACAAATACTTTTAAGCAGCAGAAATGGAAATGTCTCTCTGTTGTATTCACCTGTGCTTAGTATTCTGCTTGCATTTTTTTATATCTGGTAGTATCCCTAAAGCTGTACAGTAAATTCCTTTTAATGAGGGTTTGAAATGGTTGATATTATCTAATGTTTTATGAGAAACACCCAGACCAAAATATGTGTCTTGGAAGGTTAAAAAAAAATAAATAAAAAATGAGACAGAGCTTTTAAGTTTAGTTTTTCAGATTGCATTGGAATAATTTCTCTTAGAGACATGCATTGTGGCTTTAAGGTTTTGAAACTATGGCATCTAGCATCAAGGTACTCTTGATGTTTGCCAGAGCATCCTCATCACTGTGAGGATCACTATCACACTTTTTCTTCTCATCTCCCTGAAATACCCAGGAGAGAGGAATACATAGGATTTTTATTTCTGCTGGTGGGTCTCTGCTTGCTGGGTTTGCTGCTTGTGGCACAAGAGTGCCCGGTAAGATTTCATCCACCAGCATGTCTCCCTGTGGAGGCAGAGTACACTCCCTGGGCTCTCCTTGCTGGTGGGATTGGAACAATCTGAATTTCACCTGGGCATTGGCTGCAACACAAGTGAGACACTGCTGCAGAGAGACAGAGATTTGCTGAAAATAAAACAGAGGGTTTTTGCAGGTATTACAGAGGGTGTCCTTGATGAGGTGCAGGATCTCCTCGCCTACAGATTTCACTGACTCCGCATCCCCCTCCCCTCAGCCATGGGTGCAGCATCTCAGGACAGGAGCTAGGCTCAGGGAAAGCACACATCCTGATGGCCTCTGGGCACCTCCCAGTCTCCATGTGCTCCTCCTTGCAGCCAGCCTAGGGGAGGAGGCAGGGCCAGCTAGTATCCCAGCTGTGAAGAGAGGGCTGGGACGCCTTGGGACTGTGCAGCTCTCTGGTCTCTCAAGGTCTGGTGTGCACTCATGTGCCACAGGGGTGTGTCCCAAATCCTGGCACACTGGCAAGGTCAGAAGGCCCCAAAAAACAAAAGAGTCCTGGCTTGTAGGCACGCTCTTGTTTCCTGTCCCAGCTTAGCACTGAGGTATTATTTAAATTCAGTGCTTTCTGCAAACTTAGCTTTTGCTAATGATTATTTTGCTAGGAGAAGAGTTCCTTTTAGTCCTTTACCTTTCATGGTGCTCCTTTTTTCTGATAAATTCTGTCCCTTTTGGAGCACATCAGCTCCTGAGGGTGGACCAAATCTCCCCCTAAGCAACATATTTGCCTGACACTTCTAACTGCCCCATGCACGCCTTGTGCTTGCTGCCTGCACCCAAGCACAAATCTCAGTCAATGCCACATGCTGCTTGCCCCCTGATTAGCAAAAAAACAATGAGTAGTGGCTTTGGCTGAGCAGGATCTACTGAAAGAAAGACCAAACCTAGCAAAGCCCAACAGCTTTCCTTGTATCCCTGCTTGTCAGCAGAGGGGTGGATGCAAGTGTGGTGCGTGCGCTGCAAAGGAGGTGAACCCGGCAACTCTGCCCTGTGCAGGGGTGTGTGTGCAGTTGTCCTGCAAACCAAACATGTGCTCTGATAATGCAGAGCTAATGTGATTTATGGGGCTCCAGTGATGAGCATTTGGCCTAAGATGTAAATTCAAGAAATGAGGAGGGGGGAAATACATACATACATACATACATATATATGTTTTTTTTTTTTTTTTGGCTTCCACTCTTGCTTATCTCAAGCCAGTTAAAAAAAAAATAAAATCCCCAAGATTCTATTGGACTTTGGATGAAGCAGAGACAGCATATTTTCCCTGTCTCTCCTGAAGCATCACACCCCACTTTGGGAACTTCATTTATATGCACATCATATTCAATCTGACTGACTCCTACTGTACCTTTGAACAGATCCAATCAGATACCCATATGCATGTAAATGAGGTTCCCAGAGCTGCGCTCTCTGTGCCGAGGAAGAGGAGTTAAAGAGCAGCTCTTCTTGAAACTTGTTACGGTGACAATCTCATCGTGCAAAACACAATAAAGCCTTCCCCATCCCCCCAGTCCTGTTCCCCAGCCCTTCGTTTTTCTCTCTGCCACACATGTCAGGAGAATGCCCTGTAACTCACTTTTCCAGGCTGAGGTAATTTATTTAAACATGGATTATTTGAAAAGAAAAAAAAAAAATGGGAAGGGATACAGGGTTTGATTTTAATCCCTGCTAACACAGAGGAAAGAATGCTCGTGTCACAACTCAGTGAGTGTAAAAATTAAAAAAGGCTGAGACTATTGTTTGAAAACAGGCAAAATAATTAAAATTATTATGGAATAATCACATATCACACAACAACCTCCCACTCTTCTGAGCAACAATCCAAAACAGCTCCTCCAAAGCAGGCCCAGGGGCAGAGGTTCTGTATATCATTCAAAGACCATCTGTCATTCAATTCCTGTAGCCCCTTTCCACTATTCTAAGGGCAGCCTGAAATTTAGTCCTGGCATTTCTTTTTCCATTTGCTAACAAACAGCAGTGATGGCAGATAAATATGGCAAACAATAGGTGTTTGTAATGAACTGGAAAGGGATATGGATTTTTGGAACCGGCACCAAGAAGTTCCCGGTCCCGCGTGATGCTCTGGGGACCCCCAAAGCCTGGTTCTGCCATGTGGCTGCACAGACAGACATCTGCAGGCTGTGTTAGGCTTTCAAGAATTCAGCCAACCTGCTAAGGGGCTGATTTGAATAAGATCAAATTTAAAGAAAAAAAAAAAAAAAGAAAGACTGAAAGCTAATTCCATTCCAGGGCAGGATAAAGAGGGACACAAAAGGATCATGGATATACAGCACAAGCAGTGCAGAAAGCCCCCTGTTCTAACAATAATCTCTATTTTTTTTTTTATTCTCTGCTTTTCTTAACTCATTCAGCATTTCCCATTGATTCACATAAGGGAAAAACAGCAATGGATCCTGCTTTTATGCTGTTCTTTGGGAAGTCATGCGTGTTAAATGCTATTTGAGCCAATGTTCATTTTATATTTATTTATTGTTTGGAGACTGAAAATGAAGTGTGATTGTGCAGAGTCAAAGCTGAATGACAGAATTACTGCTGCACACCCCTTGAATCGATACCGTTTCTTTTCACAAATTAACTCTCTGGGAAGTACTCAGTTGCTGGCATCAGAGTGATGCAAGGACACTGCTGGAGAGGAAGGAGGATGTGGGAGCATGGTGCCTTACCTCTGGTCTGCCTTTGAGGAGCCACTTGGGCAACAGGAGTGCCTTCATCAGGTGCAATAAATGAGATGGAGGGGCAAATAATGGAAGGGTGCAGCTGGGCTGTTGAAGTTTTGGGTGTTGGGAGGACACCCTTCAACACCCAACCCAGCAGCAAAGAGTCTTTGTTTTCCCAGGTTGCTTTTCTGGTTTGCGAGGCAGCCATCCAAAGGGCTGGGTGGTCCTTGTTTGGGACAGAGGCCAAGACTGAGGTGGCCATAGCCCACAGTGGTTCTGGACTCATCTGGATGTAGCTGGCAACCAACCTATTTCTCCCTGGAGGGAATTACCAGGAAATCTGTAACAGATCACACAGGACTAGGATATGATGGCCTGTGTCCCCAACATCTTGATGCTTGGCAGTGACATCCTGCCCTGTCTGGAAAGTGCTGTAGTCCACAGCTGGCCTTCCCAGGGCATGGGCAAGGCTGAGCTGCACTGGGTGGGTGGGAAGGAGAGGGGAGGCTGTCTTTACACCCTTGTCCACCACAAGTGTGGGGGCCAGGGAAAGGGAGCCCAGCCTGACTCCCTGTGCTCTGCAGCAGCACAGGATGGAAAGGCCAGGTGAGCATTTGGCCATCTGTAGCCTTCATCTGTTGCCCTTTCCACCAGTGCCTGGGCTGGTCCAGCTGTTACCACCACCCATTAACCTCCATGGAGGCTCAGCCACCTGCACTGGCTCTGCCTTTACCCTGGATAGAAGTCAAGGGCCAGCTACAGTGGCCTGCCCCAGCTAGGGTGAACCAAAAAAGCTTGAAAACAGAGGAGTTTTTGCAATTGTCACCTTTTTGCAATAATTTTTTTTGCACACATAAATAAGCCAAGCTTTCTCCTGCATACTGGGAAGGGACAGCATGACTCTTTTGATGCTGCCTCTATTTTTAGAAGCTGGGAAGTCTTGAGTACAATGAGGAACAATAGAGAGAGACCATGTATTTACACAGATACAATCTGGGTTTAGTATAAAACTAGTCTAGTTTTCAATTTTAATATAGATTCTAGGCAAGCTTTCTAATGGCTCTCTTTTGGTGTCTCTAACTATAAAGTATGGATAATTCTTAACAACAGGTGTGCTATCAGGCTTAATTAATTAATGTAATGTAATTAATGAGAACTTGAAAGCAAGGTGACATGAAATGCAAACTAGCGCTGTAGCAATCAGTCACTTTTTCCAAGTTGATTGTCTTTGCTACCACTAAAATGCTCCCCTAGAAGAGCTTGTAGCTGCTTGTTTCAAATTGGAAAATGATAAGCAGCATGTGTGAAACAATATGCTCTTAATATTGCACTTTGTGAAGAACTGATGACTTTGTTAGATGGTTTGCAGATGACTGAGAGAGGACCCTGGCCTCCAGAGCTTTCTATACTGCTTTTTTATAGCTTTTGCACAGGACAAGAAAAAGAAAAGACTCAATGTTTCTCAGAACTGAGGAATATACAGCTACACTGGAAAATAATATTTTTAAGCTGATTTTTACTGAATACTTCACTTTCTATAGATGCCTTAGCAATGAACTCTCTTTTATACAAGTTAGACAGTCAGATCCTCAGAGAAATTCTTTCTCCAAAGAATAAGAAAATGAAATTAATTTGATCAAGGGAAGTGCAGATTGGATATTAGGAATATTAAGATAGTGTTGTTCATTAAGAGGGTCATCAGTCACTGGAACAGTCTCCCCAGGTCATGGCATCAAGCCTGTCAGAGTTCAGGGAGCATCTAGATGTCATTCTTAGTTATATGATTTAGTTTTAGGTAGCCCTGTGCCCTTCCAGCTGGAGATGTTCTATGACTCTATGATAAGGCTTCATATTTCTGTCAGGAAGAGCTGAATGTTGGGAAAAAGCTGGTGACATCATAGGAAAAGATCAAGTTAGACATTTGGATTTAGAAATCATGACTGGAGCTATGAAATTTGTTGAAGACAAGACTCTGGGACTCCAGATAAGCCAGGATCAATGTGTAGCAACATGGAACAATATGCCAGTAGCTCCATCAGATCCACTTTCAATCGCTCCCCATGTGACATTGTCATTTCATGGAATTATCTGGGTATGTCTGTGGCTTCTCAGCAAAAGGAAGAAAGGCTGTACACCAAGAAAGGACAGCACCAATCTGTCTGTGTGTCTATTCATCAGTCAGTCCTTAGACCTGCTGGTTTTCAAGGGGGAAACCTTGTAGGTATCTGATGGTAGACAGCAACATATTTGAGTACAGGGCATGGTATAAATAAACTGATCAAACACCTTGTTTTTCCTAAGCTTTTGCATTATTTCATGAGAATAACGACCTATTGCTACTTACCTATGCTAAATGAGCACGAGATGAAACTTCCTCGACAAGTCCCCTGGGCCATCTCGATACCTCATGATCATTTTCAGAAGGTATAATTTACATGAGGTTTTTTTCCTGCCTTGTGAGCCATAAATTTATAGGGAGCCCCTCTGAAAGACTTACTGCTTTTGTGAGGCCTCAGATGAAGTCAATCAAGCCAACCAGTATAAAATCCAAACTCCAATTAATTCCATCCCTGAGGACCATGTTGTTTGCTGTCGAATTGCAAGGTTTGTGGGGCATGGGCTATCTCATTCCTGGATGGAGAGGGCCTATTTTGGACAAGGGGCATTTTTCAGTCCACAGCTTGGGTATCCATACGTGTTCTTTAAGGAAGAGGAGATCATTCACAGCAGTGCGAGTGTGCCATACAGCCCCTTAGAAAATGATAAATAAAGAGCTAAGGGGTTAGTCTCCTTTTTTCCTCACTCGCTACCCTCTCTACTTGTTACATTCAATTATTTTGGGAAGCTGCATAATAAGCAAAATTGTACATTTCAGTGTTCCCAGACCAGATTAGAGAGGATTAAGCATCAAGGGGTGGCAGCTGGTCAGTTTATTGCACATTTTTAATGTGGAAATGTTTCTAAATGAAAAAAATGAAAGGTGGGAGGTGGTAGCAAACTCAGACTCATGCATCTGCTCTCCAGAAAGCCAGCACATCCATGGGGAGGGGATGAAGAACGTGGTTGATACGGCAACTTCATGGAGCTGCTGTGAGTAAGAGGCCAGGCTGAGGCATCCACAGCAGCTCTAAAGCTGGGATAGTTTTAGTCAGGGGCCACAGGGGGCCCTGGTGAATGCCAGGGCTGTCAAAATCTTGGTGCTGAATCTTGTGGCGCACACAGCAATGTGGTGGTGGCAGCGGTGGCGGTGGCACTGCAGACCCTCGCTGCCAGGACGGGATGCTCAGCCTCTGAGCTCACCCGCTCCCTGACCCCTCGTTGGAGACCGGCCACACGAGTGTCAATTAGTGCTAATTGTGAGGGGTTTCGTTTGTCATGTGGCCACCTGTCCTCCAGGAGCCAGGCTGAGACCCCTGGAAGCCTGTAATGAGCAGCTGTCAGCCTCCAGCCACGCTCACAGGGCTGCATCCAAACACACCTCAAGGTGAAGGCGTACGGACCTTGTTCCTGGGAAACAGCTGTGTCACCCCCATCACGTCTTAAGTGCAACCTACATTTTAAGGGAATAGAAACGTGTCTTGGATTCTTTCTTTTTTTTTGCTAATTAAATTACACCCACCTCTGTAATTCCAAGACGTGCATTAAAGAGTGTAATTAAATGAAAGCTCAAGTCACTAATTAGAACAATTCTTGAAGGGATACATTCTCCCAGTGATACCCATGTAACCTCTATATGTGAATGATATGCATCTTGGCATTGCAAAATATGTGGTTACCCTTATGCAAGACTTTTCTGTAACAACAAAAAAAAAATACAGAAGAAAATTTCAGAGGTCAGTTCTGATTTCACTGCTGTGCTCTTTGCTGAAAAGATTTGTTTGGCAGTGTATCTTCTGAAACACCCCAGTAGGAACACAGCCATTGATGTGCATATTGAGGGTTAATGTCAGTGTGGGAAACCTTTACATAAAATCCTGTAATGTTCTAAGGAGGATCTAGTACTGCAGCCCCAGGTATGGTAATTCCCAGCACTTCTTCTTCCCCCTATCTTTCCTGTGAGGCTCTACTGCCTTTAAATCTCCTCCTGGTTCTGCAAATATCCTTTAAATTATTTTAAAAACCAGTCCTATAACCAAAATCTCTGTGTGTGTACACATATAAGCAAGGCTCCCTGATGCTGAGTGTAAGGCTTCTATTTCAAAACAGAGGTGCAGCAAAAGTCTGTGGTTGTGCTCAGGGGCTGGCAACAACACACTAAGGTTTTCCACTTCTTCTAATTATGAGGACATCCAAAAGTCCTGCATAGTAGTTTTGAAGTCCTGCTTCCCAGCAGGTGATGGGACACGACTCTTTTTGCTCTGCTTTTGTGTTGCTCTGGGGCACTGTGGTGCTGAACGCACATGAAAGTGGAGGCAGTAGCTGGTCTGCAGTTTCCTCATGAAATTTTAGGGCATGTCTGGGTAACACTGTTCCAGAAATGAGAAGGAAATTTTTGGCAGTCAGATGAGGTAGAAATATCTGTGGATAAGTGTGGAGGAGACACTGACCTGACGGTCCTAGACACTGGGAATCGATCACCTTGGCAGAGGAGGCGATGACACACTGCGAAACTCGACTTACAGACAGGGAATATGGGCTGCATTCGTTATGCGGGGTAGCCGTCTCTCTGGGACTGTGTTCAGAGGGAAAAAAAGAGCATCTCTGCCTTTGCTTTTTTCCAACAGCATGCCAAGAATAGCTCTGCAGGGACTGAGCAGAGGAAAGCTGATTACACCTTTTGATTGATGGTGCCTTACACATTTAAGAGCGATTTCATACAGGAGCCTGATTTACTTGCACATCAGTTCTAGAGAAGGGCCCAGAGCAAAGCCCTGGACTCAGACACCTCAAGCTTTTAGGAAATTCAGAAGGGGATCTGAATTTTCATGTATAAATTGCCTTGTACCAATTCTTCCTTTAACTGTGAATCTACTCTCTCCTTCTATTCCTTGCTCCCTAAGGCCCCTTCCTAATAAACCATCTCCAGAGTAATTCAGGATGCTGAAGCCATAGATCACCCTGTAAATCTCACAGGGCTGAGCACAGTCCAGCCCTGGGTGACTCACACTGCTGGGATCGAGGCCATGCCCTCTGGCTGGCACAGAACGCCCTGGACAGAGAAGCAAGCTTTGTCCATGGATGGTATCTCTTACCTGCAGGAACACACACTGAACCTCAGTGCAAGGACTTCAACTGCAATTGATGTCTGGATTTGTTATTTTTAAGGCATCTGTGGTGTTGCCTTTACTGTAAAATGCCAGGTGATTCCAAATGACACAAACTAGAGATACTTTGTGACATGCAAACACACAAAATTACATGTAGAATTTTATGTTAGAGTGTGTAACAAAGACAGCTGCTTCATTTACAGATATATTTCATATCTGATTATTGAAATTAATGCTCGTATACTTAATGTTTACTGTAATGAGCTGCCTGAAATACTATTTTTTTTTTTGTCCAGCACGGGCACGGAACCAAGTATTGAAATGAGTATGGAAAATGATATCTAAAAATAAGAGTGATTATAAAAAGGGTTAAAGTGGGCAGTATTTACAATCTCATTTATCACAGTTGCTATCTTTGCACAGCATAATAAACACAAGCCTTAATCCTATTAATAGTAACATTAGTGCAGTAATATGTATTGCTGGATGCCAGTGCTTTTACAAAATACTCCCCCCATGAATGCGATGAATTTGGATTGCCAACCCTTTATCTATGAAGGATGTAAGGCTGGTGAAGTATCTTATCTACTCACTGTATATTTTCTGTCCTTTTGCTGTGGTGGATTTTTCATTTTCCTTGCCAAACCTGTAAGAACATCAATCCCCCACCGCCTTCCTTGTCCCAGCTACTTGCTTTTTTCAGTGTTTGTTGGCATCTGCAACTCTGAAGCATGGAGGCACACACCATCCTTTTAAGTATACCTACCCTTTTAGAAGCATAAGCTACCAGGAATTAAAAAAAATAACAGTTTTATATCAGTTTTTCAAATGAAATATATTGAATTAAATGACCTGCTTTTCTCCAAAGCTGCTGAGCTTCCATATTTGAAGCTGATGGAAACCATGGTAGCTCAGAAACCTCAGATAAGAAGCCAAAACTTAACGTGGTCTGTAATTTTTCTAGTCTTATTATGGGGATGCTAACTTTTCCCCCAACTCAAATCTCTCTGAGCTAAAGCAAAGCCTGAGAAAGAAACTGTGTTTTATTCAGTTTAAGTGAGAACTTAGAAGGCTGGTAGAAAAGATACCTTCAGTAAGATGCGAGATAATTAAAGCCTGGATAAATATTTAATTCTTCAAAAGTTACTAACAGATGACTGCTGAAAAAAACATATGGAAAGGAAAATATTTCTAGAAATCCAAACCCCTCATCTACAGTATTGCATCAGCAATATGGCCTGACTCAAGTTGTTGGAAGGCCCAGGCATGGACTGGGACATTGTGGCTCCAGAGACTACAAAAGCACTGAAGAGGAGGAGAGTTTCTGACCTGAACTACAACATATAGAAAGAAGACCATGAGACACACAGGTAGAGCTAAACACAGGAGCAGCAATTCTGGTCATCAAAAAAACCAGAGGTCCAAGGAAAGGGGAAGGAAATCAGGTTTAAAGTGGAGATGGAAGAATGAAAATGAGTCCCTGGATACCCAGCCATACAGAGCTCCTTTACATCTCTTGCACCAGCATCCTCAGAACCAAGTGGATCTGGGCAGGAGTGAGGATTACAGGTAATTTTTCTATCAATGTCACTTGTAAGGACATCCAAGGATAGTGCTGCCAAGGAACAAGGAGATAGCTATGGGCAAAGACTGGTAAATTTGGTGAGTGGGAGGAGCAGTAGGAGGATGCAGGAGGAGGAAGTGGAGCAACCAAACTAAGCAGGTACTGACTATAGTCATGAGAGTAGGGCACATACTGTCTGAAAGGCTTGGGAGGAAAGACACAGAGATTTATCACTTGCGTGCATCAAAGGAACTGCATAGATCAAAGAGGATGAAAATAAAGAAGGAATCTTGTAAATATATGTGTTGCAAAAATACTTCAGGTAAGGGGGCGAGCAAGGCTTTATTGCACTCCTCTACACTGTGAAGTGCTCCTTTTCAAAATCCATGTGCTTTCATATGACTCACATATCCCTTAGGTTCTCTTTTATGAGCAAAATCTTGCACAGACAGATAGTTTCTGAAGCAAGATGGGCCCATGACCATATTGTACAGATGTCACTGAAATCAGTGAGAAGTGAAGGCATTTGTCCAAGAGGAGACTGGGGCTTTCAGCTCTGAAGTACTGAGGTCCTGATAGGGCTTCTTTGTTTGAAAGCTGAGCTCAAATAACTCCATTTGCTCTTCTCTTTTTTTCTTGCTTTCCTTCATTGGCTTCATGTACTGCTTTTAAAACAAAACTGGGAAAAATTTTTAAACATTTGATATGGCATCAAGGAAAGAATAGCTGCGCTGATGAAAGAGAAGCAGTGAGAAAAAAAAAAAGAATGTGTTTTTTTTTTTCTTCTGGACTGGAAATATAATAAAAACCTGGGCCTGGTGTGATGCACTGTTATTCAGCATGGTTTCTGCTGTGAGATGACAAGCGGAGGGTGTGTGTGTGTGTGTGAGGATGGAGTTTCAGCTAATTCCATGAAACTATGCTGATTATCTGAGGTGTCAGATGTATACATGTCAAGGAGCATTTGAGTCTTTGCTTCTTGTCAGATCATTTTTTAAATCAGGGTGCCTGGAGCCCTTCTCATAAGCAAAAACAGGATATAAGCCTTCCCCCCCAAGATGATTATCAGTTTTAGAAGTACATTTGTATACTTACAGAAGTCTGCTTGAAATATAACCAGGCAACTCATTTGGGGAAGGAAACAAATGTCAGCCCAAACTCAAGACTGAACTGCAACACAAGCCTTATAAATTCTGCCTATGCAAGAAAAGACAGTGGGTCAGCTTTTGTGGCCAGGTAAGCTGGTACAAACTGGATTCACTGCTCACATTTACTGTACACAAAAGGTAGGAGATACATATGCTGCCTAGGAAGGGCACAAACTAAAGTGGAAAATGATCCACTTGAGCCAATAATTCCTTATTATGGGGATTCTGTGATTTTAGTAGATTATACTTCCCTCTCTCTTGGGTGCTTGGCTTAGAGACTCCTGTAGTTTCAGATGGCCAAATTCTGGAGGGCATGAAGTCCATGTGAGTTTAAAAGTCCAATTCTCAACTGTCCTTCTACGTGCTATTGATGCCTGCATTAGGCATGGTCACAAGGACATTATGCCGGCTTTAAGACTCCTGTTGCAGAAATGCTTCTCCAAAACTGCTAGCTCAGGCAGGTCAGAGATGTCTCTCTAAATGCTCAGCCCTGTCTAGAGGGAGGGAGTGTGCATCCTGGCATTCAGAAATGCTCTGCACACGTTTTCTGAGGGCAAATGAAGATGCACAGGTTCAAACCCTCCCAGATGTTGCAGCTAGCTGTTGTGGGCAGGGACTGGTGATTTGCGCTATCTGAAAAGAACATTTTTCCCTTGTTTTGATTCATCTGTGAGTTTGCCTAAAGGTGACTCTTTAACCTTCTTCTTTTCCTTCTTGAAAACCTGTGAGGTGAAGTAATATTTTAGAATGTCTTCCATATGCCTGGAGCCAGCTTCTCCAAGTTACTAAAATCTACCCAGAAATAGGTATCTATGAAACACCAGGGCTGCAGCATCTTGGAGCTAATGCCCTTACAGCAGGTGATATAAAGAAGCCTGTTCATTCCCTTTGCATGTGCTCTTCCCCAACTCAGCTCTCACAGGTTTGAGACAGAGCAGGGCGTTGCTCTGCCACTGATAAACCAAGGTGCTGTCTTCAAATTTTGTCCCACTGAGTGTATAGGGCACTGCTACTGCTCTTAAAAAGGGAAAGTTGCCATTTTATTTGTGTCCTTGCTACCACCCTCCCTCCAATGTTCTTTGAATGCAGTGGGACTTCTCTCACAGCCACCAGTGGGCCCCCAGGGGTCAGAACTCAGAGGAATTTGTGTTGGAAGGGGGACATAAACTCCTGTGAGAAGCACTAAAGGCAGACTTGTTCCCCTGCCCTCTTAGGGGCCCTGCTGCCCATGTGCTGTTAGGAAGGAGCACGAGTGTAGGAGGTCCCCTCCTGTGGTCTGGGTTCTGCCATGCTGCACAGGTTTGTAGTGGCATGTTCTATTTGGCAGCTGCCTTTTCTCTCACTTGTCTTACATTGTCAGTGTGTCTTTGTATGGAAAACTGCCAACTTCCATCTTAAATGCTTTTGAGTACTGAAGTACCACCCCCTACTTTAAGGATTTTTGCTCGTTAGAGCAACTGTGTTTTCTTACAATTCCTGCTCCCTCAAGGTCTCCTATTTACAGACAATCCACCTTTGGAATTATTCAGGATGGAGAAGCAGTTGATCCCTACATAAATCTCATGTTTCAAAGTGTAGGCAGTAAACATGTATGAAAAAATACGTGTTTAAAAGCTTCATTGTCCTGGCACATGAAATTATTTTTTATTTAAAAAAAACAACCCAGACTTTAGAAAGCATTAGGTCTTTTCATTTGGAAACTGGCTGAAAACACCAAAACCAGTTGTTAAAAATGTGACATTTTCTGAATTTACAGTTCATTCTGCTTGCTACGCTTATAACCTGGGAGATGGATACCTTTTGTATGTCATCAGAACAGGCACAAAACCATCAATGGAATTTTGACTTTGTCCACAAGGGTGGAACCAGACCAGGATGGAAGGCCGTACTGCAAGGGCTGGCAGTGACCAGCCTGCCCCAAGGTAGCGGAGCCAGAAAGAACAAGAGGAATGGGATGGGTCTGGTGGCTGCAGTACCCATCTCCTCTCATGGTCACCAAAATACATTCCATGATTTTCTTTGTCACATGTCTTTCTTTGTCACAAGGGTCAGCTGATTGCTGCCAAATCTTCTCCCTGGTGAGGGGACTCACAGCACTGGACAGTCGTGTTCCCTCATTCAGGTATCTCTTACCTGACAAGCATCTGAACCACTAAGTTAAACATTTTATGGAAATGAAAAGAGTACTAAAATTGCTGTCTATTTTTACAATGATTATTGAAAGGACACCTAGGATACCCTTGGATATGAGATCCAGAGGTAATAAACCTTTAACATTTCAGGTGGTCACATAAAAATAATCATATTGGTCAAAACCCAAAACTCAAACACTGCAATACGGAAAACAACCATGGAAATCTTTCATGTGGCCACATTCCCTTTAACACTATTTTCTTGAATTTAACACTGCCAGGGTCATTCACAGAAGAGCCTTTGTGTGACACTTCCATTGAATAATAAGCTTTGACATCTCTCCACAATCTTTCTCTTGGAGGAGTGGAAGTAAAATCTCTATCTACAAAAGGGAAAATACAGTGATCAGAGGTGGCAAAAAGCAACATGGATGACATACTTTGTGTGCATGCCCTAAGTACCATTTAAACAGTGTAAAATAAACCATGCTAGTTCATCTGGCAGCAGGACAAACACATTCTTGGCCACTCACAAAAACTATCTGAAAATAGCTTACACTGATGATGATGAGAGAGAATATGACTGTTTTAAAGGTGGCATCTACCTGGTTAGTAAATGGAAGGTAGTCGTCACTTGGGACTTCTCCAATGAATTCTTTAAATGCAAAATATGTATTTATTAAAACATGCAATTTTAAATTGGTGTTGATCACTTAATATAGTCCATCAAGTTTTAAAAAATGTAGATTTCTTCTTCAGATCCAAATGTTTGTGTTATACTAATACAGACGTCTCAGCTTTAATTAATTAAAAAAGAAACATAAAAAGATGAGAGATCAGGTTTTCAGATATTGTATCTTTCAGGAAAAATGAGAAGTAAGGATTTTAAAGACTCAAGAGAGGTCATTTATTCCAACACAGCAGCATTCTAATTTTGTATAAAACCTTATCTGTGCTGGCTACTGTTACAAAAAATTAGGAAAATAGCTTTCTAGAGTGGAAAATGAAGTAAATGCACAGAACATGAGTGCACCATGTAGGAACATTGCAACAGCTCCCAAATGAAATCCCACCACTCTGGAGTGGGTGCAAAGTTCTCTGTGAGAGCACTGGGACTCAGATTTCCCTTAATGCTTTCCTTTCACATGCAGGAAAAGCCTGCGTGGCAGCAACATTGCAAGTCAATGTGCTGACACAGTGAATCATGGCATGAATTTATTTTGATACTGCTTCTGATACTGTAGTATATTTATAATTTAAATTATAAACTATGGGGAACAAGTATTATGTCTTTTAAAAGCAGCATTCAATATGCTAATGTGTTCAATAAAGAACTGGCACACTCACAGAAATAAATGTCTCCTTGTTTCATATGTGCTTTGTCAGGTTAGGGATTCACTAGCAACACAATTTTAAATTTTTTTCACAATGAATTGCTTGTCATAAAGCAATAAAAACACTACTGAAGACCCACTTCACTCCAGCATCTGGGACCTACATATGTACTGGACAGTGGATCTTCTGATTCCTTTTTTTGCTTTGGTTCCTGCCCACCAGCCCTTTTCTGTCCATCTGGTCAGCATCAGTGAATGTGTCCCTGCTTAATTATCTCCCAGGCATGGTTAATCTACAGCAACTTAGAGGTAGGGAAAATCTTACCAGCAGTAAGGCAGTTTTAAACCTCAGGCATCCAGATCTATTAAGACACATGGGTGAGAAAATTCTGTCTCCATAAAATTCTTGGAGATCCAACAGATAGACAAACATGAAAAACTTCCTGGAGACACAAAGGGTCATGTTTTTTTGGCTGGACTTTTTGCTTGTTTGGTTGTTTTCCTTTTTATTTTTTTTTCCTTGGAAATTACAACTTCTCTACATGCCCAGGGAATTAAGGGAGGTATGGAATAAAAAAATGTTCATGTGGCAATGTGATGGTTCAAGACAAGTGATGCTGGTAACCATAAAGAAACTTCAATGTTACATTTATACCCATAGGAATTTGTATGTGTGCATCTGTGGGAGGTGAGGGGAAGAGAGGGGGAAAGGCAAAAATACAATTAATTTAAGTAACCTCCACAGGTATCTCCCCAGCTGACATATATATTCCCAGACAACAAGGAATGTGCTGCAGATTAGAGTGACATATAATTTCCTTTGCCTTTGCCAACGCCCCCAGCCCCACGCACCAGCACGTAGCTCCTCACCTTCCACAGAGCTCAGAGTCAGGCTCTGCTGTCTCTCCTCAGTACACACAATCTCAGAGATGCTCATTTTCCCCACCACTCCAACTGTAATTGTTGCTTCCTTCTTCCCCCTATTCTGCTCTCTTTTCTTACCAGCTTCCTTCTCTTGTGTCCCTCTCACAGCTGCTGACCCACCTCTAATTTCTCTCAAACTTCCCTGTGTCCCTGTTTACGTTAGCCAAAACTGCCATTCCTCCCCACTGATGCAGAAGTTATGTCCCTGTGCGTCAGGTAACACTCAAGCAGCTTTTTCTCCCATTTGCCTAAAGCATTCCTAGCTGTGATAGCTCACTCCTGCTACCTTCATCTACCCTTTTTGCACTACCCTGCATGGACAGTGGATAAATATGTGAAGTGACCACCTTTTTCAGCAGGGAAGCCCCCCTCTTCCCTCACCTTCCCACATGAGTATCCATGACTGTGTTATTCTCCAGGTTAAATTATAAGCCCATCTGAGCAGGCAGCCTTGCCCCCACGGCATCCCTGGACTGCTAAGGCAGAAGTCTCTGACTGCTTAGAAACATCAGCAACAGCATTTTCCTCCACACTTCTAAACATTGTGCTACCCTTGCAAAAACAGATGCTTACCAAATACATGAAATTAGAGCAGCCTCATGGGAAAGGGAGCTGGGAGCACCCCAGGCAGGGAGCCTCCCTGCTGACACCCAATTTGTGCATTAGAGGGTGATAAGCAGGGAGATGCCGTGCGGAGCCATGCCGGTCTCCTGGTGGTTTTGTTGTTGTTGTCGCAACATGGTGGAGAATATCCAGACTTGCCAGTAAGCCAAGGAACAATCTCTTCATATTATGCCAGCTCGAACACTAAACCGGCTTACAGTCACACATCTGCATGATCCTAACCTTCCCTCATTACAAACACAGTAGGGATTTACTTGCACCACACTAGCTGCATGGGGCCAATATTTTTATCCAGCAAAATCACATATTGTTACCTCCATATGTACAGTGGAAACAGCATGAGTAATGGAACCTTTAATCCTCATTTCTCAAAATTAGATTACAGTATTACCTCCACTTTCTTTTAGTTTTTAAATCTCTCCCAGTGCCCAGCACTGAAGATGCTGCTCCCCCCTCAAATCACATTCTCTGGTGGCTCCAGTCATAGCTGGCTGGAAGGGGCTCCCTATGCAGATCCAGACCACAGGAGACTGCCTATATCACCTTCAGTCACCTTCTTTGTGTCCCTTGAAGAATTAGTTTAATCGGAGCAGATAAAGTAAATGCCACATAATGTAAAATTAAATTAAAACCTATATGCAACAACAAAGATAGTATTAAGATGTATCCATCATGCCTCCATATCTCTGCACTTTCAGATAAACAGAGAGATTTATAAGAGATTTATAAGTTCCTGCCAGAGAGTACCAGAGGCTGGTAATATTGAATTAAGCTGCACATATTTTTCAAAAGCTTTTTGAAAGTAGTATGGGCTGCACAATGCAGTGTTTTGTACCTCCTGCCATTCTCTGGAGTGAAACACTTTATGCACTGTAACACAGTGCATCCCCCTTTAAGGTACAAAGCAAAATCATTGTGTGATCTACTCAGCTGCCTCACACTCCACTTACATTGTTTTAGCCAGCACAGATGTTCAGCAGTGCTGCCATGTAGTTTTCTTGAGGATTTCTTAGTAAATTCCATTTAATCTTTGTACAGTAATTATTCTGCAGACTGTAGTCTTTTAGGAAGAACTAGACATCCTTGCATAACCATGGCAGTGACCATTTTTCAGTCCTCTGTAACAATGGCTAGGACCATTTCTTTGGCCTGAAAATTGCCATGCTTATGCTGATAGGAAGAGAAAATATTGCTGGAAGCTTTGTATAGTCTGTGCCAAACTGGTCTTGAATTAAATGTAAACAAAAGCCACCTGAGTGAGACACATTCACTAATAAGACTGTTTATATTATCATGCATTAATTATTATTGATTAAATTGCAAGTTGCAGTATGGACCTGCAGCAAATTCCTGCAGACACTTTTACGCTACTCACTTTACAAACACTGAATAAAATTATGGTCCTCCCCTATAAGTCAAATGATCTTTTTCATTCACATGCATATATATGTGTGTGTATATATACACATATGCATGCATGCACGTGTGCAGCATCACGGTGTACAGTGTCTCAGTGAGTTTACCTTTGTCCTGTCCATCTCCCAGTAGCCACAGAAGAACACCCTGGTGGGTCAAAAGGCCTTGGGATAGAAGTCAGGGTCTTGCCCTGGTTGTGAATTCCTGGCTTCTCCAACTCACTTCCAACAAAAACCAATTAGTCCAGAGACAAACCTTTGCTCTCCAGTGCTGCATCAAGAAATCAAGTCTACCTCCAGGTCAGAATTATTTCTCCATCTGTAAAGGGCAGCTTGGGCCTGTTGAATGTGCTTGGTGCCCTACATTTCTCTGTCCATTCCCTTCAAGGAAATTTGTATCCCTCACTGCCACTTCTCTAGAAAAACGTGCCGACTTCCAACATGTTTGAATTTTTCAAACTGTACCTTTTGTTCAACCTTGTGTTCAGCTGTTCAAACTGTACCCTGTGCTAGCATGCCTGTTGTTCCTCATGCCTCTGCCCCTCTTAGGCATTTTTGGGTGTTTGAGTGCTTCTTGGTGTCTGCCAGAGCCTCCAGAGTGGCAGCTGGCCAGGATCCCAACTTGCCAGAGACTTCACTCCTCTTTTCCCCCTTTTTACTCTTAACCCCTTGTGCATTTTTCACTCCACTCTCCATGCCCTCTTCAACCACCACCACAGAGCTCAATCCTTCCCGAGACAGGCAGTGCAGGGAAGGCAGCCCTGTGGGCAGCAAGCTCATCTTTTCCCTTGCCTACTAGCACAACTGAACATCTGGGTCACAGCAAAGCCCAGAGCCTTCCAGCAGCCACAGCCTGCTCCATGCCCTCAGCCTCCCAAGCAGAGACAGCTATAAAAAGCCTTTTAGTCCTAGAGTTGATAGGTGTTCACCCAGGATCACCTGTGGATCACTGCTGTGGGATTTGTAAGCTGAGCTCTAATTAACTTAAAAAGTGTATAAAAAAAACAAAAGGAAAGTTGCAGGATTTGAACCAGGAAGCCTCATGAAAGCAGATAGCATATTTAATTTGCTCTGTCAGACAATAAGAAGATCAAATGATTTAAACAGTTGATGTGTTGTGAAAACACATCCTGTCGCAGCTGGGATGTGGATGGAGTCCTAATCATTCATTTCCCCTCAGAGTCATTCCCCCTCTCGGTTTGCTGTGACACCATGGAGTTTGGAGTTTAATGTGCTGGTAATTGAAAGATGCTTCTCTCAATATATTTCAAGACAGATTTTTTTAGAGAAAGAGACTCGTTGTAATTTCAATATGTGAGATAATGCCATTAGTTTCTTGTACCCCAGTTTTGTCCTTTGCCTTGTCCCCTCAGTAAATCATCAGTAAGCTTTGTTTACAGCTTCAGTTTTTTATTCATATCCTGCTTCAATTTTTTACCCATATCCTGGTTTTCTCCCCCTCCTTTTTAGTTTCCTCCATTTCTTTCTACTTCTCACCATCTTTTCTTTCCCCTTTGAATTCAGTATCCCAGGAAGTTCAGTGAGCATGCCCTACTCAATATTATTCATGCAGGTGTCTTACAGGACTCTTTTAAACATGCTGTGAGGAATTGAGTTCACTCTTGGGCAAAGGTTTCTGAGGAAGGTGACTTTTATTACTCAGATGCACTCTGCAGAATACAGATAAACTTCAGTGCTCCCCTCTAACCCTCCGTTCTCTTCTAGCTCTCCCAGCACAGAGAGTTATCTTCATTAACAAGTTCACATCAGTACACACTTGCAGCACCAGTGGTCAACAAGCACACGTTTTACTCGGTCTGCAAGAGGAGCTAAACGGGTAAGTTACTTTCCCTGGTCAAAAACATCCTCTTTCCTTAATGAAACAGCTTAATTATTCCTTCTTTCTCCTGGTCCTGGGGGACAGATTATTGAAGACAGATGGGCAGAGAAGCGTGCATACATTAGCGGGTGAGGCTGGATGCTGGAAGGGCCGACAGCTGCATGGTCGCATCCAGACACCCGGGAAATTGCCTGAGCCTAGGGAGTGTGTGTGGAGCACTGGTGACCCCGTGCTGCTCTGGCACCTTCAGCTGGGGGCCCATGGTGGCACATGGGCCTGCACATGAAATCCTGCACAGTCCTGCAGGCTTGGCCATGGCCATCAGACCTGTGCAGAGGTGCAATCACACAGACATGACTTTTTTAAAAAGTCATCTCTTTGCATCAACCTCATGTTCCCCCTTCCCTGTTGCTTTGTGACAGCCTTTCAAAATTGATGTTATTGCCGTCTCTTTTGCTGCCACTAGTTCCTGTCCTTCCACAAACTCTCGCAAGCTTCTTGTCAGGGAAATGGCATTGCCTTCTTGTGAACAGGGAGGCCAGCAAGGCTGCCATCAGAGCCCAACTGGGGAGAGGAACCTAGATGCTTGATGCTCAGTTTCTGCAGGTGGATTTTGGGCCGTGCTGAGTGAAGAAATGTGATACTAATTGTTGCAGTGCATATTTTGTGCTTAATTAGGTAATTTATACTTTCCTAATGGTTTGTTCCAGCCCCGCCCCATGTTCTCAAATTGGTTCAGTCTCTTGTATCCCCTGTTCCATTTTCGGTTCTGTCAATCCCCCAGTTACCATCCCCTTGCATCCCATGTATGGTCATTCCCCTCCCTTGTTCCAGACCCTTCCCTGTCAATCCTTCCCCAAAGCCAATCCCTGTGCAGCACGCTCCCTGCATGTGGGGATCACGCGCCCTGCATGCTCCCCTGAGTTTCCCCATTGGCTGCCGCATTGTCTCCTTTCCCCTGCTACACTATAAAAACCCCTTCCCTGGGCACTCCCTTGGGAGCTTGTCTGTCCTTGCCCCTTCCATGAAGTCTTGCTTAGTTCTATATCCTGACTCTATTGGAATTATCATACTTGTGGTGCCTTCCTCCCTCATCCCTTACCGCGTACCCTCGGCGTTCCTGCTGACGAAACCCCCGCTAAGGCGCGGCGTTTCCCCCACGCTGGTCAGCCTTAGCCACACCCGGGATTGAACCAGCTTTCCCTGGGGTGGCCCACTCGTGTCGCGCCACAGCCGAGGGGCTAGTCGGGAAGAAAGGAAAAGGACTTTTGGGACCGCGGTGCGTCAACTAATGTTTCATGTTTAAGGACTAATCCAGAATGATGATAACTATATATTGATCCCTGCTGTGACTCGCAGGACTTCCGCCATTCTGGTACCAATACTAATATGAATGAAGCCTGTCCTTCAAGTCTGGCAGGTCATTAGTGTAGATATTTTAAAGTGTCCAGATGATTTAGGAACAGAAATTCCATTAACTGTATGGTTTATGTTTCTCGGCCCATTTACCACTATTTAAAATTCGTGGCATTTTGTGAATGACCTTCTTGGATGGTGTCTTACTTGAGCAAGAGTGGTAACCATCACTTGTGTGCAGCTGAAATGAGACTTGAGTCAGACAAATCACACAAATTCTCCCCACACTGTGTTGGTAACTAGAGTCAGCCACTGTAAAGTCTCATAACTAACTTCAAATGTTCATCAGTGTTGACGAGGACTCAGCTATCCAGATCTAAAAGCCTGTTTACTTGTGCTGTGAGATCACTTCAGTGCATCTCTATGAAAGTGTAACTGTGCTTTGATAGCGCAAATGATCAGGATGATGAAAGTGCATATGATTGGGATATTAAGGGCATCCATTCCACTGGTGAGGGGGGGCCAAATATTTTTTGCAGGCTGTGTCTCAGGAGCCCACTGGCTCAGCACTGAGTGGGGGTGCGTAAGAAATGTGCTTTATATCATCCTGTGTGACATGACTCGATGGATCCTTTATTGAGAATCTCCTTGGGATGGAGGGGCCATGCTCCTTCTTGTCTCAGAGCAGCAGCTAAAACCAGTTTCCCAAGCTGTGACTAGGATTATAACAAAAAGCAACCAAAAAAGCAAATACTCTAAGAGTTAGCTCAGACAGTAGCAGTGCTCTCTACCTAGTGAGCAAAGCCAAATACAAATACAGATTGTCAGCCCTCCTTTTTCTTTTTTTTTTTTTC
>VYXF01008302.1:86719-135460 GCA_013397295.1 Polioptila caerulea
GATCCCTGCCCGCCCCGCGGTCTGCAGCGAGCGGCAGAATAAGGAGTTCTTTGCTTTTTTTTTTTTTTTTTTTTTTAATGGAGAGGACCCCATGATAAGTGGTTTCATTAATCCTCCCACAGAGATAGTAAAAAAACTTTGAAATAAAGTCAGCTGCTGGAAACCCTGTCTGGAGTCTGCACGCCCTAATTTGCATTTTGATTTCTGTGATTTAACTGAAGGCACAGGTTGTCACTGCCAAATATCCCTCACCGACCGAGGGATATACAAGGTAGAACTGCCCAAAGCAGCCTGACTTATGAGGACTGCCACAGCAACACAACCAATGCATCCCTAAACATTTAGTAATAAAAAATCTGTTGTTCTTTAGTCGCCAGGATTTAACAAGCCTAATCCCTAGGAGAGGTGATAAAAATTCATTAATCTAATTAAATACTTCTTATTGCCAAAGTGACTTTGTAGAGGAGCTTTGCTGAAGGATAAGTGCAAAGTAAAATGGAGTCCCAGCAGAGAAACAAACGTTAGACTTCAGCAAGCTGGTACACGCTTCATTAAACTCATAATTATCCTTTGGTTCTAAGTAGCTGATAATATTTAATGAGTATCCAAGATAATTTAAAGAAAATGTTTACTAATGAGGAACAAACAGTGCTATGGAAAACTGATATCTGGGGTACCATAGCCGTGTATCTTACCTGTATCTTGTGTTCTTGCTTTTGTGCAAGTGATTCCAGTGTTCTTTTCAAAACTGTTTTAGTACTGGCTGGTGTTGCTGGTTTCACCAAGATCCCCTGTGAACTACAAGGCACCCAAGGGAGCAAAGGATGTGCTGGGGAGCAGGCAGTGCTGCGGGGGACAACAGGAAAAATAAACCTGAGAGGCCTGAGTACAGACTGGGGAGAAAGGGTTGGGATCCTTCAGTGAAGTCAGAGGGCAGCTTGGCTAGGATTCCCCTAAATGTTAACTTCTGGGTTCTAAATTGTGACAGAACCTAGTTTTTGGCCCCTTGTGGGAGGTTTGTGTGGTCAAGGTGAATGCCCTGCAATCTGTGTAGCTTTTATTATTCAATTTAATAGAAGAATTATTTGACTCCTGACAACCTACATATCATCTGTTGGCAAGTGAAGCAGGATAGTCAGCCAAGCACTGGCCAATTGCTTTCCTCCAATATTCATTTACAGGGATTGGTTTCTTCTTCACTAGGGATTTGTGGCTTCCAGATCAGAATACTCTGTCGTGGAGATACTGTGCATTTTCTTTGCGTTTGCATCCTGCAAAAATGCAGCTGTGTATCTTCCTAGGACAGAAGAGTTAATCTGTATTTAAAAGATGTCAGGGAAGAAAATTAACTGTTTTTTGTGGATGCTGAGGTGATGAGAAGTAGAAAGTGAATGGGTGATGAGGAAGGATTCACCACTGGGGAGTGAGCTGAACCCCTATCCACCTCCTGTGAGTGCTTTGCTCCTGCTCTGGGCAGCAGCCTGCATCCTCCCTCACAGACCTGGGAGACCTGACATAGCTCCCTCTTGCTGGCTGGCTCCCACTTCTCTTTCCAAACGTGCTGCTTTGGGAGGTCTGTCATGTTTGCTCCCCCACAGCAGAGGGGGAGTGCTCAGAGTCAGATAAGATAATCAGATAATCACTACATAATTTTCTTCCACATCTATCATTTTTTGAACACCACAGAATTATTTATTTTATATGCAGCAGCCAGTGTAAAAAGAAACAACCTGTATTGCCCGTGCCTGGCTTGCAGTCTGCCATTTCCCTTGGGATGAGAGCTAGCCTGATTTTTCACTGATGGATCCATTTCTGGGAGCTGGCATTACTTTGACAAACACCATGTCCCTCCCTGCTCAGTCATTTTTCTGAGGCTGTCCAGCTGAAGGGACACAACTCTGCCTTAAGATAAGGGTGGTTGTGCCCGGTTTGAACAGGACCAAACTTAAGACGTGAGTTTTTGGGTGAATATCAGCTGCTGAGCTCTCTAAAGCCATCGAATGCTTTCCTGCAGCGTGTGGCAAACTCCGATAGCAGCCAACACTTTGAAACCAGATAGCAAACAGCAGGGCAGAAGCAGGCATAAATACAAAATTAATGTAGATATTTCTCACTTTCATCATAGCAGAAAAACAGCCTCTTTTCCAAAATGCCTGCATATAGCCTTGTGTCCTGATGGTGTACGTATATTATTGCAGGTATTTTGGTGCTGGAATGAAAGGAAATGGGAACTGTGTGGATTAGGAGACCACATGCATGTGCCTATTTTATGACTGTGATTATCTTTGTAAGGTGCTTAAATGCTGCAAGTGTAGCATCCTATAAATGGGTGGGCAGATTAGATTAGATCTGCAGTTCTCAGCAAGGGAGTTTATACCTGCTTGGCTCACTTGGAGGCTGAGTTTCTCTTTAAATGCAGTATTGCTAGCTGTTTCTTATGCCCTTTATCAACTCAGTTTCCAACTGGCAGCCTCATAGGGCTTGATGCTGTATCTTTGATCTCAGATAGATTTTTGTATATAAAATCATATTTCACACCAGCTTTGCAAGCTGTTATATTAATTCATTGGCTGTCTACTATCCTGGCTGCTATAAACACAATAAATACAGCATAAGGAATATATAAAGCAACACCCATCCCTGCACCCAGTCTAGCTCCTGAAGCAAAATTCAGGGCAAACCTTTCATGTGGGGGAAGGATTTTCTTCCACATCTGTATGTATCAGATTTTCAATTTTTGTCTGATGGAAGCCTGATGATTTCAGAGGGGTTGAAAAATAGCTGGTGCTTGGTCCATAATGACTGTGCTACTGTTATATCACAGTGCTTCACTGAAGCTGGGACTCTCATTCAGACAGATTGGCAGAGTGCCTGGACATGTTTTTTTGGTTTTTTTTTTTTTTTGAGTTTGTTGGGTTTTTAAGCAGGAATTGGGTAAATTGCTCTTTTGCAATATTAGTAAGCCTTGCAACTGGTCGCTGGCTTTAAAGCAGGAAAAGTATCCTTCTGACAGCTGCCTTTCCTGTCTGTGACAGCAGCACTGTGGTTTGGTTTCCTGTTTTTCCCCAGAAGATTCCAAACTAGCCAGTGGTCATCAGCCTATTGAGAAGAAACTGCCTGTTTGCTTTTGGAGAATGCAAGTACAGGAATGAGAATGGCTTATGCACCTCCTCTTGGAGGCAGGGAAAGAGTCACAAAATTTTCCCAGCTTTCTACAAATTGGTTCCTTTCAAATTCCAGAATGCTCTTCCTATTCAGCATCTTACAGCTGAACAGATATGTTGATGTGTTTACAACTACCGTGAAGGGTAGAGTTAAGTGTAACAATGACGTGAGCTTCAGAGCTGGTGTAACATAACGTTACCCTTGTGAAATGCAATTATTTCAGCTCTTGTTTTTAAATAGTTGTTTTTCTCAGTGTGAAAGCTAAATCACGTAACATAACAATGTTATTCATAAAGATACGAGTTTTTTGTTCCCAGCAAATTTGCTTTGATTTTAAAGGGGAAATCAGATGTAAACAATACTTTCCTTAAAATCTGCAAGGACTGCATAAAACAATAGATAAAAACGCCTTTCAACAAGTCAGTCTGTTCAAGCAAATAAAAAAGGACCACCTATTCCTTTTGTTTCACATAAACACATGAGGTGAGGGGTAGCACGGTTTTCTCTTTCTGATTTTCTCTTCACACCAAAATTGTCATTGGTTTGAGTGAGAAAATACTGTGTAACAGCATCTAAACTAGATTGTGGTTGTAGGCTTAAGGCCTTATCCTGACTCTTCTTAACTCAAGGTGTTTCAGTGAGGTATTTGAAAAAACGTGACTACTGTCCTGTCCTGTTGGAAGCTAAAGTGTGTTGAAGGGCTGCTCATGGGTTCCTGCTTCCACAGAGGTGCAGTGTGTGCTCTGCCCCTTGCCTGTTCTGCTTGCACCAAATGGGCTGCAAGGAGCTGGAAGGCTTTGTGTGGGCTCTGATGACCACCTCAGCTCACACAGAGCAGCAGCAGTCACGGTAACTGAAGCAGTAAGTTTGCAGAAATAGAGATAAACAGAGAAAAAAAAAAAGCCTTCTGGATTTTTTTTTACACTGACATGAACAAATACAGCAGTTTCAACTCTTTGAGCCCAAAACTCTGCACTCAAAATGCCCCAAAACTGGAACTTGATTACAGTGATGAAAACAAGGAGAAAATAGAGGAATATTAATAAAAAGTTGGAACTCCAGCTGAAAAATAGATCCTTCTTCTTACCTTGTAAATTAACCCTTTGATGTGTTTTTCATAGTTTGATATATAACTTCTGACTTCCACAATTGAGATTTAATTATAATACTGCCAAAGTTTCAAAAGTAGCTTTTAAAAACAGTCATTGTTTCAGTAGGACAGGCTGAAGGGAAAGACTTTCTCCTCAATAATTTATGAAGAGCACATATTAAGTATCCAGTGTATGCCAGGTAATTGCACTAAGATACTAGGTTTTCACACTAGGTAAACAAATAACTATAATGGAAACCCAGCTGATTAATGGTCAGCTAAGAGCAACTGTGAACAGTGGGCTTCAGTTCCAAAATCCAAGGGAGTTTTTGGGGTAGAAAATAGCTGCTGTGTCGTATGAATAGACAGAAAGTTGCAAGGTTTGGTGAGATGAAAACTAGAAGCCTATAAATAGGAAGGCCACAGAAGGGCAGAGGAAAAGATAGAGGATGCTCACACTGCTCAAAGATTAAAAATTAGTGTGGATGATGGTTTGTGTGTTAAACAAGGTGGCAAAGTTGACCTGACAGCCCTGTCTCTGAAAAGTTTGAGTGTGAAGGAAAATTCTTTGTTTATGTCTGCCCCACGGACAAGGGTAACAATGTGCAATATGCTGTGTTCATCCACTTGATACAGAGTCTGTCTTAAGTCTTCGCATAACCTAAGAACTGGGTATAGAGATGTACATTTTATTTCACTGTCTGTTTTTTTGTCCTGTTTTCCTCCAGCACTCTCTTTCTATTCCAACATTTATCCCATTGGCTGGAGGCATAAGGAGATGGCACTGCACCAAAAACTGACCGTATTCAGGAACCCAGATGCTCTTTTCAGCCCTGCCACCAGCTCTCTGAGCAAGCACAGATTGTCTCTGCCATTCCTCTGCAGCCCGGGGTCGGCACTAGTGCTCAGCACCCTGGGATCGGCTGGGGAGCAGCGCTGCATCAGCCCTGGATTAATTCCATCTGTTATTAATGATGACCCCAAAGGACTGAAAGGAAGCTGCCTCTGCTTCCCTTGTGGGTCACTGACACACTGGTGAACTCAGTTTGTTTTCCAGCATCAGGTGTCTGCGGCCAAAGCCTTGTCCTCTCCCTGGCCATGGGCAGGGCAGGGGGGCCGGAGGGTGTGAGCAGGGAGCCTCGGCCAGCAGATGCTCGTGATCGTGGGACAGCAGATTGTCTGTGCTGCAAGAGAAACCTGAAGGCTTTACAATGCCAATCATGCATTTCATATGGAAAGTGTGTTCATGTTGTTTGAAGGATTGAGTCAAACTAACTTGCAGCAGGGATGTATTCATTTCTGCATGTAAGACTTCACAGCTGTTATGTCACTGGCACAGCATAGCATTTTCTCAAATGGTTTGTAATTCAGCATTTAAAATGATATGGTGGTGTTAGTTAAGCAATTATCAAGACCTCAATTCCAAGGCACAGAGGTTCCAGGTTATAGGTCTCATGAGTTTTATTTACTTTAATTCATGTCAGCTCATTATCAACCTCATCAGGGAGTGCAGACTTAAAAGTAAGCCTGGATCAGTCATTATTCTAGGTACACACATGTGGATTAAGGGTCCTTTCATCTATACAGTTTGGGGAAGCGGAGCAGAGATCTATATTGTTTCACTTTCCATTATTCAAATTTGTAAAATAATTTTTAGATGAGTCGGGGAGGCCATGGAGATCACTAATAACATCTCTTGTATCAGAAGTAATTTGGTTTGTAACTCTCTATGATCAGATCAAATAATCCTTTTATACCTGACCAAAATTGCTTTGTAGGGTTCATGTGCTATTGCTAATAATTATCATCACAGTGTGTCTTTGAACTATTAGGCATTATGTTATACACATTTTTGTGATGAGGGTGTTAGAACTAGAGACCTTTTGTTTCATTTTGACGGATACCCTGAAACACAAGTACTTTTCCTAAATTGGACACAAGTGTGTCCACTATTGGAATCTCTTGCAAACTACAAGTCAGCCTTCAAGTTCAGAAAGATGTCATGGTACCTTCATGACCCCAGCCTCCTTCTTCTGCTGCAGGTATCCACTTGGTTTGACTTAGTCTTACTGACTTCTCTTGATAAGGATAATAACCAACTTTAAAAACAGTTAATCTGGTATTTAACTGACCATTATCTTTTTAATTCTGATACACACTGAGTTGAAGTAAGGATGCAGGATCTCTAAATTACTGTGGGAAAGTGTGAACTTAAGCTTTAGTCCTTTTTTTTTTTTTTTATTTGGTAAAACTTTTTATTTTTTTTATTTTGGGCAAACTTCTTAATCTTTGTAAAGTTATGTCTCTGTCCCTAGGGATTTCTTGCTGCATTAAATCTTCCAGCTATGTTTCTCATTTGGGGCATCATTCTGCACAGGTGGAGAAATATGATTCTAGTTTCTTCTAGAAAGCTTCACTTTATTCAGATTTCAACATAAAACATAGTAACTGTTGGTGTGCTAGTCAAAATTTTGTAATTTATTGTCCTTGTGCTAATGAATACTGAGGTGTAGACTTTTCCTTCCCCCTTCCATTCACATGTTGATCCAAATCCCATAAAATACAAACCATTTTGTAATTTTAACCACTATATTCATTTCAATGCAAGACTGACATCCCCATATGTGTTTATGAGATGCATCTGTCACTGTGACATTATACCTCGCATATTTTTGATAAGGCTTCTACTCTGGGGTCCCCCCTGGGATTTTGCAGTCCTCTGATAGTGGATGAGCAGACCCTGGAGGCTGAAAGCTACAACTGGTCAGACTGCTGAATTTTAGGTGCCAGACAACTGGATATTTAAGTCTTATGCATGTCATAACAACGAGGGCAAATAAGAGAAGCCAGTATGATGTACTTTGAAAAAAAGGATTCAAGCTTTTTTTCCAGGGGCAGGGAATTGCAGAGTTTGAAGGGCTGCCTGAGTCTGGCTCCTGCCAGCTTTACCTTTGAGTTAAACAGCCTAAGTGTCCTATTTAAAAGCAGATGTAAAAATGAGGCGGGTAGGGAGAGATCATTTCTCTGATAATCTGGAGTCAGGCCATTTAGGCCTTAGCAGATTGTAACTGATACCTTGATTTTCTCCAGGAAGAAAATGGGTGGCCAGCACAAAGTAATGAAAGGCTTTATTACCATACGGTACCTTAGAAAGCTCCTTCATTGTACAGTGACAAAGAACTAAAAATTGCTTAACCAGATCAATCTTAAAAGGAGAAAAAAATGCAAAAAAATAAACAAACTTTGCCAAGAGCTTGAAGACAGAAGTAGAAAAAGGCACAGGCTGGTGCATCACAGGAGGTCCCTTCCGTCCCTCATCCTTTGCTGCACAGAAACTCTGGCTCTGAGGATCCCCCAAGGGGGTACCTTTCTGTTCTCTGTCTCTGTACTCCTCCCAAAGTGCAGATTCCATCTCTGCTAAGTTGATCGCTTCTGGGTTTTATCCTGTTTGCAGCAGAAAAATAGCAGGGAAGACAACCAGGGAATAAATGCTCCTGTAAAGGCTGCAGAGTCCTGTTATGAGAGAGAGCCTCAGCACCAGTGCCTGGTGCTTGTTTTCCTTCACTTTTGGTGGAAAAGTATGTCAACGGATGTCAAGGTAAATTCTTCTCTTCTTCTCCTTCCTCCCTTCCCCCCATCTCTACTCCTTCAAGTCTTTGTGTCATCTCTTCAAAGTACACTACCTGTAAAATATTGATTCACAGCAGTCTGAGCTGCCAGGTTTAGATTTCTTTTTCACTGGCAGCAGTAATAAACTACTACAGACAGTGCAGGCTCAGTACCAGCCTCATCACTGCACCACAAGCACATCGGTCTGTCTTATGCGTGACTCAACATAATGAAACAAGGACCCAGAGGTATCTCAAAAGCAAGAGGGAACTGAGAAACAACCACAGGGGACATCAAAGGAGCCTAAGGAGTCTGTAAGCTGAGGTTGTAGCAAGTGCCACCTTAAACAGCAGTAACAGCAGCTCTGTTTATTCAAAATAACTTGTCAGAAAAAAACAACACAATAAAACAACTGGTGCCACTTGAGACTGGAAACCTAGAATAAACAAACTCCTTCCTCCTTTCAGCTTAAAAACAGGAATACTACCCACTCCTAGCTATCTTCATAGTCTTTATGTTGTTAAAAAAAAGTGTCAGGAATGATTACAGGAAGGTAAAAAGACCCTCAGTAGCTTATGGCAGTGCTATGAAAATTGTGCATGGTGGGAACAGTGGGTAGACGTAAGCAGTGTATGAAATGTAATCCAGTTTGATCAGAGGCAAGGGTTTCTTGCCTTGTGAGCTGTATAAAGAGCAAGGCAGAGGTTTTGGTGTAAACCAGGGTCCCATGCTGGCACTTCCCTCTTTGGTGTGCACTCACTGGCATGCTTGAAGACTCAAGAATAAAAGCCAAGCAAAGGACAGATGCAAAATGTTCTTTACTGAGGGGAAAAAAAGATGGAGCAGGTATACTGTAATACCCATATAAATACTGTTTTGTTCATACTTGTATGTTCTTTTAAACTGTGACTCTTCTAAACAGTTCTCACGCAGAAGCAAATCGGAAATGTCGCATGATCTCTTCTAGACTTTTTCGCCACTTGCCTCACATTTAAAGATTTGGGGGAAGAGGAAACAAACAAGCAATGCCAATAAATTGATAGGAACAGTCAATGGCTCCAGCTTTGCATTCTTATTTTCCTGAAGTTTTCAGAAAGCAACGGTGGCTGTCTTGACATGCAGGGTTGAAGCTCTGAATGGCTGTGGCACCCCACAAATTTCTCCCCTGGGATCCTACACTTCCAATGGAGCCAGAAAGCATATTTGAGCCCAGAAATTATAGTTCTGCAAATTTTCATTTGATCCCCTGAGTTTTCAGGACACCACCATTTGAGAACCCCTTCCAGGGAGGGACTCAGCAAAAACAAGAAGCCACAGTTGCAATGTGGCCAGTAGCTTGGAAATTTGGCTGTGTCCAAACAGATGCTAATATTTGAGGGGCTTTGAAAAGCACTAGAAGGAGGGATATTGTCTGGATTTAGGTATCCTCAGATGTATGTGTCCAAGCCAGCCACTCCAGAAGGATCTGATGAAGAGAAAAGGGAACTTCCAGGGTACAGTGTTTAGGAGAGAGATACCTGAGAATTGTCACATGCACTGACATTCATTGTAAAAGCCTGGCCTGGTGTAAAGTACCCAGAAATTACAATCTGCGTTCCCAAAATAATGAAGTGAGCTTAAGAATACTGAGATTTTTAAAATAATACATATAAAGGGCTTACTTAGTATCAAATACTTTGCAATTTTCTAAGATCATGTTTCCAGCGTTTTCCTGTGATCATAGGCCCTGGAAAGGCAGTTATCCCTAGCAAGGGTGGATTTGCTACGGACATCTTGCTTCCCTCTGCTACCACTCCCTTGTATCTCTCTCAGAGTGTCACCGAGTCATGTTACCACTGCTCCTCCTTGTGTCCCACAGTCCCCCCAGTGCCAGGTCAGCCACAGGCTGCTGGGATTTGTGGTCTTTGCTGGCTACAGAAATCACATTGTGTGTGGCAGCAATCTGTGCCTTTCCTCCTTATCCAGCCACAGATTTTCTCAAAGCTTGTCAGAATAGCACATCTTTGCAAAATCTTTCTGCTATGGCCAGTGGGATCACAAGCTGTGAAGGAACAACAGGTGTGTAAACTTCATCCTATGAACTGAGGCTCATACCAAAGACAAAACCACTCAGTTCTGGGGTAAACTTTTTCCAAGATTCAGGTCTCAGTGATAAAAACAAAGCCAAGAGGTAGAGATTATTCAGTTATCATTTCTACCTGGCCCTGACTGCTCCCTTTATGGATTCTCTGCTCAAGACAAATAATTTAGTGTTGGGTTTTGTCACTGTCATTGCTGCTGAGCAGTGCAATAGAGCTGCTGCCCTGCCTGGCAGAGCAGGTTTTTCTTGCTGCATCCACATACCATTACTCATGGGTGCAGCTTGTCTCAGGGAGGAGGGATTGCTGCTGCAGGAAACCATCCTCAGAGGAGCCATGGTGCCTCCATTGGCAGTGCAGGACCTGCTTGGCGGGAGTGGGGTCCAGCACTGATCCCCCTGCCCGCCAGCCCATTTGTGTGGTGCTGTAGCAGCATTCCCCACACTGATAGACCCCACCCCGGGTCTGCCTGGGCCACTGTCACTGCCCCATTGGGAGTAAGGGGCAGGATTGGAGCCTTCTGGGACAGGACCACCTTCATGCAGGCATGCAGCAGCAAGAAAAGAATAACACAAATGTGCTCATGAAGCCAAAGAGGAGAAAACAAGATTAGAGACCCTGTGTCTGTAGTTGTCATATTTTGGCAACATTTTGGATGAAACCTACTCTGGGCTTAGGGATAGTCCAACCCCTGAGTGTCCATTACAATTTCTAACTGGGTCTCCAGATGAATAGTTCTGTGGAAGTCCATCCCTGACACAGCGATTTCATCCTGCGTGCTCCCAAAGGTGCAGGCTTAGGTGGAGTGAACACAACAGATCCCTCCATCGCCCCTCCAATCCTGTCAGTGCTGTGCAGAAGGCCCAGCAGATAGAGCGGCTGCGCCCAGATTTATTTTTCAGCATCACTTTAATAAATATGAGGATAGCAGTAGCTGTCTTTCAAGGTGTGCTCTCCAGTGTGACCTCCTTTTTTACCATGGGCTATAAACTTGGGTCTTCATTTTGTGTCCTGCTCAGCAGTGAGCACTCTGCTGTCAGTCAGGAAAGGATGTTGGCAGGGAACAGCACAAGATGGTGCAGCTGACACTCCTCTGTAAAGTGAAGTGGAGAGCTCAATGCAAGCATTTCCCTCTCCTTCCCTCTCAGACACGATTCAATGCCTTGCCACCGGCGGGGTTCTACTGAGACCTTGCTGGGAGTGATGCAAATCACGGCAGTGCTCCCAGCCCTCTTCCGCCGGAGTAGGTGGGAAAGGGCAACACAAGCGCTGTTCCCTCCCTTGGGCAGTCCAGGTGAGGGTCAAGGAAAGAGCAGTTTGCCATACGGCAAGGGAGGTGCTGCAGAATGCAGGAGAGGTGGGCTGGGTTCCTAGGTGGGCTCATAATGTTTTGTCTCAACCCTTGAGGCTGCCCCTAAAGCAAGGATTTCTGTTTCATCTGTGCCTGAGCCACCACAAAGATCCTTGAGATTCAAGAGAAATTGGTAAACAACTTAAGATCTGATAGCTCATTTTTAACCCTCTACCGTTCCCTTCTCGTCAGTGCACCTGGGCCCTGCTAAGTGGGAGGGGGGATCTGCTGGATGGGGCGAGAGAGTGGTGTGATGGTGTTGCATCACTCCTGGAGAGGGAGAATTGCAGCTCTCAAGGACCAGTGCACTGAAGATTTGTTACACTTACCTTTTGTCTATATTACCAGATTGCAAGTTGCTCTACAAGAAAAGGAACAAAAATAAAAAGAAAAATTCTTGAGGAGCTGTGCAAGTTAAAACAATCGAGTCAGAGCAACACATTTAAAATGGAGATGTTCCCTGTTTAATTGCAGGCAATGTCAAAGGTAGTCCCTGCCTGTATTCCCTCTCTCCCTGGCAGGGGACAGTCCTTACTTTTCTCTTCTGTCCCAGCTTTCCCATTTCTGGTTTATAGCATCAAATCTTAAAGAGTTGTGGTTCTCGCCCACTAAAAAAACCCAAACAAATAAATCCAACCAACCAAAAACAAGAAAAAAAACCCCACAAAAGAAAAAGAAAGAAAAAAAAAAGAAAAGGCAGGTTCCTGCCTTTTTCTTTGAGAGTGCCCGTCCATTTACTTACTGTCCACTCTTCCTTCCCTATGCATTTCTATGCATTTTTAATAAGGCAGCATAAACATCTTTGAGGGATGCTCCTTCAAAGTCTGCACTTCACTGCCTGACACTCACAGATCTCTTACCACTTTTCTGACTGGGGTCCATGGGGCAGAAAGCAGGCACAGGCTTCTGGTGAGGATGCTGAGCCTGGATTTAGTGATCCTATTGCTCTAATACAGTGACTGTGAATACACAAAGAAGAGGTAAATCAGCACATAAAGGAGGAAATATTCTTTCAAATCTTTTTGTAACCATAGTGGCCACCAGGTGCCACCAGGTGCCCACCCAAGCTGCTCAATCTCCCCCCTCTTTGCGGGACAAAGAGAGATGGGTAGTGGGTTGGGATAAGGACAAGGAGAGATCACTTGTCACTTGCCATCATGAACGAAACAGACTCAACTTAGGGAAATTAATTTAATTTTTAAACAAACAAATCAAACTAGGATAATGAGAAAATAAAACTACATCTTAATACACCTTCCCTGCACCCCTGATTTCTTCCCAGGCTCAACTTTATTCCCAGATTCTCTATTTTCTCCCCCTCAGTGGTAATGGAGGCTGTGGTCAGTTCATCACAGATTGTCTCTGCCATTCCTTCCTCCTCATTCCTCACACTTTTTCCCTTCTCCAGAGTGGGATCCCTCCACAAGAAACAGTCCTCCACAGACTTCTTCATTGTGAGTCCTTCCCACTGGCTGTAGTTCTTCACAAACTGCTCCAGTGCTCTGGTCCTTCAGGAACAGAATGCTCCAACATGGATTCCCTATGGGGTCACAAGTCTTTCCAGGAGCCTGTTCCAGCATGGACTCCTCTCTCCTTGTGTACCCAGGTCCTGCCAGGAACCTGCTCCGGCACAGGTTCCCCACAGGGTCACAGTCTCCTTTGGGCATCCACCTGCTCCAGCAAGGGATCCTCTGTGGGCTGCAGTGGGAATCTGCTCCATTGAGGATCTCCATGGGCTGCAGGGGCTCAGCTGCCTCACCATGGTCTGCACCAAGGGCTGCAGGAGAACCTCTGTTCTGGTGGCTGGAGCACCTCCTCCTCCTCTTTGTCTGCTGACCTTGGTGCCTGCAGAGATGTTTCTCACACACACTCCCACTCCTCTCTGGCTGCAGTCACTGTTGCATGGGAACTTTCCCCCTTGTTCTTAAATCTGCCATCCCAGAGGTGCCACCATCATTGTTGACAGGGTTGGACTTGGCCAGAGGTGGGTTTGTCCTGGAGCCAGCTGGCATTGCCTCTGTAGGACATGGGGGAAGCTTCTGTCAGCTTCTCACAGAATCCAGCCCTGTAGCCCCCTGGCCATGCAAATCCAACAGAGTACCTCTCTTTTTTTCCTTAAGAATTTATGAGTTTGTCCTAGCAATAATAGTGTGCTTGATCTTTCCTCCTTTATTATCAGTTTATAGCAGATACTAAGCCTGTCTGATAAATTTAGACTTGATTCAAGTTCATATTTTAAAATCTTTTGTGTTTTCTGTGAAGGCCTCATGACTGCTGTCATTTAAATCCATTCTTGGTTTTGTGCTATAGACATCAAAATTTTTCTCATGATTTAATTCACAGTCTCTGTTCCTTGTTCTTATCAGTCATTAAAAGCTCAACCATTCACCAGAGGTTTGTCTTTTGTGGTACTTTTTGGTCACAGCTTCTTTTTCTCTGAGGAAAGGGTCTCAATGAAGAGCTGTGATTTAAGAATTAAGGCGCTGGCTCTATGCAGAAAGCATTCCAGAAAGCTCTTTTGATATTCTGTTTCTATATGAAGGCTTTTAAGGGATTTTTTTGGTGAAAATCCTCTATTCCTGTTGAAATAAAATTGACAACTTGGCAATGCTGTCTTGATTAGATGAGAAAGTTAATCTTGATTGTTGGAAACAGGGCATTTTGTCACTTGTGTTTGTGCTGTTTTCTGTTTCTCAGGTGGTAACTGCTCCTGATATTCTTTTCTTGCACAGTAACAAGGAAGAAACAGTATTCAGGCAATTTCTTCTTAAACCCTTTATATCACTTACTCTTTTCCCCCTTTTGTTGATATCACCACAGTTTTCCCACAGCTGTTTTACAAAGACAAAGCAGTTTGCAGAGCTGAAATGTATTCTTCCATAAGAAGAATTCTTCCAAAACACTTCCCCTATTGCCAACATTACAGATGGATGAAAGCACTGTGCACTGCACTGAGGGCTTCATCGTCCCCTGAGCACACCTGGTGCCCCGTGGTACCAATGCAAAGCTAAAAGGCAAAGAGGAGTAGCTAAAAACATGAATGAGAACTAGGGAGGAGCACTTGAGGGAAAGAAAATTAGAAAGTCAGAAGTACAAAATGCCGTTTTAGGACAATAATTCTGAAATAAGAAGTAGAAAGATGACCCTTACAATTGTGTGAAACATAATAGCTGGTGCAATCACACCCTAATTTCTGGCTTGCAAAGGGAAGGACATGAGTGCACAGGCTATTTTGAGTATTTCTTCAAATAGAAAAACCAAGACCATTTGGGTGTTGTGTTTCCTTTGCCATTTCGCCATATTTCCAGGAAGGCAGCAAGTCCATGGCTAGGTGTTGACATGTTTTATTTCAATTTGTTATCCCTATCATTGATCTGTTAAGGTACAAAACCCATCATATAAAATAGCACAGCAAGACTGCATCTTGTTGAAAATACTGCAGACAGGGCTCTGCTCCCAGGTAGTGGGAATGCTCAAGGCTCACACCACTTGGCCAAATTTGGCCACAGCATTCACAGGGCATGTCTTTTGAAACTGTACCAAACGTTAAACAAAGCAGAAACATTGGTACTGTGCATCTGCAATGCTATATTTTAAGGTGTGAAGATTTTTTACTCATTATACAGTTGCAAAACAATGGGAAATAAGCCACTGAAGTAATTCCAAGCTGAGGGAGGATGCATGTCCCTAGAATCTCTCTCCCCCAAAATATCTCAATGGTAAGCAAAAACCATATGTAATAGTTAAAAGAAGCAAAATCAATCCCTTTAATATTTGATAACTGTGTTCCAGGGTATATGCCAGAGGGAGGGATGGAAGAATAAACCAAGTTTTTACTAGGCTAATGCTTTTAAAAACACGCTTCTGAATTTAGTATAATACACTCATCACTTGTCAGACACAATGCCTGTCACCAGTGTGACTGAGGGAGAGAAATAGATTTCATTGCCTTGTAGTAGGAACTGTGCTTAGCTATTGTTCTCTGAAACAGTTGTTGGTAAAATCCCTCTGTTACACAGGGAGATTTCAACAGCTGGAACAACTGACATTGTCAGAAAGTGTGGTGCAGTGACTTTCTCCTGAACAGAGACAAGTATAGGACACATGGAAAATGGAGCAGGAGAAATAGAAAATTACTAGGGTAGGGCTTTGATTGGTTCTTTTCTTACTCTTCTTGCTAGGCCCTAATCCTGGTCATTGCCAAGGAACAGAGAGCCCAAGGGTCCTTTGCTTTGCACCTGAAGAGCAGCTCCCTTGCTCTGTGTGAAATGTATGTATCTCAGCTACCTGTCGTTTAGAGGCTGTAATTTTCACAGGCTTCCATGCTCTGATGAAGTTCCTATTGCTTTTCCTTGGCATGTGGAGTCCCCACTCTTTGTCCCAGAGCAACCTGCCCTCCTTCCTAAGGGCAGCACTCACCTGCTCCATATGGGGCTTTGCTTGCACTGCTCACACTCTTCAGTGTGTTTTATATTCCTGCAGTGTAAGACCAAAGCTTTCCACTAAAACAGTGGAAAACTGGAACCAGGCAGATGAAATGTTTTGAAACAAAGCATAAGTCTTACTCCTTTAAGCAAAGGTAAACATTAAACATTTCAGCATCATCAGTACAGTTTCTCCTAGTGCTGAATATTGATTGCAGAAATCTCTCTGGCCACATAACTGCTTTAACAAAGCATCTCAACTTCAGAAGTGGAACTGTCCATTAAACTTGTTGGCTATGCTTCAGCTGGTTGCCAGAGTGAGGCAGATGTTTGTTGTGGGACTTGCAAGGACACACACAGACACACTTTTTCGTGAGAAGGCTAAAAACTATTTATTAAAATATCTGACTCTAAATTTATAGTATTCCCACACAGACCAGGGATTGGAGGAGAAGTTGGACACTTCTCCCATTCCATTGGTCAAGACAACTGCCCATCAGTTGTTTTTTCATGCTGAGAGAAAGTATGTCAACAACCTCATCTTAACATAAACATGCTTCTAATTATGACACTCGTGTGTGAGAAAGAACTAAGAACTCTGAAAAACATTAAGTTAGAAAGTGCATCAGAAAAGCTTGAAAAATCAAGGCGACAGATGTTCATGCTGCTTCCTCTGGCAATGTTTGCCTATTTTTGCATATCTGTTAGGTCAGTGATGGGCAGGGACTGTGATTCCCGTGGGGTTGGGTTTGCTGGTCGTGGGGGGACACCAGGGGTGGCTTTGTCCAGTTAGGTAGGGCACAGTATGGCTGTAAAAAACTGTGGCTCACTTAGGGGATGACTGAGAAATGGCTGCTGACAGGATGTACTGCTCTGGATCTGCTTCCCTGGATCTGGTCCCACCTCTCATCCTCAAGTATGTTTGTGTCAACTCTATGGGGTTTCCCAGGAAGGCTATAGAGCTGTAGCTGTAAATGCCCCTTGCATGTTGTAGAGGCCAAATTGATTGCTGCTGAAGATGGCACTCATTGCCATCACAGTTTAAGCCTTCTGTGCATTGGAGGAGGATTATCAGAAAAATTACAGTATTCTTTCTGAGCACAAAACTTTGATAATTCTCTGAAAATATCCCATTCAAAGATGTTTTCTCTGTACTCTCTCTTCCCATTCTGATTACTGTATGTGTAACTATGAGATTTAAAACATAATAGCAGGTTTTTAGTGGGTGCCTGTGTTTTCTCTAACTTTGCAGCATTTACTTTGTTTTTAAGAATAGTGCTTTTCTACATCAGCCTATAGGTTATGGGCCAGTTCTAAAGCTGCCATCAGTGGCCTTGATCAGCTCCAAGCAGTGAGACCCCAGCCCCTTGCATTTATGAGGAGTCTACAACAAAGAATTAGGTGCTAGGCATGCACACTGAGGTTCCCTGAAGAGAGATCCTGTTTCCATGAGCAACAGAGGCCAAGATTGCTGTTTGCAATAGAGTGGTCACTGACACTTGAATGAATATTTTGGTAATCGTAATAAAATTGCACCCACAGGAAAGTGATAAATGAGACTTGATCCTTCCTATGAATCTCCATGGTCAAAGTACAGAAATTCTAGTTAGGTGATTTAGCAACTAAGTATTAGAAATCTAAAATTCCTGAGCAATTATCTAGAAGACATTACCACAAACTGCCAAACATATAATTCTTTGTTATGGATTATAATCAGCTATTGTTTTTCTGGTGCTTTGGAAATGTAAGTGGCAAAACATAAGGTGTTGATTTTTCTAGTGGGACCACTCTGGAGGTGGCAGAGCCTCCAGGCAGGGCATTCTGCCTGTTCCATGCAGCACTGCTGCTGCCAGCTACTTTAAGTAGCTGTGATGGGAGAGGAACAAAGCCATCCATGGCTCCAGCTGATCCAGCATAGTGCTTTAGAGTCTCCCACTTCCTTCCTGTCGTTTAAATATGATGTTCTCCCTCCTGTCTCAGCCACATGTCGTGTGTCTCTGATATACTGATATAAAAGCCTTAAACTTTACTGCTATCAACTGTAGATCTTAGACAAGCCTCAGGAAATGTCCTTAATTATTTAAAAGGAGCTCTCTAATAATAATAGTGTGCTATCTGTGATTAAGTGAGCAGTGGCAGCATGACAGTTTCAAATGCATGGAAGGAGAGCAGTGGCTTTGTGGATCCATGAGGACCATGAAAGTCATCTGATGGAACAGCTCTGGATTTTCCAGACACTTTGTATAAGACAGCCATAGAGAAAACATATCTGAGGTTTAAAGAGAATATAATTCTTGTGGAGCTGATGACTGGTGGCAGCAGCCACAGATTTCACCCCAGTTCACCCTGCTTTGCTGTGTCTGTGCCAGTGGGCCAGCATGGTTTGGCAGGAGCAGGTAGGTAACATTTCTCAGTGGTGCCAAAGCCTTCCATTCACCTGTACAGGTTTAGAGGGCATTATCAGGTCTAGTGCCATGGACTGAATGACCACAGTGCTGGAGAACATGAAAAGCCTCTCCCATAGAGCAAATCTGCTCTGGGCAAGAGCTGTGGTGAGAGCCAAAGCTCTGTAAGTGGAATGCAGTGGGAAAGCTTATGGTGAAACCACCCTCTGGATCTGAATGGAGAGGCTGATGTGGCCTCATCCTTCTTCTGCCGAGTTGGTGGTGCAGGCATCCTCCCATATGTGATGTTTTACATCCCCCTGGCTCAGTATTCTCTTAGGTGGGGAGGAGCATTTGTCCTGGAACGCTTGTGCAATGGCACAAAGGCTGTCCGGGGCTTGGTGTATCTCTCTCATGTCTGTGAGGAATATAAATGTCTAAACCCTACTAATAAAGAGAAGTAGAATTTGTCATCACAGCAACAGGGCCTACCAGGAAGGGGTTGTTACCAGAAATATCACAGTAAATTGGATTGGCAAAGGAGATAGGAGGTTCTTAATTTCAAAGTGTAATGAATACTTGTGGGTATTAAAAGAGTCTTTCATAAGACTGACATAGAGCAGATAGAATTAATACTCCTTCTATTGCTCTCTTGATCTTTTGTAACTCCAGATTTCCCCAAATTCACTGTTGCTTGTAAAATTGTAGGCATTACATCAGATATCATCAGTGTGATGCTATTATTTCATTAAAAATCTGGCAAACAGAAACGTGTTAAACTTCTTGGGATAAAATAAAAATAATGATGATGATAATAATAGTAGTAATAATGATGATATTAGTAACCACCTGTGATTATGTACTGCTGTGAAATGAGGAGAAGAGAAAACATTTTGCTCAGAGGTTCACACTACAATATGGGAACAATTACTTTTAGACTATGCTTTTCTCAGCAGAAGACACATTTAAGAATTTGAAGCCAGTGGCCTTAGAGAACCTTTATGCACAGCTTGTGAACATTAAGCCCCTTTTACAACATCTGCTGGCTAGGAGAGCATGGCAGGGTCCCACCCCACTCTCTCGGGAATCAGTGGCAGTCGTCTCCTAATGAGAAAGGCACTGAAACTCAGCACGGATGTCACGGTGGAGTCCCCACTGAGAATATGACACCGATGGAGAAAAAAGTTCCTCTTTTGGCAAGGTGTATGAATATAAAGGAACTTATAATTGGATTTCCTTAAAGACTTGTAGAACTAACACTCTTACAACTCTTCACATTGAAAGGAAGTTCTTTTAAATTCTGTTAGTTCTCCAGCCTACATTTTTTAGAAAAGTAAGATGTGCAGCTTCTGAAGAAAGCCAGGAACAATGAGGTGAGCTGTATTTGCATTCACGAGTTATTCTGTGGTGGCACGTTGTCATCTTTTGTTGAAATATCACAACTTTCAAAAAGACTCCTTTGAAGCTAAAGAATTATGTTTCATCTTGTTTTCTAAAAAGTTACACTGAATACACACTTTGAAATGACAGTGTGAGATCTGACTGCCCTTTAGCATAGGTCTGTCACCTAAGGTGCCTGTGTTCAAATCAAGGTCATTGTGTTTTCTGTTAGCTGGGGATGATAGTACACATCACATCACTCTGTACCCACACCACCGGCATCCCAGCACTCGGTATAAAAGTCTACAAGATATTCTATTTGGAAGATGAACAAGAGTGAACTAATAAGGACACTAGATTTAAATACTAGTCTCTGCTTTGAGTGGTTTCTCAAGATCAAAGTTGAAACTGATGCAGGGCTATGTGCCATACAGAATTAATGCTCTACAAGACTGAAAAGAAGGTGTTTTAAATGTCTGAGGTACACAGCACTGAAAGATTTCTGCTCTCACTAATCAGTGGAACAGCATGGTCCCAAACTTTTAAGACAAAGCAACCATGGCAGAATTATGAACCAAGTGACACCTCCAGCCTGGAAGCAGTTTCTTTCTTTAAACAAATTGAGAACAAATGGCAACAGTTTACCGCCAGTCTCAAAATGAGCATTAAGAATGTATCTGCTGTAGGAAAGCACCTCAGCCACAAATGGGCATTTATGAACTTGCGTGGGACTGAGATCAGATTCCCTGAACCACCTGTTTCTCTCTACGGTCTGTAGGTTTTCACCCTGGTCTGCACTGGTGACTAATGTAGGCACAATCAAAATGTACTTGAAACTTTCAGTGAAGAAGCCCAGTGAGCTGCTTTGCATATCTTAGATTTTAATGTACTCATTGACTGCCTTGCTGCAGTCTTGTCTTATTAACAATGTGCTTTTATTCAGGTAGTTACCATTCTGCAGAGGTCTGGAGTCCAGCCCAAAGTCTAGTGCTGACTTCTTCATGACCCAGGCAGAAAGCTCAACTCCTCTGCTGCCAATTCCCTGTTAGCTAAAAGGAAAACATGAAATATTTGGTAAACTTGTGAGTTTGAAACTCTGTTTCAATAATCTGGGAAAAAATGCTTTTCAGCATTTCAAAATGAGATATACAGGGGATTTGGTTTTCTTCTTTATTATTTTTGGGCTAAATCCTGAACCCTCTACATAGGCAAAACCCTGGTCTGGAGTATTTCTGAGAAGAAATAGTGACCAAACCAGCATTTGTTGCAATGACTTCAACAATTCTCTGGTTGTGATGCCCAGTGAGCACACTGCTTTCCAAGAACATGTCCAACATCTGGCAGAGACATGTCATTTCAGGACTGACTTGCTCTTAATATGGCATCAATTTTGCTCTAAGTGCTATTCCATTAAGAAGAGCTGCAACTGATGCTAGGACTTTATGTTAATATGGAGTCTGAAAGCTTAAAAACATAGACTGCTCAGCAATTAGGAAACTGCACATCGATTAGGAGATCTGAATTTGGTGCCTTGCCAGCCTTACAGATTTCATATATGACCCGGAATAATCACAGGACCAAATTTGTAAAAGGATACATTAACCCCAGTCGAATCTGGCCTCACTTTGCCATGGCTCATCTAAGCAACAGCTTTTGCTCTCTGCAAGACATCTCTATCTCACAGAAATAGAGATCCATCCCACCTGGTTTTCCAGGCAAAGAAAAGCAGCACACTTTTTACTATTGCTAATCATTTTTGTTCTCTACTGAGCGAACCTGGCCCATTGGGCCAAGAACACCTTCCTCAGTCCCCAGGTACCCTGAGAGAGGCTCCTGATTTTCTGCTGCTGGATTTGTCTAGTCTTCCTCTGCACATACGCAGAGCATCTGCATTGCAGACTTTTGTGGTGGAAGGGACCACTGGGGTACTGAGCCTTTCACTGCTCTAATCCCAAGGGAATCTGGCCCTTCTCTCCCAGCTGGGAGCCCTTCATCTCTCTGTGTGTCTGTTTCTTATTTGTACAGTGGAGATAACGACACTAGCACATCCCACAGGGATTTTGCAAACAGAAATCTATTAATATAGTCCTTGGGATTAGCAGAAAGACTGTGATGATTGGTATCACAAAAATACTCAGCTAGATCTCTTAGGGAAACAGCTGGTAAAGGTATTGGGAGGGATTTAATTGCCCTCCGAACAATTAAAATAAGAAAAGGCCATAGTTCTAACTTACTAAGTAGGAGTAAAACTGAACTATTGGATTTTATTCTGCTTAAATGAGAAAAACTGCAGATTTTGTAATTAAGCACTAGAATTCTCTGATACATTTAGTTCCTTTTATTATCCAATGATTTACAAAATAGGAGTAATCTCTGAGACCTCTGGTGATATGCTTAAATAAACTCAGTTCCAATTAATATGAATGGAAAAGGTTGCACCCAAACAATCACAAGCCTGGAACAGTTAGCATGGTCATTTATGGAGAAATCAGTGCTGAAATATGAGCAGCAGAATTTGCTCGAGATTTGAAGAGGAATTGCACAACCCACTAATATTCCATCTCTAAAGGTCAGCTGTGGAAACAGATGGTGAAAAGAAACTGGCTAGAAATCTTATTGCAGTGGATACTAGAAGTGGACATAATTTTTAAATCAGCAGAACAGAAGGTACAAATATTATGATTTGTGATCACAGTCTGCATTGCTCCATTTCCACTCTCCTAAGCACTTTTGCATCCTATCACGAGTCTGCCTCAAGTGACCAGGCTTTCTGTGCTGAGACACCCTGAAATCTTGTGGCATCTCTTCTAGCACAGAGCCAGGGGCAGCTTGAGGCCCTCGGACCTGAGCTCAGTCACTGCCCACGCTTTCTTTTGGTAACAATGTCTCAGATCAGTGGGCGATCCCTACACGCTGCTGCTGCCGCTGTGGCAGGTAATGCCATGGAGCATCAGCTGCTGGGACTCTCCATGAGTGCTCTTTGCTTGGGCTTCAAAAAGTGTATTTATTAATGCAATCCTATTGTTTTGTTTTGTTTTGTTTTGGGTTTTTTAATGCTTCCATATGCTTTCATTATGAAGTCTATGAGTTTGCTTTTATTAGAATTGAATTTTGGTTTTGCATAATCAATTTTTTCTATAATACTGGCATTGTGCTGGTATTGAATGAATCTTAATTCTGGCACTGCTTATTTTCTTGACCTATGGAGAACTACAGTGTGTGAACAGTGCTCATTAAACCCTGTCTGCAAGTAGTTTACTTTGCTGTTTCTGTCAGTTCTAGGCTTAGCAAGAGCGTAGGAGAACAGCTGAGAGAGCACAAGGAAGTAGATAGGGACATTTCCAGGCACTGTGAAAAGCAAGATAGTGGCATGCCCCACTAAGAGGGCTGAGTCCAGGCAGTGCATACAGTTGATTAATTACATATCTGCATGATGCTAGGCACTGTACAGATGTACCACGTCTTTCTCTAAGCCCTCACAGCCAATGCCCCTTAAATCATCCATTCCAATGGTGTCATGCACTGCACAAGCTGGCACATATAGTTACATAAATATCAGCTGACATTTCACATAAATAGGGCGATCAAAGGCAATACAAGTTTTTTCTTTACTATGAAATTATGAAATCATGATTCCAAAAGACACCCTGTTCTGCCGGCAACTGTTCCTGAGAGACTTTGCCATCTACAAAGTGTGATTCTCCAGGAATACGATGTGGAAGCAGAGGTCCCAAGAGCAGGCTGTGCAATTAAAATCAACCCATTTATCCCAGGCTTTGACACTCTGTTATGTCTGTGTGTGTGATGACTATTTCTGCAGGACAAGGTGTTCAAGAAGATCACCCCTTGAGGGATGGTGGGGGCCAGGAGCTGGACCTGGTCAGGGATATGGACAGGCTCATGTTTTGTGAGGAGCTTTAATGTGAGGTGGGGAGGCTGAGAAAGCTTCTGTGCCTGGAGGAGGGCTGGATGTGGCTCAGATGAGGGGAGCACAGACACTCAGGACAGCCAGTGATGCCCATGGTTAAGCCAGGGTGGTTCCTCAGTGGGTGATTGCCCCGGCAGGGCTCTGGCAGTGAGCACCCCGTGTCTGTGCAGCTCGGCAAGGGCGAGCGTGCTTCATGCCTGAGCGACTGGCAGAGGAGAGTGGCAGCGTGTCGCTCCCTCCTGAGCCTTCTGGGGAACCCTTCACACGCGTCCTATTTCCTCCAGCTCCCTGACAAAGTGGCAGAAACCAAAATCTGATTTACAGCTTCTGTTCGCTTGCCTTAATAGGCCAGGGTGTGATCCAGGCTTGAACGCCTTGCTGCTCATCGCATCTGACAGTCCAGACTTGCACCTCCAGGACTAGGAGGGCCACATCCTGCAGCCACCCTCATTATTTCACTCCAGTTTATAATGGCTGTCTCTGTATGGGAGGCTGCGTTTTTTTTGTTTTTTTTTTTCATTTCAGGGAAAAGTTGGGAAGCAACTCAAGTCCTGTGATTTTCTCAGATATTACATTCATTATTTTCTCATCAATGTAATGGTCAGATTCTCCCATGATACGACAGGAGCATGAACAGAGATTACAGCTGAACAATCCCCTTTTACAAGAACAGGGCCTTTATAACTGTCTTCTACCCCCTTCTGCAATATTCTGTGGTTTTTGACAGAAACTCAGTTTCTAAAATCTTAAAGAACTGTATTAAATACCACTATTGTGATTTCTTTTCACTGAGCATTTGACTTCCTCTTTCTTATTCTGAAAAGAGAACCCTCAGTTCTGATATAGGATCTGCATAACATGAACAATAAGGGGAGCAGCAAAGCATGCGGGAGAGCTTTTCACAGTTTTTCCTTGTATTTTTCTGTCTTCCTCCTGCTTTAGATTCTCCAAGTGTCCTTCTACTCGCCATCGAATAAACAACCCTTGTGAAACTTTGGGCTCAATTAAAGTGCTAAATATGCCACTACAACCCTTCTTAACTTTGCTCAGAGTTGCTTGTGTAGATCTAAAGGTAAAATTCTTTTTTCAACCTATACATATTCAAGAGAGCACCAAAATGCATTCTAAAATGGGAAGAAAAAAGGCCGAGATTTTCATGTTACAAGGCAATTTTGAGAGCATTAGCTAAGAAATCTGCCATTGTGCTTTACATATGATGTTATTGTGATTAAAAAAGATGTTACCACACATGTAGCAAGACTGGAAGCTTGATACAAAAGAATATTCAGGCAGGTGCTGCCTATAATTGTTTTGGTAATTTTAAATATTTGAAAATACTCAAGTATGTATATTTTTTACTTCTTCTAATTTGTCTTGTAAATAGGTCTGTTTACAACACAGAACTGAAAGTATCTTAAAAAAGGAAAAAATTCCCACTCCCATTTCTCCCAGTTTCCTCTTACATTTCAAAATCTACACATCCCTCTACTTCAGATCCCAAAGTTGGAGGCACTAAATTTCCCTTCCAACCCAACACTTTGATTCATTTTTCTTCTGTTTTAAGAAGTAGAAGAAGAGGAAAAAAATATTCCGTGTTCTTGGTGGAGAGGTACAGAGTGGATATTATCTAAACTTCCAGTGAATCACAGCTGACAGTGTTGCTATTTCTAGGCCAGAGAATCACTCTTTGAACAAAATGCAATTGCTGTGTCTTTTCAACCTGCGCTTCAGCAGAGTGAAACAGCAGGATTCCCGTACTGTATAATAACTGTCAGAAACAATTTCTGCTCTGTAAGTGAGGTGAAGCAAAATGTCAAAATATTTGAATACATTTCATTGAGGATATCTTCTTTTAAATTAGTGAAGGCTAGAGGAAGAGAATCCTATTCTCTCACATAATAAATATGCATGGAACAGTGGGGCCAAGTGAATTCTAATAAAGCTGGGTCCTTGCTCGTTAATGTGTTAGAGAACAACAACAATAAAACACAATAATTATTAGTTAAAGAAATGCCAGCACTGGCCTTTTACCAACACTCCTGAACATATAAATCGCAATAAATTTGGACTGTCTGAAGATGCTGCGTTAATTACCATATTTTACAAAATGCCTTGGACGGGGGGGCAATCACAGTGACTGAGAAGGATTCCAGCCTGAGTGTATACATCTTGTTATTAGTACAGCTGCTTTCGTTGGAAATCAATAGCCAAACCCTGTTATCTATGCTCCTGCCCAGAAAAGAATGGTAGGGAAAGTTTACTAACAAGACCTCATAATTTTATAGGGTTTTCCAGCCCAAAGCAGCTTATGAAGAAAATGCTTGAGCGTTTGCAAACACCTAGAGTTGAGATACTTTCAGTGTAATTATCCTGAATTTGCAAACAATTCTCTTCTGCTCCCACTTGCTGCTTGCAAAGAAAGGCTGCACAGGTTAACAAGACTCGTGCCCAGTGATAAGCAGCAAGGTGATGCATCTGTGCCCGGGAGGATGGGTGAGCAGAACACCTAATTCATGTGCCCCAAAAGCTGCCAGTCATGCAACCCTTTCAAGCAATTTAACACAAGATTCAAGAAAGCTGCAAAGGACCAGAAGAGACCTGTGACTCTGAAAGCCAGAACCTTCATCTGAAGTCCCACAACAGTGAGGGAATTACATGGAAGCATCTCAGCAACTCTAAGATGTGGATCACTCTGACAAGTCAGCTCCCTGCTTTTCTCGAGTCTCTGTCAAAGTGATGTGGAGCACCAAGGCACTGAGGTAATGGATGCATCCAGCACAGTGTTTTGTCCAGCTATAGCCAGTCTAAGCTGGATAAGAGTATAGTAGAGAAAAAAGCCTGCCAGAAGCCAAACCGTATGGCGAGGAAAGGAAAAATTATCCCCAGCCCCTGCAGGTCACCCATGGAAATGGAAACATCACACTAATGTTAAGTAAGGGAAAGGTCACTGAAATATATATTTGTACAAGTATAATTCTTGCAGGAGGAATATGAATGCCCATAAAAACCTCCCTCCAGTTTCCTGAGTGAGTGTTCTTGCTGACTGTACTGAAATGCTGAAGTGGCTCCATCATTAAGGTGATGAGCACAAATAATAAGCATAATTTACAATGACATGGGCACATGTACATACACACACACAGAGGGAGGAATTCTCTGTGTCAGTGAAAATAAGAATGTTGCTGGATTGATTTAGGATTCATTAGTTCACAGAGCTCATTATGCAACATCATGAGATAACAGTTCCTATTTTTGGTTTACTACTATAACCCATATAAAGCATCATTTTTGCTGTTGATGCTAAAATGTTCACATCTGTAAAAGACTATTTCTAATAACTTTTTAACTTACTGTTCTTTACAAAGTATTAATCTGAGTAGCTAACACTGATGGACTGCCATGTAATACACTGATCTTCCCATAAATTCCTACTCTGCTTGGCACTGTGATCCTTTGCCCATTTAGGACCCTGGAAAAATCTCTCAGAGGGTGACCAGAATGGGTTAATTTGAATTACTATATTGTTTTATAATGGAAGCTGGATATCTTTTTGGGTAAAAAGTTTATGCTTACAGAAAAAATGAAAAATACCTAGGTTAGAGGGTTTTCTGCTGAAACTAAAACCAGGCAATAAACTTGTTTAGAAATGTTGTCTGAATCTGTTGTATTCAAAGCCTCTACTAGAGAAGGAGATTAAATCTAGTAAATATCTATCTAGATGCCCAGTTATCAGAGGGCATTTTGATGGCAGTCCAGTGTGTAATGACAGATTACAACATATTGACTGTGCTGAACACACTGCCAGCTATAGTAGTTCTACCAAAATGCTTTACTTTTAGAACAGGGTTTTTTGTACCTGTCCAATGTGTTTCCTCTGTAGGGAAAACAAAAAATAGAATTTACACTTGTTGTTTACATTCTTAAGATGCCTGGGTGATTTTATTTTGAAGGCAAGTGATAGAAAATAAATAATGTTGTTTTCTTTCAGATAAAATCCTCCTAATTTGTGAGGATTCTTCTTGTTGATGTGATTGCTGGGTTGCATTATTTAAAATAACGTAGCTAGAGATTACATGTTTCTTTGGTAATACTGAGATAAAATTACAAACCATTTTTCTGGTGTTCAGAGGAAGATAATGGCAGCCCTTGGTAATGTACAGTGGTCTGCCAAAATTGCTGAAAAGAAAGAGGAAATTTCATCTAATCCACATAAATTGAGTATGGAGATTATCAGGATCTCTGAAAAATGCTTGTTTTAGTTCTGGTGTGTGGCAGGTAGCTATCCAAGATGAAATATGCATCTCTGCTCATCTAACCATAGAATATGCAGGATTGGTCTCAATTTTGTGTGTTTGCAAGCATTTTGAGTAAATTCAATAATAGTAATTGCCTTGTTTTCCTCATAGTTTCTTTCTGTTGCTGCTCAGCCTAATCTCTCTCTTCTTGTTGTGTTTTCTCACCCTGGGGATCGAGGGATTGTCTCTAATACAGTTTAATACCTCCCTCATTACCAATTTTTGATTCTCTTCTCCATCCCATTAAAATTCTGACTAATTGAAACCTCCTCTGTATGTAATATTCCTTGCTATGGACTTGTTGATTGTTCTTTTACCTTTTTACACAGTATACATCTTGTAGCTGAGCATGCACCCTGCTCACAGGCTGAATGAAAAAAAAAATTGAAAAAAAAGTTAATTTGTAACAACTTTTTATTAATAAATATCTTATTTTATTTGAAGATTACACAAGTGATAATGGTTCTCTTACATTCTGGTCTATAGCTATGAGGAAATTTAAATTAAAAGGTCATCTTTAAACTTTTTAACTAATTCGGACCTATATACACAAGGGTAACACATTGCTTTTGGAAGACTCCATCTGGCATGTATTCAAATGGCTTAAATTCATTGAATAGTTTATTTTTAAGGATATGAAAGAATAGGCTCCTTGGTAAGCATTAGGAAGTACACCATTTCAGATGTCAGGGTTTTTTTCTATGCCTGTGGCACCAAAGAACAATCAGGGTTACCACAGGCCTTCTAAAAGCCTAATATGTTTCCATTTTTACTTATCTAAAAATGTTGATGGGATTCTGGTTTTTCCAGAAAATTCTCTACCAAGGAGGGAATCAACAATATGACTGTTTGATGAGGTAAATGTTTTGATGAAGTCAAAACCTTTTCTTATGTTTTTACAAGAAAAAAGTAATACAGACTTGAATGGGAGAGTATAATGCACAGTGAAATAAGGATGACTCTGAAGAAACATATAAAGGAGAAGGTACCACAGGACTGCTGTTGCCTTTCATGTGGGTTCCCAGTATCTCATAAGCCTCAAGTCCCCCTGAAAAGCCAAAGCAAGAGCTGATGAATATAATTGACCCTATCACAATTTAAATTTCCTGGCTGATGTGATATAAAAGGTTTGGATCGAATTTGTTGAAGCAGGATAGCAGGTTTGGATCAATGCTCTTTCATATTACTGTAACAGATGAGCATCAAAATTCCTGTAAATATTTCTCTTGCAGTTGCCAGTAATTATCTGTGTGAATGACAATTGAGTGGCTTTAAAATAAATTTAAATCATGAAATCATGTGCCATCTCTATGTTTCTCACTCATCATAATCTTTTATCTTTTGTTCTTTCCTACCCTTGTCTTTGTTTCCTTCATCACTTTTCCTTCAATCTTTATCTAAACATGCTTGGTTTTGAATGCCAGTTGCTCCTCAGGCCTGCAATCTCTGTCGAGCCTTTCATTTAAGCAACAAATAGAGTGCAACAGATGGAAATGGGACTGGAGCTACTGGATCTCTAAATGAACTGGAAAACATGCCATGTTGCTTTGTGGAAGAAGACTGGGACGAATAGTGGTGAGTGGCAAAGTGAAGCCTTTGTTTGAGGGAAAACAATATTTACCCTGCTTGGGAAAGTAAACCCTTTGCAAAACTTCAGCTGTAAGAAGCTGAGTCAGGTACACGAGTGACTCTTGTCACCTGTGTAAGTTTTAACCCATTACAGTGCAAAAGACAGCTGAGAAGGTGAACAAATTCTATCTTCTAGAGGATTTTCTCTGACACAAATACACAAAAAAATCACAGCATCGTAGAATAGTTTGGGTTGGAAGGGACCCTAAAGATCATCTGGTTCCAACTCGCTGCAGGGGCACCTTTTAGCAGACCTGGCTGCTCAAAACCCTCTCAATCTAAACATTTGTAAGCAGCCCAAACACGTAATTCCCTAATTGTGACATATATTTAACTTGGATTAAAAAACCCCAAAAACTTGCAGATGAAATTTATCCATAATACATATATTCTGAAAAGCAGATAAAGTGGGAAGATACGACAGCAAAAGAGAACTATCAGGAATGGCAAAAGGCAACTTAGCTATGAAAATGAGAATAAAAATGTCTCTAGAAGCTGAAATTGAATATACAGTAGACCAGCACCTGAAGTAAAGTCTCAGACCCTTTCAGAAGGATTTTGTTGCAGACATAATTCAGGAAAAACGAATTCATTTGAGGCACTTCCTTAATCATAAGATTCTGTCTTACAGGAGAAACGAGACCTACAAAAATAATTAGGGGCATGGAGTGAATTCATTTACAAGGGGAAAGATAGCTAGTTATCTTCGCTAGGTGATGATTAAGAGTGGGAGAGGGATGCATAATAAGAATTTACAAATATTAGAGGCATAAATATACAAAAAGCAGATTATAAATATGCAGCAAAGTATTTTTAAATCCAAGGACCAATGTTTGGGCTGTAGGTGACTTATTTGCTAAGGGAAAAAACACATGATATAAAGCCTTTTCCTATGCAGGTTACTGGTTCAAATCTGTCCCTGGCATGACATGACTTTATAAGTTAAAGACTATTTAGAATTCTGCTTGAAATAAATTTTCTCCCGTTTCAGGAGAAAATGTCTTCATTAGGAAGGCTGAAGGCTGGACCAGCACTGCTGCTTTTTGACTCAACAGAGCAGTGACAGGCACGCACAGCCCCTTCCCAGGGCTGTGAAAGTGGGGCTTGTTGGGGTGGGAAGCAGAGGGAGACTTGCACTATCCCTTGCACTTGCACCTTTACTTTGTCCTGCGGGAGTGTCAGGATCTTATTTGTGATACAACGTGCAGGTAATCAGTGAAACAGTGATTAGTGAGGGTGATTCTATGGACTCAGGTTTGTGCAAAAATTGCACGTGTGTTAAAGCCTATGGGAAGGGTTTTGTAGGCACAGATCTGCATTTATTGTGCTCACACATAGAGTTATGGATATGCAATTTCAACCAGATGAATAAATTTATTATGTTCCCCTCTAATATAATCCTAAACTCTAAGCATGGCAGGACACTGTTATGTCCCCACTGACACATAGACAGGCACTAGGATTAATCAAGGGTCTCTTCTTAAGGACTGATCCATCTGCTGCACTGGCTGATGCCTGCAGGACAAAGAAGCACTACAAGTGAGTACCCTCCTCTCTGGCCTCACTAGCAAAATGTCTCTAAATCTGCAGTTTTAGCCCATTCTCTAGTGTAATCACAACTGAATTGCATACATACTGTATGACCTACATGGAGAGCCAGAAGAAAGACTAAAAAAACCCCTCCAATAATAAACAGCAGTAGCAGGTGATCTGGATGCTTCTAGCAACATGTGTAAGTGAATCAGAACGCTCTTGCAAAGCATACTAACAAATACTCCCTGCAGAAGTAAATGCTGCTTTTAAAGCTACCTGATATTTGACACAGGCAATCTGCTGTGTACACCTATGCTAATCCAGGTGACAAGATATATCTTTCTCAGGAATGCTGCTCATAATTTGACTTAGAAGGAGGAGAACAAATAAGAAATTTGCTAAATCTGAGAGATGTTTGTGGCACTTCCTTTTGCTGCACCAGAACACACATTGCATTAGGACTCCTTAATGTAGGTATTGTTTCACTGTGAAAGGTTACTGAAACTAAAAATTTCAGAGAAAATGGATTTGGTAATAATTAAATGCATTCCTTGTAGGAATAAACTTATCTCTTCTAAGAAATATAGTAGTGTATTTAATTTTCCAGTTCTTAGGTTCCTTTACAGACCATAACATGCCTGCTCCTTTTAAGCAGAAATCTCTGCTGGTTTGGGTTTTACTGTCTTTAATCAAGTAAATCCACCCCCTGCATCAATTAAGATCTGAAGAATTAGCACTTAGTGTCATAAAAGTATGTATTCTAATTTCATTTACAATGCACAAATTGATGACATAAGGCAATCTGTACCTCTCATTTTCTGCCCCTCTCTCACTCCCTCCATCCTCCCATCTGAGTAATGTGGTTCAGAGCAGGAAAGGTCAGAATTTCAATACCTATGCGAATGAAGGTTTCTTTTTAGTGTGACACAAGGTCTCCTTTTCTCACGATTTGAAAATTCAGAATAGATTTTTTTCATGACTTGCCCTTGACTATAGTTAGCCCTTCTCAGTGTAAAATAGGATCTACCCATATTTGAATTATCTTTATTATTGATAATGAAAGGTTTTAAGAGGGAAGATGGATGAATACCAGAATCTTTGACTGCAACGGATGCTCTTAGCAGAGATTCTTCTGGAATTTCCCCTAATATATCCAGGATCTTTTTTTTGCTTGAGTTTTGGGGATTTTTTTTAACCTTTTTTTATGTCTCCACAGAGTTCAGTTTATGGAGTTCAGAGAATGGGGAGATATTATCCTCTGTCTTATCTGTGAGTGAATGACCATATTTAGTGTCCATGTGGGTCGAAATGAAGTTGTTACGTACTTCTTTTTCAGATCAGTCAAATTCTGGTCGGGAGGCTCTTTTGTTGCCAGACACAGTTCGAACATTCCTCTTACTATCTGTTTTTCCCTTGCAAGGGTGGCAGTGAAAATGCATGGGTTGGTATAAAAGGACATACCTGCCTTGACTTAAAAAGGAAATTGCTTTACACCAGATGAAGATTTACTGAAGAGCAGCTTCTCTGCTGGTTTGGGGGAGGCTGGATGGCCAAAAACAACTAGAAAAAGGAATGTCACTTCTTGTTTTGCTTTCCATTTTATCAGGGTAATAATGCTTGCACTGTTCAAGGCTTTTCCTTCAGTCCTTTTCTGTCAATACATTTCAAATCCAGCATCTAGTGGTACAAGCCAATTAAATCCCAAATTCACTTGTCAGAGCATTCCCTCTATGTGTCTGCCATATTCTGGAGCCAAGTTCTTCAGTTTCTTGGGTTTAGTCCAAGAGGAAACATTAACAATAAATAAGGATGAAAATCTGTATGCTGGGAATTAAAACAATATCTATTAAAGGCACTCCACAGAAATGAACTTGAAATGCATGATGTGAAAATTAAATAAAATCTGCAAGAGTATTAAAGCTCCAAAGAAATAAATGGGATGACTGCTGAGAAAACTGAAAATGAGGTGCCCAATGTTTTAAAACTGTTTGGATTTTTGGCAGCTTGCACAGTAAGTAAATGCTTTGAATCAGAAAAATTCCAAACAACTTTCAATTGCCCTTAAACATATTTTGGATTCAGTTCTCAGTGTGGACAAATGTCACGGAGGGGAAGAAATCTGGCTCAAAACTATGAAGTGTAAGTACCGAAAAAACTTAAATATGCACAATGTGTGAGTTTCTATTATATTTTTAACAACACTTCAAGGTTGGATACATAATTCATGGCATTTTGGATATCTTGAGAGAAAGTACAGTGTTGTACAATTTCTGGATCAGCATCTCGTGGCTTGAGAATGGACCCATACCTCTGAAACTCTTTCAGCTCCCTTAAAACTGTTGTGAATATAAAAGCTCCAATCCTATGATCCAGAGACCACAGAAAAATAAATTTAAATTCTCCTTATTCCAAAATATGCTCTGAATCTGCCTGTATTGTGTGAGGGAAGGGGTTCATCCCTTATGTGGAATGGGCTGTTTAGAAATGCAAGGGAATAAAGCAGCACGCACTCCACAATTTCCTCTTTAAGAAAGACGTAATCATTTCCTTGTGGAAGAGACCCATTATTTCAAAGAATTTATTTGTTGTTGGCTTTTTTTATCACAGCAGCAGCCATAACAAAACATGTAATGGCAGGTAAACACCTTGGTTGAGCACCACACCAAGCCATGTTTTTAAGGTGATGCTTGGACAATTTTGTCCTGAAGCTGCCCTTGCATGGATGGGGCACGGTTCACGATGCTTTTCCCTCTGTCTGAGACTCCTACTAGAAACATCTAGAAGAAAATAAACCTCAGTGTGGGTTTTATTTCTGTTTGGGTGTTTTGAATCAATTCATTCTTTTGCTGTTGAAAATAAAAGCTGAGTTGTATAATTACACAGCTCCCAGTCCCTGCAGCGCTGAGGTCAACCCAAGCTAACACATGAGTTGCCTCTCCAAGCTCACCCCGGAGACTATCATCCTACAGCCGACCGAAAGCAGAGCCCAGTGCAAACACTTGAGTTGCAGTCCCTTTCATCTGCTCTGAAAGGCGTTGGGCGCGATGTCAGACGGCACCTCCCGGCCCCGCCGGTGCCTGGCAGCTCTGCCGCCATGCAGGGGCTGGCTGCCTCACCAGGACACTTCACCCTCTCCTCCTACAGCCTCCCAAAGTGGGAGGCACCTGCTGCCCTCCTCCCCACAGGGGCCACTGGGGTTGCTCTTCAACACGGTCTGCTCAACAGTTGTCTCTCGACTGGAGACATTCAGGGAGGTCCTCCAGCGCGAGACCCAGACATGGGATAAAAGCCACACGCTAAATAATAGCTGTTATTCTCAATCCTCTGCACACAGACTTTAAGGGAGAAAAGAAAAGAAGAAAGGGAGAGCGAGTGCTGTGAAAATAAGTAGTGTTCTGTGTGCTTTAGACTTTGACAAAAAAATGCTGCTGGAAATGAAAATAAAGTGCAGGAAATGTCCTCACCATCAGGAATGAAATATTCCTTTAATAACTGTTTTCCTCAGGTAGTCTTACAGCAGCTTCAGAGCCTTGTGGTCTTGATGTTTTACATATATTTTTGGTGGACTAAGTCTGTTCTTTCCTTCACGTAATCCCAGAATGAAATCAGGATCTCAGGGGACTTCAGTCACCATGCTCCTCCCCTGGTGCTCCCTGTCCTCCCCAACAGAACAATTTACAGCTGGGTAATGTTATAAACATCTGGCCAGACGTTTTTTAATCCAGACCTTGAGGGCAACCAAACCTCCTGGATCTACATGTCCTTGCAATTTGCCTGATTTCCTTCTGGTACTGTGATGATAAGTAGCTGCAAAACCCTCCAGGGCACAGCTCTGCATGTTGTCTCCTTTCAAAGGAGGTCACCAAGAGCACAAACCTGTCTGGGGCAAGAAGGAGATCACCCATACCAAGATGGCTTGCTTGACTACCTCCTAAAGAACCCTCTCTCCTAAGTACTCCCAGCACTAGGGAGTGCCAAATTAAGAGCAATGTGAAATCCTTGCAAATGGTGACTAAATGATGGAGACAATAACAATGTAAATAACTTGGTAATTTAAATAGTTGGTTTATAAATAAACCAGAGTCAATATATATTCCTGCTGGTCTCTAAAGAAATTAGACCAGTAAATTCCTGTGAATCACAATAAGGAACATATTTTGTACTTTTAAAATAAATCTCCAAGCTGCATGATTAAGTACTTTTAATTATTGTAGAGTGGTACAGGCAGCAGCTTTATATATTATATCTCTCCAATCAATAACAAAAGAACTGCTTTGCAGGAACTGATGCTGTACTTTTGCAAGAAAAGTAGTTGTACTTAAAAAAAAAAGTCAAATGTTAACTTTAGTTTGTCCTTGGTAGTCATTTTATTTGACATGTATTTTAAAATTAGGTTGGTTATTTCATAAAGAAACACGGTGCTTAAAAAATGCAGTGTACCTTGAGCTGGGTAAAATCTTGGCCAGGTTTTACATTTTAGTTGTAGCTGATGAGGGGAAAAACAATTGAGAAATACTTTTCTTTGACTTCACAAGCAACATGTATGAATGCAGAGATAATTTCTCTAAACTTTCTTTTATTTAAAAAAAAATATGAAAGAAACTCTGAAAGGTGGGCACTTCAGAATGGTATTTTATTTTAAAAGAAATGAAAAAGTGCTCACAGTAGGCAAAATCCCCAAATGAAGCCTGCAGCCCGTTGCATTCAGCGGGTAGCCTGGATTGTTAGCATAATAGTAAAACTCCAACAGTGACACTTGAAGCAAAACTTTATGCATTTTTAAAGACAGCTAAAAAAAACCCATCCTAAACTTGATTCTTGCATTCTTGTTTTCAAACATGCCACTGGAAAAATAAGCCAATATATAGTCTTAGCAACCAATGTTAGCAGCCTGGACTTTTCTCTGAATGGCTCTGTGCAGCACAAACACTTGAGAGACGTTGGTCCTGTTCAAGGTCACCGTGGACCTGTTTTCCAGAAAACCCATCTTGTTATAGATGGCTTCATGTTTAGATAACCACATCTGTCCTTCTGTGGCCCTTTGGGATCATTCTTTCACCTTGGTGTCATTCCTAAACAAGTCTTTCACTCCTCCTTACCTGAGCAAGTAATGAACATGCTATCAGAAAGGAACAGAATCCTGTAAAAATGCCTTAGTGGCACAGCAGCACCCAGCTAACATCACTGCTGACCACACTCAGAGGAGCTGGACATCTTGGGCCTGCTAGCAAAGCTTGACCCAGACATGTGGGAGGGAGGGCCACCTCCAGACCTGGGGCTACTCTGCTAAACTGCATTAGCTTTCTTTCTCTTAGCAATGCAGGTTTTTTTTTTCTCAGAAGAGAGAGCTGCTTACTGCCAGTAGCAGAGCCTGCAGACAGAAATGCTTGCTTTGCTTTTGATATTGGCAGGTATTTTGTCCAGGAAGCAGCCACTATTAGCTATTCATTGTGTCATTTCACATCTCAGGTCTCTCTCAAGCTCCAGCTGTGTTGTGGATTACTCCAAACCTATTGGAAATGGGCATCAGCTCAAGATGGTTTCAAAGATATTCTCTCCATTTAACCATCATAGAATATTCCGGCACCTACTTTCTCATCTTTGTCATGTATAGCACATCTGGCAGAGTGGTTGCACTCATAACAGTTGACATTTCAGTGGCACTCCTGCACAAAGGCACCTAGCAAACTTTGCAGAAAGTGTCCAGCTGCCCCCAGGGTGGCAGTTATCTGTGGTTCCTCAACTGCACCAGGCAATGTCCAGCCTGAGAATAAGCAGAAGGAAATACACAATTTTATATTGACTCCAGGGATAACATTATATTGGAAAGAAGTATTTGACAATTTTAATGACTGTAGCAATTCAGGAAAAAGTCTCTCTACTAGATATCATTCTAGTGTAGCATCTTCTCAATTTTGCCCTGTACAACAAACTGCAGTGAGGAGGTGTCCTCTGCCCAGCCTCTCTGTCTCAGCTCTGCTCCTGCTCTCCCTCTTCTCCCACAGGGCTCTGCATGCCCTCACACACTCCTCCCAGGGATGGAAGAGGGATTTCCCTCTTGCCCTGAATTTCACTCACCTAAATTTAAATTCATTGCTCACATAGCTCTGCCAGTCAGAGGGGTGGGATTTCTCAACAGAGGGACAACAGCAAAGTGGCGCTTTCCCAAAGAACAGCTTGGATTTTGTCTCTGGAGGGAAAGGGCATTGATTTCAGAAGACATATCAGAATGTCCACAGGAGTACCTTCCCAACCCAGTGTATCAATCCTCCCTGTCTGAGAGAGACAGATGCACTGCTTCCAAGTGAAAAAGAATTATGTCCTGAGCAGTGCTGCTTGCTGCAGCTTTCTCCCTTTGCCTCCGCAGCCTGTCAGCCAAACTGCTCACAGAATGACTCTGTTTGGTTGACAAGAGTCACTGTGATCACAGTCCAAGGTGACAGATTCCCCCTTTGCAGGAAGCCATGGGTTAAAGTACAATTGACCTTCAAAACCCACCAGCACAGGCAGTGCTATGCTGGAGTGAAATGCAAGACTAATTTATGAATGGGGCAACTCATCATCAGCATTTTAATGAATAAACGATGTGCCCATTCATTATTTTTCCATTTCCAAGTGTTAATAAACAGGCCAGTGATAATTAACTGAAATTCTACCTTTATAGAAAAGTGGCACTTCATAAATATCAAATTGTGCTATTATCGTACATATCTGCTGGATTTCCATGAATATATAAGTTCAGCAATTACCTCTGGAACTGTTTGCTAAAACATAAGAGCAGGTTAGCGAAGAAGAGGAAAGTCATACAGCAATTAAAATTTGAGAAACAAACAAAACATCCTCCTGATTCAAGAATTCAATGACAGTAAACAGGGCAATGCAATCAGGAAGGAAAGCCCTGTCCTAATCAACAGAGGTGATTTTTCACATAGCTTGAGATGTGAGCTGAGCAAGCAGCAGGGAAAACTGCCTGCAATCAGTTGAGTGAGGCTTTAAGGCACTGAGCATCTGAAATTCCTACTCAAGGAAGCAGAGCCTGGAGTTGCACGATTATATCAGAAGGGCAACTTCCTTTCAGAGAACAAACAGAACCCCCCAAATTTTTGAGCCTTCCTAAAAATTACTCTGAAAAAAACAAAAAAACAAAAATTAAAAATGAGCTGACCTTTACCAGGGCTGGGCTCTGCACATCGCTGGCAGAGGTGGGAGCTGCATCTCTCATCTCAATGAGATGCTAATTCCTGTATTCTCTTTCTGCAGAGAGACACCAGGTCCCACTGGAGCAAGAGGCTGTGGGAACAGGGTGAAAGGGAGGAGTGGGACCCTCAGGCTGCTACTCTTGCTTGGTTTGGCTGAGCCCAGTGCAGCACTGTGCCTGGCTAGGTTGGGTCTGAGACTCTACACCCTGGTCCTGGGTTTGGTAATTCAGCATCTCTGTCATTGAGTGGGGTGGTGGGGGACACCCCCAAAACTAGAAACTAAGTGACAACAGGGCAGAGAGGTGACACAGGCATGTTGGACTAGAGGGGTAGAGTTAGAATTTAATGTCTGTTGCTCCTTCTTATTGCTAAGAGGTGTTGTGCCTTTCCCAGGGATGGTGCTCCTTCACCGAGTGGAAAAACTTGGACTCTCCCACTCCCAGAAAAGGGAGTGTATCCAAGGAATAACTCTGAGACAGGAGAGGTGGGAAGGGGCTCACATTGCTGTTTCAGCTGCAAACCCAAACTCTGGCTCTGGGGCACAGGGTGGTGAGCACAGGGACCCCCTCCTGCTCTGTATTTACAAACAGAACCTGAGCAGGACAGTGCTGCAGTCAGACCATGGCTATGGGGCACTCTCCTGTGTGCAGCAGCTATCCACCAGCCTGGACAAGGAGGAGATTATCTTGCCCACAGCAGGTGACAGTGTTGATTCATGGCTCAGCCAGCTCTGGTTGCTTAGCTATGCAGCTGCCATCCCCCGGCTTCCCACATCTCCATACAGATCCTGAAGCCAAGACTACTCCAGCAAGGGAATGCACTGGGCCTAGAAGGGCAACTTCCTTTGATGAGGACCTTTCAAACCTCTTTGACCTGACCTCACTGACAAAAGAGCCCTTCAAAGAAGATGAACTGTTTCATGTGGCAGCAATTTCTCATGTCAATCAAAAAGATTTTTTTCTTACAGCAACAACTCTCTATCCTTTCCCCACAAAATTATTCATTTTAATACAGCTATCCTCCTCTCTGCAATGAACACCCTTGGGTAGCATCTTCCAGTGTCTCACAGATACACTCTCCAATTTGAATTTTCATATTTTATTTTCTTTCAAAAGGGGGGAAGGGAATGAAGTGAACTTTCTTCGATTAAGATTCTTCTTTTGCATTTTTAAAACACACATCTTCTAAAAAGCAAATTTCTGCATAAGATCTGGTGGGCTTCTGAATATCTTTTAAGAAATAGATGCTCAGCTTCCATCCTTTTTTTTTTTTTTTAATGATAGAATATTTGACCTGTTGGCCTCAAATTTTTAACTCAGTTTTCTCCCTTAAAATATTGTTACAGCAGTTTTTGAACTTCTATGACACTGGGAGATATAAGTGAAAGAAATATTTCTGATGTTGAAGTAACTATTATACTTCAATGTCGATCCAAAACCTTGAACCATATTTTTGCCAGGAAGGAAGTAATATGGATCCACAATCCAGAAGAAGTCATAAAAGCTTCTTGAAATAGCCTACAAAAGATGTTAACCCATAGAATTGTACTGCATTGGGAGTCCCTACTCTCACATTCCTCCCAGGCTCAAAGGGAGCCTCAACGTCCTCTGTGACTCTGGTAACCTCTACATCTTTAGGAAGGAGAGGTTTCCTTCCCAGTGATATAAAGCATCTGTCCTGGTGCTTGAGCAGGAAATGCAAAAGAAATGATCTAGCAAATTAGTTTAGAAGAAAAGCTTTTATCTGTTTAGAGGTTTGGAACATCTCAAGAGCTTCAACAGAGATGGATGGATGGCCAGGGAGTCAATGAGGTGGTCAAATACACGGGCATGATTTAGCCACACTGTCACTCCTGGCACTTCCATGCTCTGCCATATGGCTGTCATTACCCTAAAAGTGAGACACGTGTGTGTGTGTTGAACTTGTTCACAAACACAACTCTGTTCAATGCCTGCAGTTAGGACCATATAACCATTTCACCTTCTCACCCACTCCTGGTTTGTCTTTCTTCCTTTGCCAGCTTTTTCTCAGTTCTGTAATCATTTATTTATCTGTTTATTTGGGAAGGTGATTGACTTAGGCATATTTTAAACTTTAAAAAACCTAACATTTTTTAAAAATGAGACCAAACTTGTCAAAACAAACATAAACTGGACATTTTTGAGAAAGAGAATGTGTAGAAGAGCAAAATGGGCTTCCTGTCAGCGGGTGGAAATTAGCTGTGATTTGAAAAAAATGGTAAAGTTCTCAATAAAATGTCCTGGTTTTGTCATGCTCTCTGCATTTAGTAATGTGCTGTGATCACAGCCTAGTGGTTCCGTGGGAATGCCTAGTGTTAGGAGTATATAAATCACACCTTGCTTTTCTCAATGGCTATTGGAGTTGTATGGAAATCTTTCAAATAAGCTGCCAGAGAGATGCTTGTCATTGCTAGTTTCCAAGTTTTATCCACACAGCTGAGGAGATTTATTCATACAGCTCAGGAAATTTTACATTAAATGAGACAGAAATTTCGATCCCGGGTTGTACCTCCTGGCGCTATCAGATCTATGTAAGTGGCAGACTAGATCTATTCCAAGCATTTAAAAAAAAAATATATACATGGGCATTCTCTTAGAATATTACTAATGAAGAAAAAAATAAAGGTCCAAAAGCAGGGAAAAAGCTGAAAAGCAGCAGATTAACTTTAATTCTGGTCTCTGAATTAGACTGGTAATTATGCCATCAAGCAGTCCTGTGCAGAATCCTGGGTCACTGTGAATGCTGAAACCTCTTGATTACTTCTCGCTTAATATCTGCCTCAGTTATCCCCAGACACCCTGGGATGAAAGAGTGGGAGCCTCATGACTCCACAAGTCTCAGTTAAAATGAGGAATATGGCTACGAGCCAAAGCTCAGGCTGAGCTGAACATGCAGCTGCAGTTTTTTCAGAGGTCAGCATTACATTTTCCATGGCATACCAATGGCTGTGGAAAACAGGCTCTTGTAGTTGTTGATCTTATTTATGTGGACTTTACGTTATCCCAAAATGTAGCTAACTTGACTATCTCTTTAAAGAGAAAATGAGCTTTTGAAAGAGGCTGTAACTGAGACTTTTGATCACAGCTGTTTGTTGTAGCTCTCATTTGGAAAAGTAGATACAGGAAAGGAATTCTGACAAAGTTTCCCTGTTTTGCAAGGAAAAAAAGTACTTAAAGCTTTACTTCCTAAGACTCCATCCCTGATTTTATCCCATTCCACTCCTCATAACTTCTTTAATCTACTGATTGTTGATGTAAACAAGTTTTACAGACCGTAGCTCTCAGATACGCAATTTTATCAGGAACTGGGAAAAGCAGCATCTGCAAAAGGAAGAAGGACCCACGGCAATGCTGTACTGGAGATTTCCTCCAGGAGGAGCTCAGTGGCAGGAGCCTGAGCCCAGCATTTATCTGTGGGGTTTGGCTGCCAGCTGACCAAGCAAGAGGTGATCACTGGCCAGGCAATGGGCACCCTCATCCCTTGGGATAGGCCTGGGCCCATGCCATTGCCTGGGCAACCAGGGAGATGGCAGAGAGGTGACAGTGCTGGGAGAGGACTAGGGGATGGGGGCAGGAGGCCATCAAAGCCATAGGGAACGTGGTGAGGATTTGGGATGGTTGGTGGGGAGGAGGAATGGAACAGGAATATAGGACAGTTTCATAGTAAACTAGGCTTCATTAACGATGCGGCTCTCAGAACTGCTTGTTTTCTAACTTGCAAAGAGTCTGTCAAGTGCTGCCTTTTTTTCTCTCTAAGACTTTTCTCCTCATTAATGTGTTCTTTTCTTTATTGCCATCCCATGCTGTGACTTTGATTCTCTGCTCTGAGTCACAACATATCCACTGCTGCTTTATATTTTGAACTGTCTTCACATCAGCATTAATATAAGAATGCATTTAGGCAGAATAATTGTAAATAATTGTATCCAGTTATTGACCAAATAATCAATAGTGCAGAGTTGGTAGAACCTTTGCTGCCATTTAAATCAAATCATTAACCAAAGCAATAAGAACCTAAATGTATAGATCTGTAAATGTTCCAAACAGTTGCTTTATATTAAAGGGAAAAAAGGGACTCAAGTTTGGGGTTTTTTTCCTCCTAGTCCTACATAAAGCTGCCAAATAAAATGATTTCATCCTTTTGTTCATCTCTAGAGCAACACAGGACTAGGCACAAGTTACCACAAGTGTCAAGCTGGGCTCCCAGAAAACGAAGGGCAGCAGTGGAGGGGACTGCAGGCTGTGTCACGCCTGGATTGCACTGGCAGAGTGATCCAGGAGCCACAATCACACATTACAGCCCACGGATGAGCCTGGCACTCAATCTCAAAGCAAAAATCAAGTTGTCACAGGCTGTGTCTGTGCTGCTAAATTACACAGGGCTAGGCAGCAGGCCTGACTGCTGGCCATCCGTGTGAGCTCTTAGCCAATAGCTGTGAGCTCACACGTCGAGCGGTCTTGAGACGTGCCAAGTGCACATCCCTCAGGGAACAGCGGGATGCAGCTGGCATAGTCAGTGAGGGCATGCCAGGTTCTGCTGCTTCTGTCCTGCAGGCATCCAGGATGCTCTCTTCATCCTCATGGAACGTCTCATCCCATGCAGTTGCAGCACAGTGCCTGGGGTTCCTGCTAGGAAAACATCACCGTCATGGTTTGCAACCCTAGTGATTCAGTGCCAAATACAGCAGTGACAAAGCCAGAACGTCATATTTATATCCCAGGCCTGTGAGAGCATCCTGCAGGGCCCATGGGAGAGCCAAAATCCAGTGATACACAGCTGGAAAGGCTGTGCCTGTCTGAGCCAGAGAGCCAGAGAACAGGTCCTCCATTTAATTTAGCAGTACAGATACAGCTGCTGTGATGAGGAGCGCAAACATCTCAGGTGGAGATACTTCTGCAAGGACTGATGTAAGACGATGCACTGAGCCCTCTCATCCCATTTACAAAGCTGTTTTTTCAGGCTAGAGCAGCCTTTCTGCATGGAATGTTGATGTCCTAAGTTTTAGACATTGTTAATTCTCAGCATTATGGAAACTAAGACTTACACCAGGCATTTAGGAACTGAGGAGCCTCAATTCCTAGGTTACTTTTGAAATTCCTGGTTCTTGTTTGCCAAATTACAGAGTGGCTAGAATTTGAAGGGACCTTAAATCTTCCAACCCCTGCCACCCACTAGACCAGGTTGTGCAAAACATTCAGCCTGGCCTTGCACCCTTCCGGGGATGGGGCATTTACAACTTGTCTGGAAAACCTTTTTGAGTGGCTCACTGGAAGAATTTCTTTGCATAATTTAATCTAAATCTCTGCTCATTTGGTTTAACTGTTCCCTGTTGTCCTGTCACTATCTGCCCATGTAAAATGTTGCTCTCCCTTTTCTTAGAAGCTTCTTTTAAGTACTATAATGCCTCACTGAGGTCTCTTCAGTCTTCTCTATCTGTATGATACCTCATCATGATATATAAGAATATCTCACTGCTCTACTTTTTCCAAGAGCCTGACTCAGTTCTTGCATATTCCAATATGCAAGGAGAATTACTTCCACTAATGATAGAGGAGTTTCATCAATGTAAAGTTTCACAGATGTTTCAGGGGTCAAGAAGAAATCACACTGATGCTGGGGCTAACCTCCCTCTACTTGCTGCCAAACAGATAAGACAGCCCAATATTGTTTTTCACTCTGCAGCATGTATTTGCCATGACGGACTTGTGCAAATCCTTAAAACATCTCCATGCTTTTGAAACTATTTGTTTGTGTGCAGTGCTTTAGGAAGGCTGTGTTTTTACAAGGCTGACTCAAGATATTTGAGAAAACAGAAGACAATGAACTGCTTTGGCCTCTTCAAGTCTTCTTTTTATATAACAGACAAAATTGTTTCCGTTCTCCAAAGCCATCCTCGCAGTGTGAGCATCACACCCACAATTCAGTCTTTATGGTCTCACACTCTCAACAGAGATCTTGTCCTGACTGTAGGCTCTTTCTTGTCATTCCATCCTTTCTCCTCTTCTAGGATCGTCTGAGCAGCTGAGCACTGCAACCCAGAAGAAAGGAGAGAAGAAGTCTTCAGAGATCTGAAGAGCTGCATTGAGGCAGTTCAAGTCAGCATCCCAGCCAGGATAGCTCCCAAATCCCCCTCTCAGGTGTCTCTCTTGTCTCTGAGCCTCTCACCCCAGGGTTGCATGAGTTCTCCAAAATTCATATTTTTTTACAGTCAAAGGGTCACCTATAACTCAGATGTCAATTTAATGCACAACACAAACGTAAACAGCGCATACAACAGAGAAGCTCTAAGTCTAAGCTTTGATGAGGGTGGTGATCTGGAACATTTTATATGTGTACTTTTAAAACCATAAGCAGATCATAAGTGGTCCTTCCCTGGTGGTTCACAGATCTTTTTGAAATGTGACTGCAGCATCTGCTGGCAATGTTGTCTACATATATGTAAGCTTTGTTTTTCATGCATATTCATGTGGTAGGTCATTTAAACACAGCATAAACAATAACAGGCCAAGGACTATGTCTGATGGACCCCAACAGGACTAGGCTGAAAAGAAGATTTAGTGCTTCTAGTAACAATATTTTGTTGGCAATTTGACAGCTTTGACCTAAGCCAAGTGACAGCGTTAGGTGATACACAGTGTGCTGACAACTTATTACATAAAGTATCATGGTTGGCTGTCAGAAGCTTTCTTGGAATCCAGAAATATAGCCCTGGCCAATTTTTATGGCAGTGAAAATGTGTTCAGTAATTTCTACCAAGGCAGTTGTTGAGTGGCTGAAAGACAGGACTGATGGAGAGTTATTTGATAACAACAACAAGTTGTCCACCTGCAATTGGGCAGCTTTAGCTGCATGGTTTAGTAATCTCCTTTGGCAGTGACTCAGATGTTACAATACCATCCGGACAATTCCCTTTTCTTTCTGGGGGAAAATGCAATCCCATCTAAAAATGAATCGGGAAGGACTAGCAGTGCAAGGGGGTAATAAAACAACACCAGTTGGATTCGGTGCCTCAGAAATACAGGACACTTCATTTTATGCCTTGAAACTGTGAGGATTTTGAGGGCCAGAGAACATTGCTCATCCCTGTACAGCCCTGGGAAGCTTTAGGGTATTAGCAGAGCCAAGGATTTGGCAGAACTAGAAGTCTGTTTTTTCAATAATGATTTGGAAATACAATTCAATTTTTTTTTTCTAAAGCTTTGCTTGTTTAAAAGCAAATAAAGAGATGATTCTTAGGTTATGTCATACAGCTTTGGGAGAAGGATCAATATGACAGGAGTAGTCACTTTTGAGCTTTCCTGAACATCCCTTCTTTCTCCTCTGTTAAGGGAAGGGATCAACACATATCCAAGCAGCTGGAGGATAGGCAGTGTTTCGAGGGGGGCAGATAACTGCAGTGCAGAGTGTAAGAGAGCAGGCACACAACTCACACTTGATGCTCAAGTGTCCTACCAGGTCTGTTCAGATCTGCAGATCTTCTTATGTGGCTTTTTCTACAGTGGTTACATTCTGTGAGTTACAGAGGTACCTGTATACATTTTAAATATAAATCAAACACAGCATAATAGACACTTGCTCTGATTTAGAAACCTCAATCTTCTTTTGACCAATATAGCAGTTTCTCTTGCAGAAAAGGAACATGATCCCAGGGAATTTAATAAGTTAGTGTGCCGTAGGCTGGGGAAAAAGTCCAGGAGGATCCATTGCTTAGGCATGCATCAACGGACTGCTGGTCTCCAGCTTTGGTCGCTTGGGTTTGGTACCTGTGCTCCAACCTGGCTGATGGGATGCTGTGGGGGAGCAAAGCAATGAGAACCATGACAGAAGGGAAGGCACTGTGGCTATTGGCAGTGACCTTTCCTGCACAGGATGCCAACCCATCTCGGCACAGCCAGATAAATGAACAGGTATGATGAGTGAAACAGACACAGACAACTGTTTTCAACTGCCTGCACATGATCAGACACACAGTCCTCTTCTCCTGGCATGTCTTGCACGGTCTTAATTAAGAAAGTCAGGAGCTGGAGTTGAAAATATGGTATCACATTTCCCATAATGTGCGAATTGATGGTTTCCTACAGTCAGTGCAGACAAAAATCTTCCTCCAAGTTCAAAGTAACTGTTGAATATACAGATGGGCCATATCTACACCTTTCCCCTCGCAGCAAAAAGTGCTTTAGATAATTAAGATTTTAAACTGTATTATGAGCAAGAACCTTGGCCATTTTAAAGAGTAAGGGTTTCCTTAGAAACCGCAAAAAGTAGTTTAGGAGCAGACGTTTATGAGGACGAATATGTACACCATCAATTAACACCTTGTTTCTTTCACAAGTTCAGTTATATTTACAACACTGCTATGAAGCAGTGAAAGCAGACAGTTTTGTATGTGCATCAGGGCTGTGAAAGATAGACTCTGCGCTACCAGACAAACGGGGATTCACACCATATGGCTGGTTCAGGAGTTTTGACCGATTTAGAACAAATGCATAGTAATTTCCCACTGGGGTCGGGTTAGGATGAATATTAATACAGATCAGAAATGACAAACAGAGAAATGGACAAAGATTGCCCCCAGATTACATCCCCTGCTTCTGCCTTACAATAAGCTTTAAAGCAGTTTTCTTGGCAAAGGCAGTGGCTGGCACCTGATTTCTGTGGTACTTTACTTACGTCGGGTCCCTGTAAAACCCCACCAAATGTTTCCAATTCCAAGCAGCAGATCATCGGCTGCAGTTTGACATCCAGAGGAGTTCATAGGCTGAACATGTTTAAAAAGCAGCCAAACAAGCCAAGAGCTCAACAGCTAACAATGTTGAGGAGGCTGTAGACACTGAGCTTGGCACTGACAAACGCTGCTGCTGTTCCTGCTCTTAGTGCTGGTTTTATCCAGAGATTGCTTTATACCAGACAGTGCTGGTATGCCCAGCACAGTGCATCTACATATCCTGAGAGGCTGCAGAACTAGTATGTTCCACAGAACTTAGCAGTTCAGCTGACAAGCAGAAGGATAAACTATTGTGGACTCAGGTGGTTTAAAATCAAACCTAGTTTAATCTTGCTTTCACTGAAGGTTTATTCTCCTTCTTCGCAAGCAGATAAGTTAGAAGATAGTTCATAATTGCCTATGAAAGTCTCCTCAATTCAATTTTTGATTAGCTTGTGTAGTGAAAACATTGAATAACTCAGTTTGAGCCAAAACGTGAGTTCTAGATTTGGTGTTAAAATGGACATTTTGAGTCACAGTCCTCCACCTGTCTTGTTTCAGAGATACAGCAGTGTGTTCAGCTCCTTGGGAAGCAAAGGTGCTGCCATGGGAAGTACTGTTCCTCAGCTTCTGGAAGAAAGCCTTTTTGGAGATGATGCCTGAATGGTGCTGTGTCCCACATGCTCATCACCTGCAGGGACATAACAGGATAAGCTCCTGCTACGCTCAGGGCACACTGATCCTCTCTATGGGCGTTCTGTTTTCAGCTGACAAGCTCCAACCATGTGCGTGGAAATTTTTTCATTTCAGGATGGCTGATCTGAAAGAATTCAATTAAAAATGACTCAGCTGATTCTGAGGACAGGTTAGTAGAATGACTGTCTTCTGATAAAAAAAATATTTTATTTGAGGAACTCTCTAATGCAAATGCTCTGGAGTGGTGCCTTCATGTTTGGCAGGATGAATGACTTTTCTGCACAAGATTTGCTTTTTGCAGTTATTCTGAATATTCTCATGCAAAGTCTTTTAAAAGTGTAATTAATACATACCCTCGAATATACAGGTCTGGTTTTGTGAAACTGAATTGTTAAGTATGTTGACATGGGGATCTCCTTGAGACTTCTTAATTTTCTTTTTTATTCATTCTCTATATGGATTTTGGGATTTTGAACTAGAGTATTCATGTTATACCTATTTTACTTCCAATGAGAATATATGAAGCTACAAATTCAAAACTTAAACAATAGCCTAAGTTTATTTCTCCTTGCACACCCAATGTACATAAGGAATTGTGTGAAGCAAACCAAATAACTCAGCAACTATGTGCATTTTCTTTTTTTTCCTGGGTTTGGCATGCTTAATTTTTTATATATCGCTGTGTTTTCCAAATGTTATTCACATTGATATTTTGTTTCAAAGGCAAATTTTGAGACTTTTTCCTAGTTTGCAGGATGCTCCTCGGGTACATCTTCATATTTAAAACACAAGTTTAATTTCTGCAATACTAATTTTTAAAGTCTGATCTTGCCACCTTTGAAAGAGTCTCATTAAGTAAACCTTAAAAAAAATCAGAAAACCCAACAGACATAGAATTCAAGGTTTCAGAAAAAATGCCCACATCAGGTTTAGATGCCAAAATGAAAGGCAGTTCTGCGAGACTTACATTTCCTACAACGTATGGGGGAAAAAGTCAAAACCACAGCCAAGGAACAGTTCCTTTTGAGCTACAGCAGAATCATTCCTTAAGAATAAACGCACGTCAAGGGCCTCCTCCTGAACGGCACCTCTGCATCTTCTGCCCCTTTACGAGCAGGTCCGAAAGCCTGCGGAGGGCTGGACAGTCCGGACAGCCCGTGCCGTGCGGGGCGGACCCGCGGGCGGCGGCAGCGGCGCTCCCTCGGCGGGGCCGGCGCTCCCCGCCCCAGCGCTCCGGGCCGGCCTGGGGCTGCCC
>VYXF01008302.1:136094-163731 GCA_013397295.1 Polioptila caerulea
CGTCTGCCAGAGCCCTCCCGGCTCATTCAGGTCATGTGGCCTCCATGACTTTACTTAAGGGTTGTTGTTTCCCCTGAAAAACACTATTTTTTTTTTTTCATTTTGTTGTGGAAAAAATCCAAACAATAGCGAAGTCAAACAGCAAAGCAGGAACATTGCTCTCCCAGAAATGTTCTTCAGCTATTCAAAGATTATCAACCCAAATAAGAAATAAATATGAAAAGGAACATACACAGAAAGCAGAGAGCCAACAAAAAAAACCCATTACTTTTAAAATACATTGATTTTTCTCCATAAGCCAAAAACATGAAGCAAAAATAGAAGAATTACATTAATTTTTCATCATTTGCCATTCAAATAACATCTCCATTTGGCATACCTTTAGACACCAGTCTTACACTTCACAGAGTGTTAATATTACAGCTGGAAGAACATGAAGCTGCAAGAAATATTTGTAACCAAACAGATTTTCACTGAGGTAGATCTGTTTTCAAATTCACATAACAGTGACAAAACTGGAATAAACTTTTGACAATTTGAAGACTGTCAGTCCATTTTTATCATAGGATGGCTTTGGAATTTTATGTTGAAGACTGGCATAAAGGAAATATCAAGAGATATTACAAGATGTGTCTTCAATGAACAGTATTTTACTACACAGAAATGAAGAAATCACCACACTTAACCACATCTCCTTTCAAGAAGTCCTTTGTTCTGTTGTGAGTCACTGACACAGAATACAGATTATGAATGGCAATAAACACAATGGTATAAAATAATAAATAAATTTCCGTTGTAGAAGCTTATTTTAACCAAGTCTCCTTGGCTGGTGAATACAATATTTATGGTATCAAGGCAGTCAAAATCTTGATGCTACTGCTCTGGGAGTGCAAGGGATGAAGGACTATTAGTGTTACCAGCACCTCTGTTAGACATTAAATACAGAAAGCTAGTGGGCCATGCATTCTAGGTGTGTGAGTACTGCCTGAGCACCTTGCAGAGGTGTCTCAGGTGCTGCACCACAGGGGAGGTGAGATTCAGCTGTCTGGCTGCTCCATGCAGGCAGGTGTGTAGAGGTTTGTGAGAACTGGCCAGAGCTGTGGGGTGTTCTCTTCCCTCAAAAGCTGGTTCTGATTCTCAGGGGATTCATTCCTGATGAGACTTCATCCCTTTATGCATGGGGGGGAGCGACTACAGAGAGGGATGATGCTCTCCCATCATATGCTGGGGGTTACAGCCCCTTCAGCTCCTGCTGTTCCCTCTTCGCCCATGAAACTGCCTGCCTTATTGTCATGCAAAATAATTCAGCAGAAATAAAAGTAAAATATTTCAACCAGATGAAACTTAAATAGTATAAAATTGTGATTTGTGAAGCAAAACTGCTGAACGAGTAAAAGAAAAAGGAGCATGAAACATTTTGTATCAGTTTTCCCATTTTAAAAGGCTTGCCTGTAGAATGACCCATCCAGCATTCTTCAGGCTTTAATTAATTAAAAGCAGGGAGAAAGTTAGGATTTTGGCACAGGATAAATATTCCAGACTTGAACAGAAGATGTTGCTTTAATGACCTGGACACCATCCAGGAAGTACGCAAAGGCTAGCAGACACTTCTGACAGCTAATATATCTGATAAAAAAGAGCATTCTGGCCAATTAAAGAACTGGAGTAGAAATAATGATTTGTCACCAAGTGTGTAACTGAGGCCAATTGGTCCAGATTAACCAATGGGTTATCCTTTGTAAGTGAATTTAAAGGTCACGATGAGCTGTCTGGGTAGGTAAAAGATAAAAATGTTAAATTAATATGGTGGCAAAAAATTTTCAAATGTGAGACATGGAGATAAAAATTAGATTTGCAAATCATGCAAAATCACCTGGAGTGGACTAAGCAAATTGCTCTTATGGCAGAAGGTCATTAAGAAAAAAGTGTGAATAAAAGTATGAATTTCTATCCACTGTAGAAAGCAGAAGCTTTCTTAAGGTATTCATAGGCAAATGTACTCCTGAAGGACTTTATTATAAACTACCAGCTGGGTGCATATACCTCTCTATTCCTGGGGGAAGTGAGGTGAGGCTGTTTTAGTGCAATCTAGTTTCCACCTTCTACAATAAAACTATCGGTTATATCGATAGCTGACCTATGTGATACAATTTGACCATGAAGAGATTATCTCTAAGCTAGCTGTAAATGTTATCATTTCCATGTTGCAGAATGCCCCAGGACAAATCCCACTGAAGAGGATTCTCTTTAAAATCTTCCATTGCACACAGAGTCACAGCTTGACACTGACTCTGGACAGAGATGGCCACGGGCTTCAGGATCCCTACGAGACCCATAGGTAAGATGTCCTGCCCTTGTGCCTACAGGGCATGAGGGATGAAGAAGCAGCCTCACAACTCTGGGTCTTGGCTGCCAGCACTGGGGGCTGCCATCAAAACTCCCTGCCAGGTGGCTGCTGCTCACCAGCCACTCCTCAAGCGCACCTCTGTCCCACCCCTCTCTAGAAAGTCCTGTAGTGCTATGAGCATTAAAAAGACTCTGTCCAAAAAATACTTCTGATTTCATGTGCGTCTCAGCCAGCAACTGTATTCAAATGACTCTGTTTGCTGTTACTTGAGAGATAAGATTCCCAAAATAAGGCAATAAATATCCACAGTAGCTATTGCTTATTTTTACGAGCACCTGCAATACGGGGCCCCACATCATCACTGCAGTGCAGAAAAATGTAGGTGCTTATAACAGGCCAAGTCTAGGCAGCCCTGTAGAGAAGCATCTTAGTGCCCACTTCCTCATAGCTATCCTTGGGGGTTTCTTCCCACCTAGAGGGGTAACCCTTGGCCCCCAGCCAGGAGGATGCAGCTTGCTGCTTTTTCTAAGTCCCTTTTCCAAGCAGATGAATAGCCTGGGAAGGACCCTGCCTGCCAGCCTGCTGGAGCTGAGCTGGTAGAGACAGGCAGGTGGGCACTTTCCTTGTCTTCCAAGTGTGCAGGTGAGGAGAAGGGGAGCACTGATACCCCTGATTGCAGAAGCAAAGAGCAGAACCAAGGAGTCTGCATTTGGCTGTCCCTTTCCTCTGGGCACTGTGCAAATATTTGGTTTTTAGCCTTTTTCTTCCAGCCCTGGGTCTGACTGTGTGCAGTCTGTTGCTCTGGCCAGATTTGGGTGGCTTTGAAGGCACAGGCAACAGCAACAGCTCTGACAAAGTTCAAGCACTGCTGAACAACATAGATCTCCATTCCTGCTTATAACATTGAGGCCATCATCCAGGCTGTGAGATTTTGGGACTTCAGATATACAAGCAGTGATCATAAACAGTATTTATTTTTCTTTATAGGAGTACCTAAAACACCCAAACCACACATAAAGCAGCTATTTATTTCTCTGAGGAGCATTTAAAATACCTGTTCTTTCATGGATTACCTGTGTGAGTGGATGAACTTAAGCCACTAAAGAGCTGATTCTGAGCCAAATTTTCAATGGATATTAAAAAAGATGAACACATACCTAGGAAAGTGAGCATTGCCACATGAGGCAAATGCATGCAAATGAAGATATCCAAGTACAATGGCCATAAAGCGTTGATGAAAGGTATTTTATTGACACCGAAGTAACCTTGTTGAATTGCAAATTTGGACTTCATTTCCTTTTCTGTAACCAGTGCAAAAGCAAAGAAAGGATCTGATTTCCTGGAAGCAGGTTTGTCTTATCTGTTAATATATAGTCCCACCTTTTACATTGGGCCAATATATTTATATGCCCTTGGTTGGCATAATTTGGGACAAAAAGAAGGAGATATCTTGATTTTTCACTGAGAAGCAGCTACTTTGAGGACAGAGTCTAGGAAAGTATTTGTCATTTCTTTAAAGAAAATGTTATAACAAATAATGTCTAGTCACAGTATTAGCAAATTGCCCTTCCAGTAGAGGGAATTAGAGTACCAAAACTTTCAGTACGTGGTTTCCTATAGGTATTTTCCCTTGCAGGGTTTTGTAGAAAGAGAGACAGCCAAGTTGAAGTTAGCTTGTGTGTGTTATTCCTTATGATGGGAACTTCAGAAATGCTAATAGTGCATTATCTTAATTACAGATTTGAAAGTGACTGAGCTTAGAAACGAGAGAGCATGTGGCAGCGAAGGCTTGGAAAATCTTGATGGCTGCTTCAGCTCAGGCTGCAGCAGCATCTGCCTGAGGCTGCCTTGGTCTGGTGGTGTCTGTGTGCCTGTGATGGAGCTAGCAAGCTCTCCTGATGCCTGTGGTGAGGCTGGTTCCCAGGCTGTGCTCATGTGCTGCCATTTCAGGGATTGCTACACCACACTTAGCCGCACAAAGGTCCCATTGATTCTCCAGTCATGCAGACTCTCCAGTCCCCTACTCACTTTTGAAGACTCACTTAGGGAGCTTCTGAAACTTTTACCTTAAATCTCTTTGCTGAAAAAATGAGAGGGTGGACAAAAGCACCCATGTAAAATAAAAATAAACTTATCAAATATTTGAAATTTCAATGGAACTGCTGTTCTGCTTAGAGGTGGTATTGTGCACTCCAGGGCTAGCATTTCATTTTGAACACACAGAGCTGGCAAAATCTGAAAGCACAGTATGTCTTTCATGGGATGCAAAATACGGGGAAATGAAGCTCAGTCAAACCTTCCTTCCGGTAAGTAACGATGTAAATGATGAAAAACCTCTCACACAAACAATGGGCAGAGTCTTCTTAACCCAGCTGGCTTTCCTAGTTTGTGCCTTGCTTTCTTGCCTTTCCTTAGCTGTCACTACATCTCGCCCCTGTAAGCAGCTCAGTCTCATTAAAAGCAATGTGGTGAAACTAGCCACATCATTATATTCACTTAGAGGGGGCTCTTGTAGCCAGCACTTACCATTCATAATAGCTGCCACTTAGGGTTTGTGAAACCCCCACTGGCACCTTCCTCGTGGTTTGTTGGTTGCTTTTTTTCTTTTTTTTTTCCATGTCTTACTTTGAAATTTACATGTCTTCAGAACAAATAAAATTCACAACAACAAACTAATTAATGGATTCCAGTTTTGACAGCTACAAGAAGACAGATGAGAAAGTAACATGCTTCTGGCAGCGTGTTATCAATTGGGAGGCACCAGTGCATCGCCTCTATGTGGTACAGTGAGCTGGAACCGACACTGACAGATGACACAGCCCTTGACAGTGAAGCCTGTATGAGCTGACAGCTCCACTTGCACTCAGGCAGGTCCACGCTCGGCACTGGAACTGAACCAGCTTGATGTGCAGAATATGCTTGCTTTTATCTTCCCCCAGCTGTACAGTGGGCAGGCTGAGCAGCACTGTCAGGTGGAGCCCAGGACCTACCTTAGAAAGTTAAAACTGTGACAAGTGCTAAGATTTTACCAGTAAAAATAAATTAAATCAGTTGATAAGTATCTTTATCTTCCAGCCAGTGACTTGCTCTCCTGTTTGGAATCAGGGTGGCTTCGTGGTCAGTAGGACTGCAGAAGCTTGGTTTCCTATGGACTGGTGAGTGTCTCTGGTTGGATTCTCACATGTCTATTGAGGGACTTGCACTGAGCATGTCTGTCACACAAATTCTTCATGTTGAAGGGCTGAACACACGTGCCCACCTTTCTTTCAGCAGGCTCTCCCTTCCTTGGGCAGCTGCCTTCCTTCACAGAACTGCAGGAGCTTCTGTCTTTGGGCCTCTTGCCCTTCTGTCAAATTCGGACAGAACTAGCCAAAGGTTTAGGTTCAGATGGCACTGGGGTGTGGAGAGAGGGTGTGGATGCACATGCAATTACAAAATGTGACAACATTGACCTAATTTCCTTTGAAAACAAGGATAATACAGCATGGGTAGAGTTTCTTCACACTATACATTCAAGACCTATATGTACAATCTTCAGATTAGATTGCGTCTGACTGTAGAGGCCCTGGCAGCCTAATCTAATTCTTCCCTAAGGGGACAGGGATGCTAGAGGCACAGGGGTAACTGCTCCATGCTGTGGTGAATTACAACCCTACATCAGATATCTCTTCAGAGATTACCGTGGAAGATCTTTGTTCCAGTCGTCCTCTCTTAGTGTATGGAGATGAGCCTAGGAAAAGACTGTTTGCTTTTAAGGGAACAGAATACTGAAATCAGTATTGTCTGATGTATTAAGGGGAGTATGTTGTCTTACTGAAGAAACAGTCTGGTCAAATTAGTTTGAATAAGCCTAGACCTTCAAGATGTTTCCTTTTGTTCATCTCAAATGCTGTAATTTTTTTTCTGATGACATTACAGAGGAACTCAGAGCCCTATTAACAGAAAAACCCAAGTTTTATGGCTCCAGTGAGGGGATTTATTGCAGCCAACACATCTCTCTCCCTTGCTCCTTACAGCTCCATGTGGCCCTTCTGCCTGCTTCCCTCCTGTTCATTACAGTCTCCTTTGGCCCTCGAGAGCAGCTGCCAGTGCTCCCTTGGCCTCACGCCGGGGTGACACAAGCAATAACGCCGGCAGCAGCCGGAGTGGCACTGGGCATACTTGTCCGCATTCAGCAGCTGTCAGCGGCAGCTATTTGAAAGATAGATGGGGTTTCTATGGCTTTGTTTGCACACACGTGCCTCAGAATACAGCGCTGAACTAGAAGGAACATAATTCCACTGGCTGCACCGGGACTATTCGTACCCTTAGTATTGTGCTCATGTTTTAGGGACTTCGCTGAATCGGGACCCGAATTTGTGGAATTTGTGTTGTGTGCACATTTTCCTGGAGTTCTCTGTGCTGCAGCTACCCATGCATGCTGTCATTTTGGCTACTCCAGAGCTTGGTAGTACTATGTAACAGGAGGTATATGTCACACAGTCTGTTTTCAACTGATTTAAAGTGTAAGAAGAGAAAAAAGTTCATTAAAAATTAGTCTATAAAAAGACAACTGGGCAATTTTTTTTAAGTGCTTTTCTCTGTGAAGCCTTATGAGGACACACTTAAGATTTGAGTTATTTTTCCAGATATTTATACTTTTCCTTAGTGCTACACATCCAGGTGATGTATAAAAATAGATCTAGTGGAAGTCTTCAGAAAAAATTGTTAGCTCAGTCAAAGCAATGTGTTGGGGGGCAGCACTGCAGGTGCTGACAGTTCAAGTCGGGCTGGTCATGTAGGGCTGAAAGGTTTTCTTTGACATCCCAGTAGCAATGCTATACCTATGTTTGAGCAGATAGTTCTTGCCAAGTTCTTGCTTTCAAGATCTAACATCTACCTGAAAATTTACCTTTTAGAAAGAAATTCAAGCATTTCTTCTCAGCCGAAGCTAGTTTAGAATGGACAGAATATAGAAAAACAGTGATTTTCACCCTAAAATTCTTTTCATGGGCAAAACCGTTGCAGTTCTTGGATTCAGATATGCAAACATGCATATTGCAGCAGACAATTTTTTAAAAGAAAAACTTTATAGAAAAGGTGAGTTAAGGATATGTGGTTCTTTGTTCTGTATTTCATACCAATGAAAACTAATTTTATATAAGGAAATAAATAATGTCACAGGTGTGCTTAATTTTTAGGTATTACAGTCTCCCCACCCCCCCCTCCTCAAACCTCTCTTGGGATAAAAATATCTTATTCATGCTGCTCCTGATTTAAGAAAAATCTTCCCAAGCACAGAACAAACGTGCCGTGGGTGCTCGACAGTGTTACAACTGAGTGCCCTGGGTGGCCAGTTACAAAGGTCAATAGAAAAAGCTATTTAGAAATCAGGCCCTCACTTCAGTCCCTCTAATATGAAATTGAGCAGTGAATTGACTACCTTCCATAATGCACCTTGCAGCAAGAACCTGGGGTGTTTGGCTAATCAGAACCAAAGGTATTGTCCTTCAGGAGTTTTTTCTTTGAGGATTCTTGAGTCTCCATCGGCTGTGAGAATGACATCCTTACACACTTACAAAACAAAGCAGGATCACTGAACAGGCAATTTGTGAACTCTGCCCATCTAGGTTAGGAGCTGAATCCAAATTCAAACTAGATCCAGATGAAATATTTATGAGTATGCATAGATAGATATTTACAGAGAGAGACATGGATATAGACAAATTCAGATTATCTGTTTTTCTCCTGCATGATCAGACTGTTACTGGATTGCTTGCTTAGATATATTTTAAATGGCTTGCATTTATATTCATGGTGTTTCACATATCTGTGTTCTTGCTGTTTTAGATAGATTTTTAAATATCATAGTGAAATTTTGTGGAGCCTGATAAAGTTGGGTAGCAAACTTTCCTAAACAGAATAAAATTGTACCATCTAACATCATACAAGGCTATCCAAGATACTCTTTAACTCCTTTAATTACAACCTAGAGCATGCAGTTCTTTTTCTTTGACATTTTTTGAGCAATTTCTCTTCAAAAACCTCCATCATTTTTATCTGCAACTCAATAATACATGCAATATTTCTTTACAGCCTTGTTTATCAAGAGAATCTCACGCAGGGGAAACTATGGTGCGTCAAATTTTTCTGTGGTTTATGCAGGGAAACTCACTGATCTCATGAAGATTCTTGTAATTTATACAATTGGAACATGACCCCTCTGGTGTATCCACATTATGAAGATTAACAAAATATACTTAAATTTTCAGCTGACTACGTACTGTGATACCATCAGCACGAAAAACAGTGCATTTTGCATTAAGACAAAAAAGCTGAATTTTGTTTTGTGACATTTTTATTCCATTGACTCCTGTATTTAGATAGGTAAATGTAGTACTGTCTTTAGATTGTTTCTTGCTTCTATCTCAGAGCCATTCATGGAAGAGAAATCCACCAATGGCAGCTAAAAAACCAAACACTCTCTCTGGTCCAGAAAGCCTTTGAGACGACAATTTGTGGTTGCTAGGAGAGTATTTTTGGGAAATATCACTATGTGTTTTCTATATTCTCATACTTTTCTGTAGCCATATGCCCTCCAATCTGCTGAAAAAAGTGTCTTGGGCTAGATGGCCCTTACATTCATTAGATTCAAAGAAGTTAAAGTTCTAAAAGTTGTTCTTTAAGTAGAAATGCTTGCTCATTCTCAGAGTGCTTTAGATTCTCATAATGAAATTTTGCTCTTTTCTAATGACCAGGTTGGTCAAGCATAATTTCCCTTTAGTGAGCCTACTCTGTGCACAGATTTTCTGCTGTAACTCTGGAAGACAGAAGTGGGGAGCTGAAAGTGGTGACAGCAGCAAGGGGGAAAAGGTTTTATTTCTTTGAGAGCACTAAATACAAAACTAGAACTATTGGGGGGTTTTCGGTTTTTGGGGTTTTCTTGGGAGGGAAGTGTTGGGTTTTTTTAAATATATAAAATGGATGGTGGCTTTTTAGATGCAGTGAGGAATAGATTCTCCAGTGGATGTGTTAAGTGGGCTGAGATTCATGACATGTAGCTTCAGATTTTACTCAGTCCCAGCAACTTCTTTCATTTCTATAGTAGTCAAAGTGTACTACTAAAGGAATGAAGAGCAAAGAAGGACACTATGGGCCTCAGTTATGCACCCTCTAAATTGCCTTCCCACTGTTGGCTTTGCTTGGGCTCACTGCAGACAAGTCATTCACAGACAAGGCACTTCCTGGTTGGATTCACCCTCAGGTCTGTTCCTGAAAGGCAGGATGGAAGATTTTGCACTCAGTTTTGTAAAAACACTGCTCTAGTGAGCTGCAGCACAAGTTTCATGTTAATTCAGCAGTTCAAACTGAAGAAATACACGGAGGAAGTCATGACTGTACCTAAGATCTGCAGAGATGCTACTTGGCCCTGAAGATACCCAGGTGGATGATCTGGAAAGGAATATCTCCTTCTGCTTTTCTCCCTGAGAAATCTGAATCAGCAGCTGTCTGTAACAAGATTTGTTAAGCAGCAAGATTAACACCTGGAAACTCTAAGCACTACTGTAAGCTCAGTAAATAATAAAAATGAGGCTAGCTTTTTGATAAAGTAGTTCTGGTAGGAAGGAACAAGACTTTCCATTATACTTCCTGAATGTGATGCCTTAGAAGGATGGCTCATCAGAAATGTATACAGCAATCCTGTTTCAAGACATTCTCAAGAATTCCCTTAATTAGCCATCCGTGTTTACTGTACTTATCCATCATAATATGTGCAGTGTTGTATTTCCTATCTGTAATCTCTTTGTTGGTTTTGATTCTTCTGAAATGCATTTTCCCCCTCCAGTGAAAAATACCAAAAGAGCTTTCATTCAAGAAAATATGCTTGGCATCTGAAAGTTTGGGATATGTGGGAGTTACATCCTTTTTGTACAGTTTCATTTAGTACAGTGGGAGTTTAACTCCTTGCTGTCTCCAGCAAAATTAAATCAAGCTTAAGGAACTTGTAGTGTAGATGCTCAGTGCAGGGGGAAGGTTTCAAGGGAAAGCCCAGCAGCTGCTCCTCTCCTGGAAAGAGGGCAGATGAGAGGGAAAAGGAAGAAGCTCTATTTTTGCTCCCAGTGCCATGTCCTAGAAAGGCAGAGCACTACTCCTACCACTGCAAAACAGCTGTACAGCAGCCATAATTTTGGTGCTGGATAGGGAGGATTCCCTGGAAACACCTAGCTTTCTGAGGCTGGAGGGCTCTGCAGGCTTAACAGGCTGCATTTTCAGTTGTTATAGATCTAAAGGATAAGGCATAATATCTCTATGTTAAGCTTTTTGTACAGCTCCTCTCTTATTTTCCAGTACTTTTCCGACTCCAGAGTCAGGTTGAAGGCTGTAGAAGCTGATGTGAAAGCATTGGGTATTTGGACTGGAATGAAAATAAACAATATAGTGATTTTGTTACCTTCTTAATTTTGGTTGATCTGGGTGCCACAGGGGCTCCTCCACTCCTTGGCATCTGTAGCTGTCCTGCTCTGACAACCTTGTGTACTGTCTATGGTCTGTACCACTACGCACAGTTTGCACGTTAAATACATTTCCTCCCACTCACGAGCCACCATCTCCCTCTCTTCACTATATTTGTTCATCTGACACTATATGGCACAGGCATAAGAGCAGTACAAATGTAGGAAATGTAGATTCTGCAGCACTAGAAAACTGGCTTAGCATCCCACCAAGGCCTGGACTGCACAGAAGCAAGGAAGCTACAATGGTCTCTAGCAGGGTCTCTGAGAACCTTTGCCCTGTGGCAAAGGCATAGCCATGGGGCTGATTTATTCTTTCTGCACTGGGGAATTGCCAGAGATCGTTACAGGAGGGACATAAAAGGCAGGATCTGGCTCACTGACAAAGAGATTTCAGGCCAAATGACTCACCTCTGGAGGAGTCAGACAGTTTTTCAGAGGACATGACTTACAGGGAAACTCAGTAGCTGGGATTTATTTATTGTTCAAGGCCTGTTGAGTTTTTTTAGCTCTTAAACAGTAAATCTGCATACACAAAGAACACAGGCTTCAGAGTAATGAGGTTTGAGGACAGATTTCATAAATGGTCACTTCCTGTGACTTACCTAAAAAGGAAAAGAAAGCAGGTTTTTGGCATCTTATTGTTGCCCAGATCATAAGACTCTGGTGCTTGTTTATGTGACGATAGCAAGCTGAGCATTTGCCTCTGGTTATAAACACATCATTTGTGAAAGCATCCACCCTGAAAGACAGAACTTTGCTTCTTATGAGAACTGTCTCTTTTTTCCCCCTCAGGTCTCATTGAAGCTTTGCCAAAGAGTTCAAGTAGAGAGCGGTCTCACAAAACTGAGTCACCTAAAGTGCTTTAGTGTATTCCTAACTCTGACAGTTTCTAAATATATTGCCAAAGAAGGGCAAGGGTGTTCAGGAAAAGACCATGCTGATAAAAGTATGAACATCCAGTACAAACAGCCAGACACAGACTAAGGTGTAATAAAACGGGCTAACCAGAGCATAACTCTAAAGTTGCATTACCTTGAAATTCTTCACATACTGTGCAATAGTTTATACCTTAAGTCATTCTAGCACTTACTGCAGTATGAACTACATACGTCACAATAAACTCCTAACTTACCCTGGATATCAGTGAAAACTAATTTTGTCAATTATATATGTTTGCCTGTCTGAAACTGAGAATATTATAATATGTAACAGTTCTAATGAAAAGTTTACTTTTGCCATATAACTGGTTCTTCTCAAGAAGAACCTCACCAGTAAATTAAAAGGATAGGAAATGGCTTAAGATAAATTGATATTTATTTATTTCCATTTGGGAAGTCATATAAAAGTTTTGGTAGGCATTTTGTTATGCAACATTTCCATATTCACAACAATCTATTTTACATGGGACAGAAAATTATTTGATACCTGCTCATAATAAATTTAGGGTCTGCTTCACTAAAATATGACTAGAAATAGTCTGAATTACACTTGAAAAACAACAGTTCCAGATTGACAGCTTTTGGGTACTTTGCAAGTCCACTTTTAATAAGCCAGTTTTGCTACAGATAATATAACTGCAAACAAAACACATTTACAGAAAGCTTTCTGTGTTTAGAGTTTTCAATTTACCAGTTAAAACCTTGCCACATCAGTGGATTAAAAAAAAAAAGTGGTTACATGGAGGTTAATTGGGATTTCCTTGTCACAAAGAAGGGTTATACAGAAGGTGATCTGAAGAAACTTCTTATAATACACATCCCAGTGCTTACAGATGGCACTTTCACTGCTACTGCTGGCCTGATTTACTCATCTCTCTAGACTTGCTTAATATTATTATGTTTGTCTGTTGTAAAAGCAAACAAGAATCAGAACATTAGGAAGACTCCTAATTAGAAAGGAAAACATATGTAAGAAATTTAAAAAATATTTTACTAGTAAACTGCAACTGCATTTTACAATTAAGAGGAATTTTAATGCCTTGATGAGATAAATCGTGTTGCTAGACTAAGCACAACAAGGTGAGCTAGAAAAATAAAATACAACCTCTTTCTGTAAATAGTTTTTGTACTGGGACCATACCTTGTACTCCACTACCAGGTAGAAATGGGAGCAGCAGTGGAGGTTGTCTGGGGAGACGTGAGGAAGGTGCTGTGTTCCCGAGAAGCTGAGGAATATGTAAATGGTCCTTTGCATTTCCTGCCTGCAGAAGTGTGCAGCATTAGGCAGGCATCTATTCTGCCTCTATCTAAAATCAGCTCTACTTGAGGTGCTCCAGAATCTTCAGCATTTATGGATTTGTAGACCTGAGGAAGGATTAAGATACCTTTTTCTGAGAGTGGCAGACATGAGTTTTAATGGTATTTTGCTTGCACTAAGCCTCCAGCTGCTGTTTCAGAGGTGTAGAAATTGCTCATAGCTGGGTGCAGATGACTTAGATTCCACAGAATATTTCAAATACCACAAAGTGACTATATTTAGGTAGCTAAACTGAGACTTAGGCGTCCACATGGAGAAATCTACAGGTGAACAAGATATCTTCCTTTGTAACATGTGGAGTTGTACTCTTTACAGCCAACAGACTTCACTTTGTTCTCTGTGGTCTTCTGGCAGTATTGACAAGGTCTCAGCTTACTCAGTTGAGAGCCTACATACCTGCCTCCTACACATCTATATTTGGAGTTGAATCCCACTCTAAATTCTGGCTTAAATTCTGGCTTTTTTTTGTTCTCATTGAAATGCAACATTTTTTTATTGCTATTTAAATTGTGGTGATGTCTGCAGTTTGAGATTGAATAGGTCATTAATTAACCCAACTTTAAAGTCTAGCTTGGTGGTGACAGAACCAGAACATTCACCTGTGCCACAATGGCAGGATGGTAACAGTGTGAACAATTTACTACAAGAGACTACAGAGAGCAAACTGTGAGTTAAATATGAGCATGCAGGTTCTCTTCCTGCTGACGTGTTCAGTGGACTGCTCTGGGAAGCAGCATTGCTTTTAACTGAGCATTTACCCTTCTTCATTGCAAGAGAGCAAGCTCCTCTCAGTCTAAAAGAACATGGGACTACCAGAAGATGTAGAAAATATTCTTCACTCTTGGTCATCTGTAAATGGCTCCAGCCAGTTCTGTTTGTTCCTTAGCTCAATCAACACCAAAATGGAACAGAAATTTAAGCAAAAATACCCTATATATCTGTCAAAAGTGAATTATTAAGGGTTTTCTTAATTTCCCTCTGATGTTGCACCTGAAAAGTCAAAAAGGAGGATGAGAAATAGTCTATCTAAACTAGGTACTGACTACAATTAGAGAAACAACAGGAGGAAACAAAAATAACTGAACTAGACTGAACTTGAATGGTCTTGGCTAGATGGAGAAGAAATGCCCATGGACAAATTTGTAAAGCTCAAAGATGTTATTCAATTTATCTAAGTAACTTTGTTCACTTGGATTCAACTCGCAAAGCTTGGTGCTTAAATAGAATATATAGTCCCAAATTTGGATGTTGAAATGGGCAATTACCCTTGGGTGAATAAAAATGAGGCAGATTTTGTTCATTCTATTGCAAATATCTAAGTATGAAAAGTTGAGTTCTAAATATTTGCCTTCCTGACTCAGGAAAATTATTAGACATTATATCTTAGGGAGTATGCTTTATGGCTTGCAAATAACAGTCATGTGTTCCAATGTATTTAATTTTACTGGCCTGACTTTCACATATTTTAAGAGCTCTCTACCTCTCCTTGGCAGCAGAAGAAATTTATCTTGCCAGAGGAATATAAAGGGCCTGTAAATGAAAATCAGGGCTCAGTTATTCTATTTCTGAATATCAAGGTCTCAGGTATTAGGCTGTTTGAGATTACTGTTACCTACCCAACCATAATGTGAAAGTGAAATCATGCAATGAAGAATGGGCTAGAATGAGTAAAATATTTCCCCCTTCTGTTGTTCTATTTTGTTTCCTTACAGTTAAGAGAAGCATAAAATGTGCAATTGAATACCGTTTGCTTGATATTAAGATAATAATTTCATGCACATACCCATACAAACAATGCTGCAATGAAAACTGAATACATTCCTGCAGCCTATGAAAGTCTGTAGTAAACAGCCTTACTCTAAATTAACTAATAAAACTTTCCTAATTATGCAAGCTAAAAGGGTAAAGGAGAATGATAACAGGAAATTCCTTTTGCCTCATGCTATGGGTTTGGAAATACAGTGACATCATTCCTATTGCCAGACACTAGAGGAGATCATAATGGGATATAATTGTTGCTTGCTCATTTGATTGAACTCTAAAACTATATCAAATAACACTTAGTTATGCACTAGAATACCATTACAGAAGAGAACTCACAACTGGGCACTCAGTGCAAGCAGAAGCATTTAATAATTACAAAACCCCTGTAGAAGCAAAGAGATAACTTGCTGCTAATTAGTCTGGAATTTTACGCTCACAATATCCTCAGTAAATCTACTGAAAATTAGTAGGGAGCCTGAACATACAGTTTAACTATAGCTCCATCTGGTACGTGCCCTCCAATTACCCAGCACGTTGGCTGGCTGTTTGAGGGACACATTTGATATCTGGCCAAGTTTAAAGGTCTGCTGGAGGTAAAACAATGCCCACCCTTTTACAAGGGGATCATTGTTGCTCAACAATAAAGCTCTCTGGCTTATTTGAATGTCAACAATTCAGAAAAGTTGATGTTTGGAGCCATCAAATAAAATGTTTTTGTGAAACAGTTTATTATTTCAGTGGTAATTATTTGAATCATTCATGGTAAAGGATGTTTGCTAATGAGAGCTTGGCTGCTGTAAATTCCAGGGAGACTGAATGCTCTTTGTGCTGACAAAAAGGCCCAAATCACTGGAGAGCGACTGACTGGACAAATCATTCATCTATGCAAATGCCAGCTGAAATGGTCAGATGCATTTATTACCCTGCTCATTATAGTAAACAAGGCAGAAATCGTGACTGGCAGTTATCAACTTGCCCTGAAGTGTGATTTGTTCTCCTACCACTATTTAAATGAGAGGAAGAAAGGCATGCCACCAGGGACTATGTCGGTTTATAAAAGAGTAAATGTCACATAGCCCAGTGCTTAAAGACTTTTGATTGACAAATGTTTTATTTGACATATCAAACAATAATGGTTTTCATATCAAATAGTCCATATTTGTTAGCAGAAATTTAACCCCTGGAAGAGTGAGAACTGATTTTTCAGAATGCTCTGAATCCAGATGGAAAGTTGGATGTAAAAAGAAACTCTCTAACTGGGTAGACTGGGAAGAGTGTAGTATGGAAAGATATTTTAAATGCAGGCTTCAAATGAACTGCTGTCTCACATGCTTCAAGAAAGTGCCTCACATTGGCAAGGCTAACAGCATGTAACAGGAAATAAAGGAGTGAAATAAAAGAGTGATTTCTTGTATTTTTTCTTAAAGGAAATACAAGAGCTGTTCAGGAGTTCCAAACAGGACCTGCCTCATCCTTAAACTATGTTTCTAGAACACTTCTGCTTGTAATAGGACATAGCCTGATTTGTTCAAGAAATGTATGAGTTTGACAGTCAGAAATTTTACAGGAAAAAATAAAAACAAAAAATAAGCAGAAGAACCTAGAATTCTAATTTGTATCACAAGTGTGTAATTGCTGCTACCTTTTATTTTAACAAGCACAGGCTTGCACAGGTGATCTGTAATTTTTGAATATGAACCAATTTTTATACAGGTGGTTCTAAGACCCTGTAAAAATATTTCCATTCCTAAGTCTCCTGGTATTAAATAAGAAAGAAATGACACATGATGCTTCATATCATTTGCAGATGATGTCTTTTCATGTTTGTTGGCTGGTGCAAGAACCAGATGGAAAAGCATGCATGCTCTACTCAAATGTGGACATTCACTCTTTTGAGAATGAGCTCTTTCAGCTTTATAGAAGTGGGAGGAAAAATTCTGAGCTAGATCCTTTAAACACTTTCCATCCAGAAGAGTTAACTGGATCCCAGGAATGAGATCCTGAAACTGAAGAAAAATCAGAGATCATTAGTTATTGTAAGAGGAGAATAAAGCTCTTTGATTGTGTCTCTTGGGGGAAGGGGGGATGGAGACACACACACGACCTACCCACCTGTCTCTTCTAACCAATGCATATTGTTGAACTGAGATTCTGCAACCCAAGTAGTCTGAAAGAGAAATGCTAAGAGGAAAAGAAGCAAGAGAAAGGGTATCAGAAAAATGCTTTGGATTATCTAGGAAACATAATGTGATTTTAATAATGGTATGAATATGAAAAATACTACCTATTAGCCAGAGTGATAGAGGGAGGAATTAAAAACAAACAGTGTCTACATAATGCTTTATGGCTTTTGTGAATCAAACATTAAGTGGTTCATTCTCTCATTAGCTCTGTGAAGTAACATCATTAATCCTCTTTTGTGATGGGGGAGCATCTGCATTCACAGATAAGTGATAGATATTTAAGGTCACTCAGCTGGCTGCAGCCGACCTGGGTGTTACTACCTAGAGCATTTGATTTCCACGTGTGTACATTGCTATTACTGTAAGCAGGAGAATGTACAGAGACATTTCCTATGTGCTGAAAATTAACTTGCACTGCACACCTCTGCTATCAACATTTAAAGGTTTTTTAATGTCATAAAAAAAAGTACTTGTCATTATGGTTATCACTTCTGTCATTGGAAACACGAGATTTTTAATTCCAACCTGAAATGCTGATTCTTATTTCCAGTATCCAATGTGTATGCAGGTAGATTGGCCTGGTGCTTGAGAGCAACACCCTTGGCTAGTCAGGCTGTGCTGCCTTGCTTATGGAAGGAAAAATCATCCACAGATATCCTGAAACCACAAGGACATCTGTTGAGATATACCTTGCAGATAGAGGACTACAAAGATTTTTGCGTATCACAATCCAACAGTAGTATTTCATTTTGAGACATTGTGCAAGGATAACTGTCAGAAGATAATTACTACAAATGTAGGGAAGAAAATATTCCCCTTATTTTTCTAGCATGGCTTCTATTATTAGGGCTATGTGCCCCCTCTCACTCTGATTGCAATACATTCTGGTTAGACATATTAAAAAATTAAAAGTAATTTATTACAAGCATCTGCTTTGTAGGCACTTTGACATTACCCTCCTGTCTTGGGATGCATCCAGCTCTTATTCATGGGAGTCCCTGCTCCTCCCCCCTCCTACACCTTCACGTTCCCTCCCCTTTGATCATCCTCATTCTCCTGGTTTCTGACTCGGTCTCCCAGAAGCTGGTGTGTTTAAACGCTCCCATTGGTCCCCCATTCCAGCTGCCATCCATCTCCTCCAGACCTGCCACGACATTCCAGAGTCGTTGCTCCTGCGCATCTTGAGGGTGCTGTCACAAGGGGCTGATTTAACACAGTGGAAGAGGCAGACAAATGGCTAGCTGCAGACACAGGGCAGGCCAAGGGAGTTTTGTAAAAGCTATAAATAGCTTTCTTGGGTTGGAGGATTTTGCAACTGAAGAAGGCAAGGTGCTAATGAGGCAGGGAGGAGCACCTGCTCCTCGATGACATTGCTGGCCTCCACCTTCTCCACTGGAGAAGAAGTTAAAGGAGTTGATTAATATAGTTCAGGAAGGTTTCAGGATTAATTTTCAGGAATGTGAAGTAATCAACATTTTCTCAAGCAGTTAGTAGGTTCAGTCAATAACAATGCCACCTTCAGAACTATGTGCCCAGAATAAGTGATCATCAGGAAGCCAGGACATCAATCTAAAGAGTTATCATAATAGATTGGGAAAAAATTCATTAAAAATGCTAAATATATTTAATTAATCAGTACTGGAAGCTAACAGCAGGCAGCAAAAAGCTCCAACTCTGCTTAATTTTGCTGGCTACTCCAAGTAATTTGGTGTCCTCTGTGTGGAGGTGAGTGGGCTGCTTGCACATAAGCAGTTTTCTGTGCATCCCATACCCATGCAGGAGCTGCAGATGTCATTGCAGCTTCATGCTTGAACTGGTGATCCCTGGCTATGTCCTCTAAACAGTCAGGAAAGCTTTTGATGCGGGAACAGAGAAATCAACAGATAAGAAAAACCCCAAACCAACAGATTCAATCCAAACACCACTCTTCTTGTGAAACTGCTCTATTTAAAAATTAAGAATAAAATCACTCTGCCTTGAAAAACATATTCCAGTGTTCCTAGCAAATGCACACTGTTACCTTGTTTTTGGATAAACTAATTAATTGCATTACCAGTAACTCACTGACAAATCTCATGCTGCAGGAAAAACCTCCAGGAAGAACTGACCTACCTAAGATCTTTCTTCTTACACTAATGGGTTAATTCCAGTCACTTCAAAGTGTAAAAGTCAGTACAGAAGCAGGCCAATTCTTTTATATATACTTGTAGTCAAAAACTACTTACTGGTCATATCATAATTAGGGAAAGACATTGACACATATGTCTAATAGCCTGAAAGTGAAGGGACAATGGAACAAATAAAACAAATTGTGAAGATATTTCTCCATTAAAAAAATTGTACCTTACACAGTTTGAGCTGTGTCCAATACAAATATATTATTATCAGCCTTTTCATTATTCAGAATTCTTTCAAATTAACATAACCATTGATTTCCATGATTGCACAAATTCATGCTAATTGTACATTAATTCCCAGGATGAATAACTGAAGTATCAGGATGCAACAGCTCAAAAACCAAATTCTTGTTTAGTGGTTAAGTAACAAGTCATAAGCCTTATGTTGATCAAGAACCTAGGTACCTAGGTATTCATTAACACACCAGGAATCAACCCACAGCTGATAAAATCAGAGTCCATGCAGGTTTAAGAGTGTGTGACTCTTGTTGTCTTTGACTCAGCCTGAACATACCTGTGGTTTTTAAGTTTCTCAGTGCTGGTAATTTTATAGCTAGGAAACATCACTGCCCATTATGCTATAAGACCTCTCCTAAGTAATCATGATGTGTGGATGTAGAAAAGGAATTATTTTAAAATGATGCCTAGTTTTTCCTGTTTGGGATCAGCTAGCATTTATTCCCACTTTCCTGTATTTCTTCCTGTCAATGCTGAATGGAGAACTTATATAAAGAAGCTCTGCCCATTACGATTTCTCTGTATACTAATATGACACCATGTTGCTTGATATTGCCTCCCATTAACCCTCTCTTTATAACTATTACCTAGATCATGAACCTACTTTATCAATTAGGGAAAGCAGACAAATTCTCACAGGAAAATATGACAATTTCAAAAGCTAAAAGGTTGCAAAATAGGAGGAGATAGCTAAATAAACTGACCCAATTTACTTGTAACTCACAGCTTGCTTGTTTCTAACCAGCTGTAAGGTGGAAATAAGAGCATCCAGCCCACTAAGGTAGAAACTTACAGTATAATTATTAGCCACGAATGGAAAAACCCCAGACCTACCCATGGCTTTTATATTCTGGTCATTTGAATGCCAACGTGGTACCCATGCATACTTCAGAAGCGACTTAGTCCAGTTGTTTCTATTGCTGTAGCAAGTTCATTACTAAGCAGAGACTGCTTGGGTCAGACATTTGGCTGTGCTATTTTGTATTAGTACCATATCCACACTTAAGGGACTTCCACAAATTAAGGAGATCAGAAGCCTTTCCTGAGTGTGTGTCTACACATATGGAATTTACAAGCACACATACACAGCGTATGTTTTAGCTGTTGGTATGGCAGGGAAAAAAAGAAGGATACAAGCTTCTAGTTAGAAGCTGAAGCTCATTAAGTCTTTCCTGAAACTGGCTGCTAAAAGCTTATGTATTTAGGGAAGTGTCAGTTTCTTTACTTACACATTATCTGCTCGAAACAAAAAGGACAAAGATCAAAAACTAGAGACTTCTGGCCAGCTTTACACACCTGCCCTAGCAAGATGAGCCCTCTTTCTCAATCCATTTCCCTAGTTTGCTCTACAGTCTGGAAAAATGCTTGAATGACAAGCTCAGATGGACAACCGGAAAGCATTTATCCTCAACTCTGAGAGGAGGATAATTTCTGCTGGCAAATTGACTTTATCTGTTTGAGAAGATAGCTTCCTTTTTGTGCCCTTGCTTGCTGAAGAACACTCATTAGGTTAACCAGGAGGTCATTAGGTCATTAACTGCCCAAGTTGTGGTAGATTTCCCATGACTTTTAAAAGCTTGCGTATGTTCAGACCTTCCAGATTTTCCTTCATTAAAATTCAGGAATAACTTTGTTTTAAAAGAAGGCAACAAAATAGGATGCTGAATTCTAATATATATTCTGAACTGTTCCATCACAAAAGAAGCTTTTCAAAGTGCTTTGTATATTTCCTCTTCTCTTCTCTTTTTTTTCTTTTTATAAAACCCAGCAAGCACTCTAACCTTAACTTTTTATAGGTACCTTTTCTTATATTGTCTTTTGATCCATCAATTTTACTTTTCATACATGTGCTATCCCTAGCAACGGAGAAAGATACTAAATAACCATATGGTTTTACAGTTGGCATATTTACATGGCAGAAAGCATCTTTTCTGCATCTGTGGATGCACATGCTCTTTCTGAAAGAAAACTTTTGCCCATCTGATCTATCATACCAGAAGCCCAAGACATCAGTTGCAAAGAACCACCTCCAGCTTCTGCACTCAGTGCTGCTGATAACAATACTAACATTGATCCACTTTGAACAGCAGTAGGAACTTCACAGTACTTTTCACTGCTTTCCAGCTTCCTAAGCCCTCGGTGGAATCATCTTACTGTTTAGCATCTGTAACTCTTCAGCTCTGCTGAGTTCTGATTTGACTGATCATGCCATTGTGAAATGCGGCAGCAATGGATGAGCCACAGTCCGTTTTGTAGCCATGGAACACAGCTGACCTATAAAAATATCTCTGGTCATACAAATGTATTGTAGAGAGTTTAAACAGTTATGTGATGCTTGATGAGAGGATGACAATGTCTTTCTGTAAGGCTAAATGACATATTTCGATTGAGATCAATATGACTCAGATGTGCAAACACCAAAGTACAGCACTACTGCTGTATCTATTCCCCTGGTTTTTGTGCTAAAAAATGCAGTGTGGACATTATACACATCTATCTCAAAACTACCCATCCTCTGCTCCTTGCTGCCAGGCAGCTGATACAACCATTATACATTAAAATATTAAATTACTGATAAATTTCTAAAGAACAATTAATGGCATGGTAAATGATACTTGAGCTGATTAACAATTACTACCAATCAATATCATAAGTCTGATAAAACACTGATGGTCCTTCTAATTGTTAGAACTTTCTTTTCATCGTGAAATTGCAATGAGACATTGTTTAAATGTACCTTACAGCTTTCTTGTTATAAGGAAGGAATCAATTGTCCCTGTTCCTTGAGTGTACCTGCCTGTGATACCTCTCTGCACTCCTGGCAGGCTGCAAGGAAAACCTAGACTAGAAACAGCCAGCAGTGCACCAGGAGCACTTAGTTTTAGAAATCTGACATTCAGAAGGTTAAAGCAGCAGGTCTGGTTTGAAGAAAGTAGGTGCTTTGCCAGAATTGCCTCTGGGAAAATTTTTTATGGCATAGACACCTAGAGCATTTACTTGTCTGCTGGAATAGAAAAATGGTGGTAGCCCAAGGGCTAAGGGAATTTTCTACTTATTCTTTCAATTGTTATTCAGGTTTCAATGTTACTGTATATCTTCCTAAAATGTTATATAGGTTTTACAGTCCTGCTTTTAAATTTCAATTGAATGCAGTAACAAGCTGTGCAGTGTCAACACAAAAGCTTAATAAGATTGTATCTGTCTCTGTCTCTCTAGATCTCTATATGAGGCCTATTGCTGGTTAAAATTAGCATATTATCCTTACTGGATCCCACTGTTGCTGACAAAGGATTCTGGTCTAAAATTTGTCTGAAGATTCTTGCACAACAACCTCCTTGTATATAGTAGATTTTGCTATCTCAGGTTCCCTAATCCTCATTTAAAATATCATAAAGACTTCAGTCAGCACATCCTTTCCAGGCTTTAGGATTACTGCTCATATTTCTATAGAAAGACAAAAAGGAAAGAAAAAAGTTGTTTAACCATGATATGTCCAGGTAATACCGTATTTTGATAAATCAGAATTTTCTCACTCTTTATGCTTTTTTTCTTAGAGCTTAATTACATGCCATGTAGAGTATTTACACAGTAAGGGCAGTGCTTAGCCATTTAAATGCTGAATCTGTTACTGTTGTATAATTTATAAATATATAAAAACATGGATACTGGGGACTTTACAGGAGACAAAGCAAGCCATCACCCGTGCTCAATGAATCTATAGCCTAAATTCTATGTGATCTACCAAGAACTAGTAACAAGCAGCAGAGACACAGATGAAACACAGCAGTTGTTTAATAGCATATAAAATTTAAGCACATACTTGTACTGTGGCACATTCTTCTCTTTTATCTTTTGATAAAATACAAGAAAATAAAGATAAAATGCAGTAAATATGATCAATTACACAATACAGCATTTTCATAAATGCAGAGAAAGAGAGAATGCTACACAAATATTGTTACATAGGAAAAAAACCCCACAGGGAATAAAAAATTTCCTTTTGAAAAAGAGTTCCAGCTAACATAACAGCCAAAGAATTGTTAGGCCTGGCTCATGGAAACACCTACAAACGTACTCAGTCTCATTGACTTAGTATACTTTCTCTTCCATTTCAAAGAATATATGTAATTTCACATATCAAAAAGCAGTAATGCTGGTCCAAAAGGCAGTGAGATGTTTTCCATGCTGGGTTAATATCCTGGGATGCAGAGGAAGCCAGAAAGAACAACTTACACCAGTGGCAATGGTGTTATGCATACGCACTCAGTGCTGCTTTGCAGTTAGCACTTGGCTAAGTTTGTTGTATTAAAAATAACTCACTGATTAAAATGATTTCATTATTTTTAGGGTTCAGTTTAACACTTTACCGTACAAAGCTTTGCAAAGTGATAACAAAATTCAGATCAGTTCCCTGCTGGGAGCAGGACCTGGTGACTTAAAAGTCAGCTAGTTCCCTGCATCAATGGTTTACTTACAAAACGTTTTCTCAAAGGTTATGTTAGAAATAGCAACACAGGCCTTCTTTGTTTGCAAACTTAACTAAAGTGTTACCCTGTTTCCAGTAGGAGCTGTCTTCTGGGTCTTTACACAAGGCTCAGGTAAGCCTCACTGCTTCATCAGCAGATTCTTTGTTCTCACTATAAATCCCTCTGCTATATATGCTTTTCCAACTTTTGCCTGGACAAGTGGATCTGGACATCTTTTGTGAGCACAGAATATAAATGAGCCTTTGACCTCCAACAACCAATAGCTGGTGTGTGGGATCTTCACTACCTCCTATGGAAAATTTCCCTCTGGATATTTTAATTGGTCATCACAATGGGGCCTTGGGATGAGTTAATGCACCCAACTGTGGACTCAAGGCCTAGTCACCTGTCTTGGGAGCCAAAAGTAATTGGAACCTCACCAATCATATCATTCCCTTATGTGCCTTTGGTATAGACACAACCATAACTTAGTTGCATTTATCCATGTCACTTACATGGCCTTTCCATGCTCTATATCTATTTTTGAAACAACAACATTCCTAATGACTTCAGTTAAGATCTCCCCTCATGAGCAAGACATACCACTGCTTATAATAATGAGAAAAACCTGAAGGAGAAGCAGGATACTGTTAAGACATAAATTTAGTGATTACAAAGTTTGATTAACACAAAGAAGAGAAGTCTCACTCTTGTGTTACAGAGGGTTTACTGTACTGCTCTACCAGTGTATTTCCTTTCAACACAGTGGACTATTTCTGAGACACATTCTATGCCTAGTTTTACTGCTGAGGTGGATATAGAAATATGTACAAAGTGTTCATGTGCCATAGCTCACTGGAAATTATCTGTCAGCTCCAGATGTGCATAACTGTTGAATAAAAACAGATCATCAATTGATTTTTGCAAAGGCTGTGGAATGACAATTTGACAGTAATTTGGAGCACATCTTGAATGCACATAGCATGACCTCAAGACAGCAGCCTAGACAGAAAGGACACTGTCACCCAATGTCCTCTATCCCCTTCAATAAATACTAGTCTCTCTGCAGTTTTAAAATGCTACACGCCATTGGGCAGCCTCTGTGAATAATGATGGAGTTGGCTTTGCAATTTCTCTAGCTTGTTAAGGATGTGTTCACACATAGCACATCCCATTTTCTGTCTGAAAGCTTGAGGATGGTCTGTGCAAAGAGAGATGTACCTCCAAAAAATGACAACTTCTGTGCCTCTTAGGCACCCATCATAGGAGTGAAGGGGACATGTTGGATCACCTGGAGGCATCCATGTCTCCCTGGGATTTATAGAATAAGCCCAGCAGACTAGACCAAAGAATTCTGACAATGCTAAATTTCACCCCAATCTGTTCCACCCTCTGTGAGCTGGCAGATGAGTGGACTGAGAGAAAAACTTTTCATATCCATCTACCTTTTGCACTGATATAGAATTCAACCTCCATACAGTATTAAAATAAACAAAGGAGAGGAATGATTTGGCCAAACACAGACCTCTGTACAGATGTCTCTTGCTTGCTTTCTCTTTATAGCCAACAATAGACAGAAATAGAAATTTTTGCTTTCCTGTTCTTAGGTGATAGATTGAATGGGTTAGATAATTTGTTAAATTAACCAATTAAATGTGCCTCCCAAGTATTCCCTCTGTCTTCATTTAATTTGAAAAGAGAGGATAGCATGAGAGGTACAAAATCTAAAATGAAACTAATAACATAAACAAAAGAAACTACAAAAATTCATTTTCATGCCTACCCTATTACCTGACTCACCAAACTTATTCATAGTCTTGTTTCCAAGTTTATTTTGCATTAAAAATTCAAACTTTGAGTTGAACGCTCCCTGGGAAGGTGGTTATTGAAAGCACCTTTATAAATACTTTTGTAGCTTGCATCCAATTGTAGGATTGAGCTGAAGATAAATGATGCCAAAAGGCATAATTGCTGTCACTGAAACCTGAAGAGTCTAGCTTCCTCTTCCATGGAAGCAGTGCCTTAAAATTTGGGGCTTAAATTGTTGTTTTTAAATAGCACAGTGGTGTCTGAGGCACATAAAACATGTCTATACATGTGCATTTCTGTGTGTGTGCACACAGGTGCATGCAGGTGTGCAAATCACCTATAAGCTGGTCATCCTGGCAAGTCTCTTGTGGCAATCAGGGTTGTGTGGTGGCTTGTCTGCCACTGAAATTAGCAACCAAGATGTATTCTATACTAAATTTACAGATTTCTATATTTGAAATTTATTATAAATGCATGGAATTTATATTAAAGCATTATACAAAAATCACCTTACATAGCAATTATTTGCATATTTTCTGGATTTTTAGAATTATATTTGGCCACCTAGTACAAGTCAACAACTCTATTTTCTACTGTAACTGAACGATCCCAGGTACCATCTAACACGGAGCCTTGCTGGAGATCTGAGGAGATCAGATGGAGTAACAGCAATTTTGGTGATCATCGCAGAAGCTCTGACTGGAAGGGGTGGTTAGGAGAGAAAGCACTCATCCTTGGACACGTGTACCAAATGATATTATCTGACACTTCCTTTGCAGTACGCCAGGTAGCAACCAAGAGGCACCACAATGTGCTGGAATAAGTACTCATTAAATCAATTAAAAACAAGGCTGCCCTTATGCTAGGAACTCAAACATGACATTGACTGGCCTGGGGCTAGGGCAAAACACACTGCCTGGTAAAAAGCTCTGTGAGAAACGTGGGGCACACCATGAGCTCACAGCATCCGCCTCACCATGGCCTTCATGTCTGCAGAGGCAATAAGACACAAAGCAGAGTGAGCCTGAGTCACAAACCACAACACCGCAGTAATTCGACACCCCGGAGGGAAGGGATGCTCTCCAGAGGGACCCTGGCACACTTGAGAGGTGGGCAGGTGTGAATCTCATGAAGTTCAACCAAGCAAAGTGCGAGGTCCTGCACCTGGATTGTGGCCACCCCAGGCATACCTACAGGCTGGGTAGAGAAGTGATTGAGAGCACACTGTGGAGAAAGACTTAGGTGTGATGGCTGATGAAAATCTCAACATGAGCTGGCAGTGTGCACCCACAGTCCAGAAAACCAATGGAGTCTGGGGCTGCATCAAAAGCAGCGTGGCCAGCGGCGTTAGGGAGCTGGTTTTCCCCGTCTACTCTGCTGAGATCCCACCTGTAGTACCGTCTACAGTTATGGTGTCTCCAGAGTAAGGAGGACATTAAAGTTTTGAAGCAAGTCCAGAGTAGAGCATCTCCCCTATGAATGCTGATCAAGTTGGGGCTGTTCAGCCTGGAGAGGATTTCATGGAGACTTCACCGCAACCTTCCAGTGTCTGAAGGGGCCTACTGGGTAGCTGGAGAGACTCTGTATCTGTCCTTGTTGTGATAGGACAAGGCGTAGTGGGCACAAACTGAAAGAAGAGAAATTTATGTTAGACATTAGGAAGAAATTCTTAACTGTGAGGACGGCGAGGCACAGGAACTGGTTGGATGGAGCCCTGAGCAACCTGGTCTAGCGCTAGGGGTGCCCACCCACGGCAGTGGGGCTGGGGCTGGATGATCTTTAAGGGCCCTTCCAACCCTTATAACTGCAGGATTCCCTCACCCCATTCCCAACCCTCCGCCGCCGCCGCCGGGCCGCGCGGGCCCGCCCCACGCCGGGGCTCGGGCAGGCGCAGCCGGCGGCC
>VYXF01008302.1:163776-184373 GCA_013397295.1 Polioptila caerulea
GCGGGTGCGGGCGGCCGCGGTGTGCGCTGCCCGTCCGCCCGCCCAGGGGAGGCTGGCGGGGCCGGGCCGGGCCGGTGCCGCTGCCGGGGAGGGGACGGGCAAGGCAGCGGCGGCACCGGGCAGTGCCGCCGACATCTGCCCGCCGCTGTCCCTGGGCCTCGGCGGGAACTGCCCCCGGGAAGGGAGCTGCCCCTGTCGGTAGAGAGCGCGGGCCCAAGGAGTGGGAAGGGGTAGGGCTGGGATGGAGCAGGGAGGAGGGGAGCAGAGTGCTGGGACCAGACAAAGCGGGCAGGGCTGGGCACGGGTTGGGCTCCTCTCCCCTGCGTGTCCTGCGCCGCTGCTCTGTCCCTGCGGTGTTACACACTTACACGGCTTCACCCCATTGCCCCATCACAACACAAGAGAAAGCAGGATGGCAGCTGAATTAGCGATAGTGTTTTATTTTATATTTGAGGTGTGTACTTTGGGGTTCTTCACTTATTTTTATTTTGTGTATTTTTATTTGCTACCAGTGCAGCTGACAAATGGACACCAATTGGATATGAACGGACACTATTAGGATGAGAGAACACACTCTTAAGCTGTGCCAGGGGAGATTCAGGTTGGCCACGAGGAAGAATTTCATACAGAAGGGGTGACTGGACACTGGAATGGGCTGTCCATGGAGGTGATGGAGTCAGTCTCCTTGGAGGTGTTTAAGGAAACGTGGCACTTAGTGCCGTGGTCTAGATGACACGCTGGTTTTAGGTCACAGGTTGAATTTGATGATCTCGGAGGCCTTTCCCAACCCGGCTGATTCAGTAATTCTGTGACAGTGCGAGGTAACAACTGCATGGCCTAATAGCTGCGATCTGTGCAGTGAGGAAGCAGCTGACCAGAAGTAAATGCTATACAGAGTATGCCTTCGTGGAGAGGCAGTATGATATCTCAGGAGAAAAGTGGAAAGACAAATAAGACAAATGCACGCAAATTCCTTTTTGTAGTAGTGTGGGGAATTTTCAATTTTCTTTTTTTTTACTTGAAGAGGAGAGTTTCACCACAGCTGGAAGGGGTAGTTGGTCAGAATGAAGTGGTATAATGCTGGTAGCTTTAGGCTGTTAATAGAACAGGCTACCTGATGATTTAGTCATGTTGACAAACAATTTCTTTTGTCTGGGAAAGCTGCCTCCATAAGACAGGATGGCCATTTTGAATGTGTAATAGATGCCGAAGGAACTTTTGTCTCCGTTGTATCTCAATGCTGAACCACAGGATGAATCTGGTCCTAGCAGGGATGCAGTCAGTGAAGTAATCCGAAATTCTTGGATTTTGCATGTTTTGGTGCTCATGATGGGCAACACAAGATTCTAGATAGATACATTACCATATATTCCAAATTTTTTCAAACTGTAAAATTATAGGTTAAAAATGTGTAAAATGGCATTTTAGTGCCATTTAGAATATATTATGGGAAGAAACACAGCAAGTGGAGCCTGAGTTTAAAGTATACTGTAAGAGCTTATTAGTTTTAACTTAATAATAGGTTCTAGTTTCAACAAGTTGAGTGTAGATGTTGGTATAATCTTGGTAATTAACAGCAAGAGATGCTAACCTGTGGTAAAAGTACTCTGTTTTAGACTGTAATGTAAGGATCTAGTATTCCCTCTGTGCATTAGTGTACAAAGATAATTAAGAGATTTCCCATTTACTGTCTTTTATCTAAGACACACATATTAAATTGCATTAATCGTTCTTCAGAGATCATACAAGCCATTGTTTTTGTCATTTATACATTCATTGTAATTTGTCAGTGTTGCTGTTTCTTTTATAGTCAAATGAAAGAAAACTGCTCACTGCTCCCAAATGTGAGATTAGCAAAGCTGGTGTAAACAGGAATTATTACTTCACTGGCTTTAAAAATCAAACCTGGTGTATGCATGACTTGCATGTACAACATTTGCTTCTCTTGAAATAGTACGAACTCTTGCCTATCATGTGCTTTTCCAGGGATGGCTCAGGGATGAAGTGTGCCATATTTCTTTTTTTTCCCTAAATCTAGTATCTGTTACTTGTTATGTTTTCACACACATCCTTCATTTCACAGCCCCTTGAAATCTCAAGTATTTTTCTGTGTACTTCCCACCTTTTCTCCACAGTCTGGTTGGTGGATAACTCTGTCCTGTTTCTGCTTGTATGGGATAAAATTGTGGTTATAGAGGAGTTGCATTTGCCAAACTAACCAAAATGAATAGGTAGAGTTACAGAATATCCTGAGTTGGAAGAGACCCATCAGTGTCATCAGGTCTGACTTCTGGCCCGGCACAGGACACTCCAACAATCACAGCGTGTGCCTGGGAGCATTGTCCGAATGCTTCTTGAACTCGGACAGGATTGGTGCTGTCACTGCTGCTCTGGAGAGCCTTCTCCAGTGCTCAGCCATCCTCTGGGTGGAAAATATTTTCCTTATACCCAGCCTAAACCTGCCCTGACTCAGCTTCGTGCTGTTTTTTCAAGCACAGTAATCATTAATTGGATGGGTTGTTTCAAAGCTGGAAAATAGATTTGTGTACAAAAGCTTCCTGTTAAAGAGGCAAAATAGAATGAAGAGATCTAGTGCTTTTGGATGCTTTAACTTAATTAGTGCCTTTTCCCAAGAAATCTGTACAGAAGCTGTAAGGTTTCATTTTTGTAAGGTTTGCTGTGCTTGGAAGAGGGAAATAGTGAATTACAGTCTTAGAAGCCTTTCAGTATGTATAGCATGAAGAGAAGAAGGGTTATTCAGATTAGAAAAAATGGCATTTGCCCATGTAATTGAAATCGTTATCAATTAAATAATGGTCTGGATAGGAGATATTGTAAATAATGTGATGGCCTCTAATGTATTTTGAAAGAAAATATCTCTTAAAAGTTTTGTTCCACGTCTAGTCCAGAGTGGTTTTCTGGAGTCCTATCTGTCTTGTAAAAGTAGAGGTAACATTTTGGTAGCCCTTTGAGCTGGTCTGACGTGGGGCCTGTGCAGTCTTGTTCCCCTCTAAGCCAGCACTGACGCAAGATGGTTTGGGGAGAAGAACAGACTGAAAACTACACGTGCTTGTAAGAGTGTTTCGTGTCTGGCTGGGCAAGCCTCAGGACTCATCTGGCTCCCCAGCAGTGCCAGCTGGAAAGATGTCTGTGAAGCAAGAGGGATGGGCTGCATGGTGCCCGGGATGGGAGGACCCAGGCTGGGAATTGGATCCAGCCTCAAAGTGCAAAACGGGCACGTAGGCAGAGGACAGCGGCTCACAATGTCATTGTGTGCTCATAGATATTGTTTCTTGTGTCTAACCAAATTGTTGGCACCTTCTGGGCTAGTCTCTGGTGGCCACTGAAGGTTCTGGTGTTTAACAGCACTATTTCAGTGCATTTAATGGAATTGACAGAAAAAAAATTATGATGTAAGAGAAACAAAATACATAGGCTGCTGCTCGGGAGGAGGATAAAAAGACACACTTAGAAGAAACCTTTATTAGGCTTTAGTTTGGCATAATTATGCCTGTACAAAAAAAAAAATTAAAAAATTAATAATATACAGCAAGCCAAATACCCAGCTAGAGATTGGAAGGCATAGTTGCATGGGCCTAAGTGAATCTCTTTAAAATAATCAAGCAGTTTGAGGGAGGAGGGAACTTTTGACATAAACTTTGCATGTACATGAGCTCCAGAGCTGTTTATCTTGATGCTTTGCATAGACCCGAGTCTGCACTTTTCTTTTTTGCAGAGTTAAATCCTTTTAATTAGAAATCAGCTTGACTTCTAGTAGTTCCTGAAAAAATCTCTTTGTATCATCTGGCCCTAATGATCTGTATTTAATGTAATTCTTTCACTAGCTTATTATCCTGTAACCTCTGAAGCAATCTTTCATTCATCTTTTAACTCCACACAATTGTTAATGTTTCTTTTAAAATGCCAGAAGATTTCCTATTTGTATTGTAGCCCTAACAGTTATTTAATCCTTTTATAATAGTTTTGTCTTACTTGTTATAAACTACTATATCTAATGTTGTTCTTAACTCTTTAAAACTAATTTGCCACCACTTCTGTTGTTTAAACTAATAATTCTTCATGAAAGCTTTCTGTTCCTCCTTACTTTTGACCCTGTTGACCAATGCCAGCCAAAATTGACAAAGTTGTGTCACTGTCAAGGATTTCAAATTTTTACAGTTTTTATGAAATCGTCAAGTTGCTAGAGGGAGAATGACCCAAATTAACATTACTGCTAATGGAAAATCTGCAGCATGATTTCAGGTTATTTCCTCTGTTAGACCTGGCTTAAGCTGGTCAGCTAGCTGCTGTACAGCTCTGAACAGTTGGATGGTTTTGCTGCTCGTGGACAAGCTCAGATAAGGAGCACAGCTGGGCTTTGCAGCAGTGCCACAAGAGCTGCAGGCTGTGGCCAGAGGAAGCCTGGAGTTTGCAGATGTGAAGTTGTGTGGCTTGCATATGTGAGATAAGTGATTCCCACCTGATCTTGAAGTACCACAGCTGAATGATTCTTAAAATTGAGATCTGTAAAGCCATAATTTCTGTGGAGCAGCCTTCAAATCATGTTAATCAGTAAAATTTTGAGTTTGAAGGTGGTGTGTATGCTGATCTAGCCATGATTCTAGGGCTTGATAGCAGAACGTTTGTTGAAGTTTAAGGTTTGTTGCCATGTTCTTTAAATAGATCTTTCTTTTTAAGCAGGGAAAAATCCAGAAGGAGAATGTATTTGTAATCTTTACTTACATCTTATATCAAAGCACTTCTGCTTTGAAAAAACAAAATAACAATTTTCAGTTTGGAGGGGTTTTTTTGTTTGGTTGGTTGGTTTTTTGTTTTCCTTTTAAGGAGGAGAGGTTTATGGTTGTGCTACTTTTTTTTCCAGTGTCTTTTTTGAAAGGTAGCTCACATTGTTTGGGGGAAATGTGGCATTATTGGTTGTTGGCATTCCAGGGAAGCTTGAAGTAAATCTGACATATTGTCTTAGGATTTCCCTTCTTCACTGAGTATCAGGAGTAATTCCTGTTGTTGACAGCTACCTCAATGTGAAACTAAACAAAAAGCCAATAATAGAAGAGACAAGGAAGTGAGAATTGAGCATTTCATTAGTAAACTTTCTTTCTGTCATGAGTAAAATGGGCAAACAGTGCAGCTTGTCCTTATCTGTTACCACAAGTGCCTTCTTGCTGGAAAAGTTCATGTGAAAGAGAGATGTTTGTACAAACGTGCGTGTTTGTTAATATGGGAACAAGCAACTGACCCAAAAAACATACACTATGAATCTGTGTAGAGACTTTAAAAGCTTTCCATTTGTTTAATTATTTACCCTACTTTAAAGTTACGCTTCCAAAAACACTGTGGTAGGGTCTCACTTGTACCCACTACAAACAGTAAATACGTGGTTTGTCTGCCTGGCAGTGTGAAGCATCATGTTAGTTGTTACTTGAGGCATCTTCTGCAATAGAAGGGTCACATCTGTTGGTTCAGAGATTACCACAGTGTGTATCCTGTGGTTAACTAAGCAGCGACTCCAGCACAGGCTGTTGAAGAAACATTTATTCTATTTTGAGATATGCTTAGTCATCCCTGTTTTGGCCTCTAACGGGTTACAGGCACTAGCACTCCTTATTCTCTCCTAGTAAAGCTGATGGACGAGTCAATGAGAAAGCCAGTTTGTGAGAAACAGTTTGTGGTGCTGGAGGATGTGAATTCATAGCCCGAGTGTGTGGTGTAGTGCCAGCGAAAATCGAAGAGCACTGCACATTTCGCTGTGTGTTGGTAAAACTCACAGTTTACATCACGCAGGTATGGAGCAGCTGCTCAATATGGGACAAGCATATGTAAGAGGATCTTTATTAGTAGGGAATATGATACAGCCCTCCTGTGTCCTGTAGAGAACATTCAGCTATAAATGTTTCTTCACTGTTGTAAACAGAAAACTTCAGGAAAGTAACTTACCTTTAATTTAGCTTTTTCTAATTGTTAAACCTGCTTATTTGATTGTTTTACTTGTGTTGGTGTAGGCTGTGTAAAGCACATGGGTATCCTTAATTAATAGTATGTTTTGTGTTGAGTTTTTAAGTATATAGATCTAGTACATTTTGTGTTTAACTGAATTGTTGCTTTAATGAAAATATTTTCTCTTGTCAGAATTAAAATGCTTTCTCTGGGGACTTCTGCTTCTGATGCCAGGACTCTTTTGAAGACCTCGTTTGTGGCATGGTTTAAAGGAAGATGATGTTGTTAGTGAATTCTGGGCATCCTTCAGGAGGCTGGTGACCCTTCTGTCATTGGTGTGTGCTGTTATGGACAGCTTCAAATGGTAAAGGTGGTATTTTTGTGGCTCTGTTTCAGATTAGTGCTCTGATAGAGGGAGCAGTGGGTTAAGTTTAGATTAGCAGCTCAAAAAGCTCATTATTTTCGCTCTTAAAACCATTTACACTTTTTTAAAGAAAGTAAAACCATTCACAATGGTGTTAAGAAGTTGTATCTTCACAATGGGAAAGTGTTTCTTCAGATATGCTTTCACAGTTGTTTACAGTGTGGGCCAAATTTCATTTCATACCTGAATTCATTTCCCTGAGTCAGTGCTATTTTTTTTTTCTTGTAATAAATCCCTAAAGATAATGCTTATTTTGACCATTATTTTTTTGTTGTTGCTTGAGGGCTGGTTTTGGCTAATGTTTCTTCATAGTCTTCTCCTTTTTTAACAAAAAATAAATGAGAAGTAAGGTAAAAAGTAAACAGGAAGCCACACTTAGTAGCTTCCAACTAAGCAATTGTCTAACAATAAAATGCAATAATTTATTAATATTTTAGTAGCAGTACTTTGTTTAAGACAATATTCAAACCAGCACAATTTGCTTTCTCAGAATGCTGTATCTGCTCACTGTATTTATTCATTCTGTTTTATCAGCTCTTTCCCAAAACACCACAGGCAGTTAACGCAACTTCTAAAGGACTCCTGACTTTTTGCATCTTCCTAAGTCCTATCTAGATGCCACCAGTGTTTCCCATGTTAACAGTTCTGAGCATGTTTTACTACATGTGCCTTCGGCGCCGAGCTAGGACAGCGACGAGAGGAGAGATGAACAGTCGGAGGGCTATTGAGTCGAACACCCGAGCCTTACCTATCAACGTTGAAATCGTTCAGTATGCCAAAGAAGTGTTGGATTTCAGCTCTCACTATGGCAGTGAAAACAGCATGTCGTATACCATGTGGAATTTAGCGGGTATTCCCAACGTGTACCCTAGTTCTGGTGACTTCACCCAGACTGCTGTCTTTCGAACTTACGGGACCTGGTGGGATCGTTGCCCGAGCGCTCGGCTGCCTTTCAAGAGGACACCATCCACCTTCTGTAGCCAAGATTATGTGGAACTTGCTTTTGAAGAACCAGTTTATCCCACTGCAGTGCACATTCTGGAAACCTATCATCCTGGAGCTATAGTCAGGATTTTGGCATGCTCTGCAAACCCTTACTCACAAAATCCACCAGCTGAAGTAAGGTAATTTTTTTCTTCTTTATGCTTTCCTGTAAGATGTTAAATGCTACAAATAGCATTAATAGCAAGTAGTTTAGTGAACTTTTCTTCCTAGTATTTATCAGTTTTGTGTCTGACCCACTAAAATTTTTTTTATTTCTTCATGTTTTTGAACTGTGGTGGCTCGTTTTGATAGCAACTTCAGAGATGTAGACGTTTTGTAGGAATTAATGCATCTCCAAATATCAAATTTAATTTATGTTATGATAGTTTTGGTGTTGGAATTTTTATGGGCAATAATTACTATTTCTGTATAAAACACTACTTTTGAAATGGTACGTCTGAGCTCCTCCTCCAATAGGAAGAGGAAATCATGTAAAAGAGGTTGAGGATTCATGGCTGCTGTATCATCCTGCTTCAGGTAGCCATAGACTCTTTCTTCTCTGCATGCTTTAGATTGCATGTATAGCACAATCAGGCACTGTAACTATCTGTATGGAAATCAAGCTGAAACCAGAAGCAGGGAACAGTCAGACAAAAGGTGATGACATTTTTCTGATCTTTATTTTTGGTCTGGTCAAAGGATGTGAGCTGCACTTGTTTTTACACTCACTTCAACTAAAAGAAGCAGATTTGATCCTGTTGCTTTTCTTAGATTAGGAGGTCTTGATGAAATTTCAGTTGCAGGATCAGGAGTGTGGTAACCTGGGGAATGGTAAGATAGTAAAGAAAAACACTGTTTGAGGTGAGAAGCTCTTAGTGAGGAGGTGAGGAAATAGGAATGGAAGGAGAAAAGTGAACAGGTCAAAGCACATAATGGGAAAAAACATTGGGAAAAGCCATCATTATATGCAACTGAAGTATTCTGTATCAAAAAGAGATTAAATGATACCAAAGATACAAAGGAGAGGAGAGCTCACAGAAGAAATACTTAACAAAATGTGTCATGTAAAGTTTAGTATGCCAACAAATACTTTATTGCTATGATATACACACTTTGGTGGTATAAACAGTTCTAGTGTTAATGTTGAGTGATTTTTTACTGACTTACCTTTTACAGATGCTGCTGAAAAGTCTGGTTTTAGGTCTGACTTATTATCCCTTGCTTCCCAATATTAGGCTGTTGATGCTCATTCAAAAACCCTTGGAAAATCAGGTGTCATGATTCCCAGTTAATATATTTTGTATGATTCTGTCATCTGCCGTGGTTAAGTGCAGTTGATTGTTTTACAGGTCTAATGAGAATATGTTGTATATCTCTAAAGTAAACATCTGAATTCGAGGAACAGCGATAGGTCAAAGTAATAATAATAGGCCAACTAACTTTAGAAGTGTAAGTGTTTTTGGCACTGTAATACAGAACTTATTTACAGAATGGTATGTGGTGAAGGCAGCTTTAAGACTTTCAAATTCAGAACCTAATGTGAAATGACTTCTGGGCAATTACTCCGTGACTTCTATTTTTCTTTTTTATTTTATGATTTAGATTTTATTTCTTTATGGTGGAGCACAGAATGGAGGAAAGCTCAAAAATAGTTGACTGAAGGACCTGTTTAATTAGGTACATGAAAAAAACCAAAAACAACTGTACAGAGAGCTAAAAGGAGATTGAATTGAAAATACTAACATAAAAGTTTGGGGTATGTGCTTTATGACTTCTCTTGAGGTGTGGTCAGAGTGAGAGCTCAGATGCCCTTCTTCATAATAAAAATTGTAGTTTCTGTAGGATCTTGCTTTTCCATTATTAGGTAAGAATACCCCCTGTCCTGCCTGCATAGGTTAACATTTCTGATTGGAAAAAGGTTGTCTCAGGGAAGGAGTTGTCCATGCTGCCTCTTCAGTACTTGTTAGTCTTCATGCTAGAGAAGTGTTAGAGAGAGAGGCCCTTTTTTTCTGTTTGCTTACCTTTCCTTAGCAGGACTTGTCTGTTTGGAGCTGCACATTTGGTTTGTCCCTTTTCTTCTAAAGGAGGCAAATGTCTTATGTATGGTGTCTTGAAGGGAAGATGAAGGAGCCCTTTCTCTACATGAGGGGCACAGTATTTTTTCTCTGTTCATTTTCTCACTTTTATGACGGGAATCTGAAGAGTTGCAAGAGTGCAGTCTCTTTTCTGCTTCTGTTCTTGGTCTCTTGTTTTTACTTCCAAAAAATCTCTGAGATACCAGCTAAGAATTCTTTTTTTTGAAGATGGAATGCTGCTGTAATCTCAGGTGATTCCTTATTTAACTGATGTTTTGGTCTTGAAGCACTGCCATACTATTTTCTTCTGTTAAAAAAGGCCATGACCTACTTACTCTAAAGGCACTTAGAACCTTGTTTTCCTCTTCTGACTATTTTGATACTTGGTTTTTGATACTTGCTTTATTACTGATGAAACCTTTCAGTGCTGCTTTGTTTTATCAGCTGATGCTGTATCTGTTTCAGAAAACCAGTGGAGAAAGGGCAGGTCATTAAGAAAGTTCTTTTTCACCAGTTCGTGCTTTTGATATACAACGAAGGCCAAACTATTTGTGAAGTCAAAACTACTGGGAGGAAAAAATCTGTTCAGACTTGTTTGAATGTTATGTTTAGTAGATTATACTGCTCCAACTAGGTAATATTTTTTCTTTTTGGTTAGTATTTAAAACATCAGCTCATTCAAAACTTTGCTGTGTACAAAAACTTCTAGGCTACAAGAGTCTTTGTGAGGAGCTAGTGTGCAACAGTTCTTGCTCAGGAGAATTTTATATATTTTTGTTAAAAGATGCCTAACACCCACATACTTGGTCAATGTATTATGAGCTTTATGCTTCAATTGCATGAAGGAACAATTCATGCAGGTGTTCAGAAAATGGTCTTTAGTCATGTTCCTTTGTTGCTGCTGCACCGAGTACTGCTATCACAGCTTTGTATGATGCTGTCTCAGGTGAGCTTTATTCCATGTCTTTAGGGGTGGGGTCAGATCTTCATGGAAGGGGAGGAAGCATGTACTTCTCAGAGGGCATGTAATTGTTTCTAAGTTATCCTCATGCTTAGAACATGACAGTTAGTTTGAAGTTTTTTTCATTATGGTTTAACCGGCATCCAGCAACTGGAGGATTCTCTGTCCTCTCATATCTTTTGCTGCTTTAAACATAGAAGGCATTACATCACTTTTCTCCACATAAAACAATTTTTAAAAAGCATAAATGTCAGAGAAACTGCTGTTCTAACACATGGAAACCTTTTGTGCTTTTCATTTGCGCCTCTCATATCTTGACTGGTGAGAAGTGTAGGTAATTCCTTAAACTATACTGACATTCCATGTACAGATTTGTTATGTGAATTACCCGAGTGCAGAAAACCCCAGAAAAAATTAATAGTCTGTGATTAGGGAAATGTAACATAAAATCTTCAGGTTTTATGTGTCTCTATTTTTGATTCTGTTGTGGTAGGACTATTATAATAGTGTGGCCCTGGAACTTTGTATTGTAGTGCACATTCTGTGTTTGTAGGGTTTGGTGACAATGCTGACTTGTCACCAAGCTTCAGCCAGTGGAAGAGGCAGAGCTTTACACACATGTGGTGGGGACAAATGCAACATGAGCTGAATCCAACCAAGAGAGCTTTCTTTGTTTTTCATAGTGTATTAGATTGATAGGTAAGATACAGCTAGCTTCTGTGATGAGAAAAATGGGGGCTTTCCTGGTTTTTTTCCTCCTTTTTTACCCAGAAGGCTTACTCTTCATGATTTCCTAATGGCTTCTTCAGTGTCAACCCTTTTGATACATTTTGATATTCTTAATAATTAGTTGTTGTTAGTCTTTGTTTAAATGGGAGTTAGCAAGTCAAAAATATTTTTTCAGAAGTTTTTCAACTTTTTCCTTTTATAAAAATAACTTTGGTTTTTAAGTTTGGAATGTGAAATAAAAAATTGATCCCTATTCTCCTGTTGTGATCTTGTAAAATTTAGTTTGACTGTTGTTTTTATATCATGTATGTTATAGTGATAGTGTATATTCATAGGCTGTTATAAAAGCTCAAAATCAGAGATTGCTAACTAGTCTGGAATCTGTGGCTATACTTGGGGTGATATTTCACAGCATATATCCTTCCTGCTAGGCAGTGATTGTTTCTTCAATAATTAGAGATTATCTTGTGATTAATTTTTTCTTGTTTTCTATAGATAAGGTGTGACACTTACTAGGTTTTTTTCACACGGATGAGATACCATGATCATTTGTCTGGGATCCCTTCCATTCTGCCTGGTGTATTCCTGCTTATTTCTATTTAATTTGTTTAATTTCATGTTGTTTAGAGTTTTGCTAGAAAATGGATCAGTATTTCCAAGCTTAACTGTGTTTGCTGTCTGCAAAGTTTCTTTCTGTTTCTGAAAGTCTTAGAGCCTGTAGAGGCAGAAACCAGAGGAGCAGGCTCAGGAAGATGGACAAAATAAAAGGCTCCCTCTCTTTCCAATGGGAAATTTATTGTGTTTAAGCAGCCTGGACAGGAATAAAAATGTTTAATGGAACCTGCCCCTTCCCCTTTTAAAGAAAGGGAGTGAAACCAGAAAGGCAGTGTACTGAACGTAAAATGTCATGAGTTCTTACTTGTAGAGAGTGGCATTCAGATGGTTCTTTCACTCTGCCTTTTATTCCCTCAGAATCTCAGATGAAAACACCCAAAACACTGCTGATACCATCAACACATTAGAGTGTGATAAGGAACCTTCGGGCCTGTATCTCACCTATGTGTTACACACAAGTTCTAGACATTTGCATCCTTACTTAAAACTTGTTTTGACATCTTCAGGCAAACAGCTTTTTCTTGTTCAGATGCCTGTCATAGAAAAATGCATTCTGGGTTTGTGGAATACAGTTATTTTTGAGAAACTCCTATAAAGCTCATGTAGACAGAGCAGTTACTTGAAGTAGCTTTTGCTATTTTAAATGTGCTGAGCATTCTTGGAGTCCTGTCTGCTGTCTCTGGTATTTCAGAATGGAACTTTTGGTAGAAATGAAAATTTTTCTTCATATTTTCCTATAATAATTAGACTTCTGTGAACTCTGCTGATCAGCTTAATCTGAATGATTCTTAAATTGTACTCATGATCTTTCCAGTCTTCTCTGCCTTTTGTTTGAGCTCACAGCTGAGGCCGGGGTACACTTTCCACGTTGGTTTGAACTAGTGTGCTGAAGCATCCCTGGCATGTTTGCAGGCAGGAGATATTTTCTTGTGGGTAATCTACAGATTTTTGCTGTGCAGTTGCTTGGCTAAGAGCAGCATGTGATTATAATTGATCCAGAAATTACGTTTTCATCAAAGGTGTGGTTATACTCTCTGAAATTCCTTGTTGGAATCTCCTCGTTGGTCTATCTGGAACTCTCCTGTCTATTGGCTTTTAGCTCAGCTATTAGTTTCTTGAGGCAAGGCATTTATTGGATTGTTTATAGTGCTTTTTTTACTTTCCACACCTATCTTGATTTGACAATACAAGAAACCTCAGCAATTGCAAGCAAAATTTAATCTTGTATCGCTGGAGAGAAATCTGATTACTTTTCCTAGAAACCCCTTTTACAAAGACTCTCTTATATTACATATATTTCTTCAGAAGTAACCAGGTCTGCTCAGGCATCCTCTTAACCATTAAAAACCTTTCCAACAGCATTAGGTCAACAAAAAATTAGGCAAGCTTTAAATATATGTTATCATTTGACACAGACCTTACAAGTATAATTCTCAGCGTAGGAATCACCAGACTGTATTTTCTTTCATGGTGTAGGAAGAGGAATGGGAATTTTAAAAAAAATTTTACCACATAGGTGTATGGAGTCTTTAGTAACAGAGAAAATTGAGTTCCTGTCTGTCTTCATGAGACAGAGAAGTTTAATGGGAAAACTGAGTCCATGACTGAATGGTGAAACTCACTTAATGTCCTCCTTTTCTTCAGTCGCTAGAGATAATAATCCAGATGTTGCTGAATCTTATTCAGGCTTTGCCTGGCACTCCTTGCTGGAAAGACTGAGGTTTTCTAGCACATTGCTGATGACATTGCTTCTTATCAAAGCATTCTCATTGTGACATCTTTGATCAGCTATTGCTATATATTTGTAAGACTGGAGGACAAACAGTATACTACCTGAATTCTTTTGATTCTACTTGATTTTTTGAGAGCTACCTAATTAACTCGGGGTGTGGGGCCCACTGAAATCCTTTGACTTATTTAAAGGTATTTGTTAGGATTCAATTTCTCTTTGTTTTGAGTTAAATAGTTTATTGAGAATTTTAGGCTTGAAACAGATGCAAGCAACCTTCTCAGGGAAACTAATTTTGATACGTATCCTCACACCAGGACTGACTGTAAAAATGCCTTTCTTATGAAAGATTTTTGAGTGGATTACCATAACAAAAGAATGTTCCAGAACAGAAGAATTAAATTCTTGCTGCAGCCTCTTAGAAATCTAGACTTTTTTGATCCCAATGTGAATTCTTCACTCCCATTCCGATTACATGCAGCCTGTTTAAGTATTACAGTGGTGATCCTAGAGGAAGTGATCACTTCCACTTGTAGTGGAGCATGGGAAGGATTTACCATGCTCTCTCATGGGAAACATTTACCAGTCCTGACTCAGAGCAATTGCTGTTGCCTGCTCTTGTATGTGGTGCCACCAAGGTAGAGAACATCATCAAATCAACCTGATAGACTTGATGTTTTCCAGATAAACCAAGAGCTAACTCCTTTGAAATCAGATTGGTGGGCTGTTGATAGAAAGTAAACATTATGACAAGGACAGTGGAAAATTGTCACTGGTTTTGTTGTTCATCAGCGTTTGGTATGCAATGTGGAGCCTCACAAGATTGTCAAGTCATGCTATGTGTCTTCCATTTTCTCTAGTTTATTACAAAGACTGGAAAGTGGTTACTGCTTGCTGGAGCTGGTTATTGCACTGCAATTTCATGAGCCCAGATCTTCAGATGCATTATTTTTTTCCAGAGCTCTGCTGCTGCTAGATAATCTGCTCTCCAGGGTCCAAAAGGAGAAGTCAATAACAGACACATTCTGCTGAAAGTTGATGGTCCAGTGTGTATTAGATTAGAGAAAAAATAGCCTTGAGTTTCCCTAAGGGTACTTTGAGTGGGTACATGGAAGTGTCTAAGCAAAATGTCAGATGGTGATCTGGATGTGTTCAAGGAAGGTCATGTGCCTTGCCAGCACTAAGTATTTGCTTAGAGAATCGACCTGTGTGAGAGGATGTGACAGTGGGACTACAGCTGTTCCTTTACCATGACTTGACATTCATTTTGTAAATTAATGAAATATTTTCTTAATACTATGTCTCTCTTATGAAAACTGTTAATTTTAGGGTAGAGCCATCCACTCTCCTATGTTAGTACTTTGATGTGCCGTAGGCTCACTACTCTTGCATCTTTGTTTTTAGTTCATGACGCTTTGGGGGTTTTTTTTCCCTTTGGACATAATAGTTCTGCAACTCTCCTGTTCTGCTATAAGGTACTTGGAGAACAGCATGATGTAGGATAGGAAAATTTATCTGTGCGTACCTGAAATTGTCCATTGTGAAATGAACGTTATGGCACATAGGGATTAATTTTCTTGATTTTCCTACTAGCAAATATCAAACTTCTAAACCTTACTTATGCTGTGTGCAGTGTTTTAATGAAAATCCCTGCATTTGTTTTGCTTTCTGTTATGATGGAAAAAGTTTAAACACTTGGTTCTGAAAGTAAAGCATGATTGATTTTATTTTCTAATTAATATTTCCCCTCTTATCCCTACAAGTGTTCTGTGATAGGTGCCAGTGTTGAGCAATGCTTGTCAGTTCAAAGAAGTCGTGTCTGGTAGGGAAAGCCAAGATGCTGAGATACTGGGTAGCAGATAAAGTGCTTCTGAGATTCATATGACAGGACAAGAAGTCTGAGGGAAATCCTTGAAGCTGGGACTAGGGTGATCAGAAATAGATGGTGTACAGGTGGAAATGTCTGGTTAGTATTGAGGTAAGCATATTGTCTAAGGGAGCAGCAATAGTAACTGCTGGAGGCTTTCTTCTTTAGGAATTAACTCGACTTGAGGGAGGAAAAACATGGACATAAGTGATGGATGGATCTCCATTCACTGAGTGAGGATCCATGCAGATATAAAGAGCAGGTTTCTGTTTTCGGGCCTTTAGGCAAGTTTGGGAGTGCTGAAGATCTAAGGAACCTAAGACTTGGTTCCCCTTGATTTCTCAGTTGGCAGCAGGTTTCCCTGTCATTTACTGGAGGAGATTTTGGGTCTGTGTGTGAAAGTAAGGATGTATGTATGGTAGTTCTGCAATGCCCCGAACTTCTGTCACTGGACCAAAGAGGAGAAAGGCTTTTCAGTTCAGCAGTTTGGAAATTGTGATGTCTTTTGCAAAGGACCCTTTCAAAAATGACTTTAAGTTTCTATTTTCTTTGCTAATTTGTCAGTGAATTACTTCTAAAAGGAACATTTTGCTTGCCTAGGCAGATAAACAAAATAAAATTTATATTTTTTTTAGTAATTGGTGATACTGTAATTTGGACAGGCTTGATAGTAAGGAGTCTGAGTGGTGGGGTTTTTTTCTTTTGTTTTGTAGGAAGTAAGAGGTCAGATGACTCTCTTTGGGTTACATGGCAAGACTGTTCCTTACCTGTGAGATGTTAGAAAAACCTGGGCACAGATAACACTAACACAAGTGACTATGAGTCTGCAGCTTGTTTTGTTATTCAGCAATGCAAACAAAATATGCTAAGGTTGTGAATTAGTGTTTCCCATTAAATTCCTCCATAGGATATTTATAAAATCTAGGGAAAACGTAGATTTCATAAATCATCTTTTCAGCTATTTTTCTTGCTTGTTAAATACTTCTGACAGATAATGTTGCCCTCTTACTGTGCTCAGGAATTGCTTTAGTAACTTTGATTTTAATTCCTGTACTGTATGTGTGTCTTTTTTTTCACAGATGGGAAGTACTTTGGTCTGAGGCACCTACGAAGGTGAATGGTCCTCAGGCTCGGCAGTTCACACCTTGTATCAAACAGATAAACTTCCCCACAAACTTAATCCGACTGGAAGTGAACAGCTCTCTTCTGGACTACTACACTGAATTGGATGCAGTAGTACTACATGGTGTGAAAGAGAGGCCTGTGCTTTCACTTAAGACTTCAATGATTGATATGAATGATATAGATGAAGAGGAGGATGAAGAAAAATTTGCGTGCGGAATGGACACCCTTAATAAACAGTTCAACATTGTTACCCTCAGGGAATGGCCAACTAATGGATATTTTGATAAACTGCCTTATGAGGTAAGAAAAGCATTTTTATTCCCAGTCATTGTCTTGATCATTAAGGGTTCAAAGACACTTCACAAGGTATTGGTCGGGGTTGTTATTTTTTCTCGGTTAGTTCCTTGCAGTTCTTGTGAATCTTCCACATTTACTGCATAGGTGTGCCTGAATTCTGTAAGCCTGTCTGCTTCCATGGTTGGATGTTAGGTTTTTGCATAGTTACTGCACTCTGACTTCTCAAGAATCTGTGCATTCACACACAATTTTTACACCAGTTATTCTAGCCTTGAACTTCCAGCTCTTGAACTTAGAAGCTTTTAGCAGTTTTTAGTTCAGCAGGTTTTTAGTCCTCATACTTGACAAAGAAATTATGCAGAAGAGATAGGAAAAGATTCAGTCAACATCTAGAAGTGGAAGAGTTTGCAACAGGCCTAAAGTTTGTTTTCCTGTTTTCTCTCTTACCAAACTTACAGAGCTTTGTTCTTGAAAGTGCCATAATATTTTTATATTATTATTAAATGAGCTTTTTCCATCCAGCTAAGTTTTGAATTGTGGTGCAGGTAAAATACCTAATCGCTGTACGTCTGCATGTTGTCTTCTTTTTATGATTGCTACTTTTTATTCTGTCATTAGCACAGAAAACAGTTGTGAATAAACTCCTTTCAGATCCCCTGGCAGCTGCAAGTGTGCTCAGAGTCTGTAGATGAGTATTTTCTTCCCTCTAATTTCCAGTATAATGAAATTGTGGAATATGATTGCTGGATACCATGTGCAGGCTAGACACTTCTCAGTGGGGTGCAGCTGTTTATGAAGGCTGGTACTCTGGAGTAAGAATTGAGAGATAAAACAATTATCTTCACCTCTCCTGAAATCAGCTGTTGGCACATAGTGGAAAGGAGCCTTTACTTGCTGGTCAGACCTTCAGGCTTGGGCAGAGACAAGATTATTCCTGCTTTTCAGTGTGCTGCAATCTGGCAGAGGCAGCAAGTGTTGATTCACTGTGGTAACTCAGCAAATGCTCAGCGTGCCTGTGGCTTGAACCAGACTCACTTTTGAAAGGGAAGGGAGTGTGGTGAGGTGCTGCCATGGATTGAAGGGTGCTTGCAGAAGTACCTCATCTAATCAAATACTATTTTGTTCTTACCACATCTTTTGACTCTAAGTACCCCAGTTTGACACATGAAGGCCATGGTTGGGTGACCATGTGTCCTACTGGCCTGCAGAAGTTTGCTGTGCTGGCAAGGAGGAAAGAGAGAATGTAACAACTCTTACTGTCTTCTCTTGAAACTTCTCTTGAAACCTGACCTCTTGAGTTTGGTTTGGGGTTTTTTTTGTTGTTGATGCAGTGGAATAATAAATGAGGATACTAACTTTACCCTGAGTTAGCTCTAGTGGTGTTTGTTTGTTTGTTTTTGTTTTTGTTTTTTTTCCCCAGAGTTCCCAGGTGTTTAATGTATTTTACTGTTGATGCTTGCATAGGAGCCCTGAAGTAAAGCAAGTACTTTGCGTAATTGTTTGAAAGTATGAAAACATGTTGGTTTTCGTAATTCAGGGAAGTTAATTGTAAAAATGTTAAATGTAGGAATTTTTCTTGTTTGAAAAGGCTGGATAAATTGATTTGTAGTATACTAGAATATCAGAGAGATTGGCTAATCTCTTTTCTCTTCCACATGATCACAGAATCATGAAGGTTGGAAAAGACCTCCAAGGTCATTGAACCAAACCATACATGGCAGATTACACATATTAAAATTTTGATTTAGGAAGTATTTGTGTAGTCTTGTTACTCCTCTGAACTTCTATCTCCATGTACTTTATTGTGTTTTTCTGCTCTTCTGTTTGTCTACCAGCTTCCTTTTTTATCCATTTTTTAACATGTTTGATTTCATGAATAAATGTATATGGTCTGTCAATACCAAGAACATTTTTTTTTCTTCTGCTTTGATTTAAAGAAACTGGAAATATGGGTGGAATATTCGTCAGAAAACTATAAAAGACTATTTCTGTATGGGTTTTGTGACAGCAGAAATCCCAGTTTCCTACTTTCTAGTCCAGCTGGAAGGGTTGGGCATCAGAGCAACAAAATGCTGTACAAAAATGTTGTACTCGGTAGTGTGACAGTTTTTTATCACATTGGATGTGGAAGCAGTACTCTGCATGCTGTATTTAAGACTGACAAATGTCAGATTTTTGTGGGAAGTGTTCAAACTGTGGATGAAGTAATGCAATTGCTGACTCATTCTGGTTGTGATTGATGGATTGCATGAAAAATTTTACCTTTTCTGTAGGTGTATATTGATTGTCAATGTGCAACTGTCCTAAGTTTTCATGAACATGCTTGTTCCTTATTTGAGCTGTTTGAAGCTTTTTCATACTACCCTCTGTAATTCACAAAATGTACAGGCTGAGTGGGTTTTGCTAAGTAGGCAGCAGTTCCTCCAGCCTTTCTTTTTGTTTTTGTTGTATTTCTGAAACTTCCATAGACTATTCTTTCATAGAGTTTGTTGTTCCTCAAAATGGCTTTAGAAATGATTAGCTGCAATGTGAACTCTTAAGATATTTTAAGATTGCTCCTGTCTAAAAAAGAGAAAAATGCTCAGTTTCCTGGGGCACAGACTTCTGTAGAGGAAACTGTAAATTTTTGGATGACCTAGTGAGAGAATTTTCCTTCCCTAATCTTGTATGGTGTTAACAAGCACTTATTAACTGTGAAGTACTTGTACTATCTCTAATCTCTTCTCCAGAACTACCTTAACATTGAGGAAGGATTTTAGAGGAGAGACTTCATGTCCTTGTCTTTCTTCTCAGTTCTTTGGCTAGCTTGTGCTGCTTGTAAAGTGGAAGGAGTAAGGCCTTAGTCTCAGTTGGCTTTGCAGGAATACTTGAGGCCTGAAGGCCTGACCAAATTCAAAGCTTTTGGGAAAGCTGAGGAATACCTGCCACAGCACACATGTTGTGCAGTTTGAGACTCGCCAAGATGTGCTGGCTACTAAAAACCCAGCTTATTTTTCTCCAGAAAGGAGAGTCAGAAGACTCTGCATGCCCCAGTCCAAAACATGTTTTTTGTAAAAATTTTGATGTAGAAAGATATAATGACAACTTTGTCATTGCTTAAAGCTGATTTTTCCAGAAGCTGCCTACAAACTTTATGAGCTGTTCACGTCTGCTGGTGTTCACATGCACTATTACCTATGTGTGCATTTGCTGGTGCAAGTCATGCTGTTGTGGAACCAGGGATGTGTGTTTTCCTAAACTGTGCTGAGAAATGTCAAAAGCCCTAGAATGCTATCTTCTTCTTGCCTTCTCACTTTGCCTCTCTGTCCTTTGCCTGAGCGTGTTTTAATATCAGTTCTAATTAAATGGGTTCTAAACCGTAGCAGCTCTAGATGCAAGAGTCAAAAAATTGCAAGTGGTTTGTCTGTTTCTGAATTAATGGTGTGCATAGGCCAGTGTATTTTTTTATTGGAAAACCATTGCATCTTTATGTGAAAGAACTGAAAAAGGAAGATGTGTACGAAGTATGGATATTGTAGGTTTGATCAGCACCCAGTCGTTCTTTTCTGATGAAAAATTGTGCGTTATTTTGCTCTAGCCGCAGAAATTATTTTATTAGGTACAAATGGTTGTTGCTTGCTGCTTTTCAGCAAAAAAGCTTAAAAGGCTAGAGAAAGTTTTGGTTCAATAAATATTAGAAACTACGCCATCGGTAAAGTTTTGCCCTCTGTACTGAGAAATGGAAATTCTGTCTGGGCTTATAAAGCAAACTTTGCAGTGGATGAAAAGCTTTCTTTCTTTCTCCCTCCTTCTTTTTTTTTTTTTTTTTTTTTTTTTTTTAAATTTTTTTTTTTTTT
>VYXF01008302.1:184417-232833 GCA_013397295.1 Polioptila caerulea
CCCCTTTTTTTTTTTTTTTTTTTTTTTTTTTTTTTAAAATGTTATATTTTTATTTTGTAGTTCAAAAAAATATACCTGTATGTGAGATGCTGCAATGAGAGACTACCATGATCTTAAAAATATGGGTTGGATAGGAATCAGGATCCTTTTTGTGCTCAACACAAAGTGATTTTATGTACTTCTTTTTGTTGAATTGTGGAGAGTTCTGATTTGGAACCCTTCTGTGTTTGGAGGTGTTCATTGTAGTGGGCTTTGATCTCACCATACATTTAAAGCTAGCATGTGCCATGTTTGCCCTGGAAATGGGAGAGGAAGTACTTTGTACTTTTAGTCCATCATAGCCTAAAAAGGTAATCAGTGTTGTATAAATTAGATTTTGTTTTCCTCTTTCTGTTGTTTTTTCCAATAAACTTTGTTTTTACTGATTGATTTATAAGAATGTGTGAAATAATAGCGATTGCCATAATTCTTCCTAAAATCACAGTAAAAGCTGTTGTTTGTCAGAAACTACATTATGAAATTAGCTTTCAAAGCAGATTCTCAGTTCTGTAGCATTCTTGGAATCACCACGAACGCAGCATAGCACAGTACAGCACATCATGTCACATACTCATTATGATATCAAATTGTACTCTATGCTAGGGTACACAGACACAAAAAGTGTGGTCCTGACAGACACCAGACTCCAGCTAATGGTGATTAATTGTTATTAGCCTGTATGTTTTGAACTTGTTATCTTTGTTTAATCAAAAGCCAGGAAAAAAAGCATTTTATAGCATAATGTAATAGAAATGACATTTCATTTTATGTTTTCATTCTATATATTATGAAGTAGCATAATTTTAGTAAAAAGTAAAGATGGATTTTTTTTGATTGAAACATGGGAGATTTCATCTCAGATGTGGAAAGATCCTGTGTGTTACAAAATACTCATTGAAGTCATCAGTTAGTGAAAGTGGACATTGTTCAGTCATTTATAGTTTCATTCTCTGTGTTGCTCTGAAGTTACAAAATACCTTTTTTTCTCATTGAGTGAAATTTGTGTTTGCTTTTGTCAGACATTGTCACATTAATTGTAGACATAAATTCTGCTAATTGTGCAGCTGCTACTGAGCTTTCAGCTCTCAAAAACTTAGTAAGTAACCATGGGAGAGAAATCTGAGGAAAAGGCATTAATAAAATAGATACTTAGCTGACTTACATAGTGTGGATTAGCTGAAAGTTTGCAAAAATCAAGATATTGACTTGGGATTATATCTGTTAGCTCCAAGTTATTTTGTATATTTTAGGTTTCAAAATGTCAACAGATTCCTAAACGTCCTAAACTTTGTTGATTATAATATAACTGCAATTATTGCGTGTGCATATATATTTTTATATATACACCTGCAGAGACAAAAGCCTGGGCTCTTTTTAGGGGAAAGGACAAGCAAGGAGAAGAGAAGACGAAAGGCTTGAAACGAAGCATGAAAGAAGCAGGAGTATATCAAACACTGTATTTTTACATTAGAGTTGAACTAAAATTTTTTAAGATCCATAGATCTCGTTGGAAATCTAAATACTAAATCTGGAGCTGAGTAGGAAGTAACATTTTCCATTTTACAGGAAGTTGAATTCTTTTGTTGTTCCAAAAATGAAGAGTGGAGGAGGGGAGGTGGAGAGTAGCTGCATAATAAAGTGATGCATTGGAAGTACAATCTGTTTGGATAAGCTCCATTTTCATTTTACGTCCCAGATTTTATTCTGATTTTTGGCGGATTTGTCTTAGGAATCCTTCTAAGACATTAAAATGAAACACGTTGGTATTTTGAAAGGACCACAGAATTCTCTTCCATTTGAGTTGATTTGTGAGTTGTGGTTTTTTAAATTTACACTGATTCATTCAGTGAGTTACTGTTTCCCACTCTGCTTGAAAATAGTCAATTTAAGTTATGTAACTTGAGTGCAGGTACTTATATCTGCTAGGGACAGCTCTGCTAAAGTAAACATTAATTTTTAGATTTCATTTTTTCAAGTGCATTTTCTCTCCATTCCTAAGCTAAAGGAGATTTATTTATTTTGTTGGGTGTTATTTCCTAAAGCAAGTATTTATGTCTCTGTGTGTGTGTTGATCTTTCCTTGGAAAGGAAAAGAGTGTGATAGGAGAGGAGGGATATTTCTTAGTTTGGGAGTGTGACATAAGTTATTACAAAAACTGTTACAGTGATGCTAGTCAGGAAGGCTGGTGGTTATTCTGAGGTGGTTCAACTGATACAGTTAAGAAGGGGTTTTGCCTTTGAGATTGGAGTCTGGTGTAGAACAAAAATGCTCTCAAAGTGTTACAGCAAGGAAGAGATTCTAAAAGGAGATCTGATTATGTTGAATTTTTTACCTAGTTGCATAGTCCAGAGGAAGGGATATAAGATAGAAGACAAACCACTGATTTTCAAAGCAGGGAGAAGAGGAATAGATCTGAAATTGGTTCAGGTTGTGGGGAAACTGGGACATGGTATGTTTTATCCATGTACTTCGCAAATATCTCCCATCTTAAAAGCCAAACACAGAGAAGAAGGATGATGCCAGTTCTGTGTTCTGTTCAATGAAAGAGCAGACTTAGTGAAAGGAAATATATAAACATAGTGTTTACATGTATATCACTGTTTAAATTAGCATGGGTAAAGAAACTTCTGATTTGAAAGCTTCCCGTCACTTTCATATGCTGATCTGCTTTTTCCTTTCTTGTTTAGCATGTTGTCAAATTGGGAAGGCAGTTCACTTCTATTTAATAGTTAATTTGAGAAGTTACTTTTAAGTAAAAGGTTTTACTTTCCTTGAAGTTAGAACATATTTTCTTATTCCTTTGCAGTTTTTCCCTTAACTTTTTAAGTGCTATGTGACCATCTGTGACTTTTTTCCCCTGTTTTTAATATAGCTCATCCAGTTGATTTTGAGTCACCTTACGGTACCAGACCTGTGTAGACTAGCACAAACTTGTAAGCTACTCTATCAACATTGCTGTGACCCTCTACAGTACATTCATCTCAGTTTACAACCTTACTGGGCGAGGATTAATGACACATCCCTGGAGTACCTACAGTCCCGCTGCACTCTCATCCAGTGGCTGAATTTATCTTGGACTGGAAACAGGGGAGCCATCTCTGTTTCTGGATTTAGCAGGTCAGTGTTAAATGCACAGAAATGTTTTGACAAGCTCTGTTTGCAGAGCGCTGCTGCACGGTAGTTTCACTAAATATTTGAAACTTTATTAAAAGGCAAACGATGTCTTGGGTTTACTATAAAGGGTGTGATTGTTGCGACATAGAAAAAAGGAGCAGCTAAAACAGTAGGAGATACTAAATATAGCAGCAGAAGTCCATAGCAGTCTGTAGAGTCTGCATGTTCCAAGCTGCTTGTGACTGAAAGGCTTCTTCCAGGGGGAGCAGTGTTTTGCTTTCTTCTGGGCTTCTGAAACACTCTGCTAGAACTGAGCTATCAAAAAACCATCTCGCAAGGAAAATGTTTGTGGTTGTTCTTTGTACAGATGAGTCATCAGTAGGACTGTATTAGAATGGCTACAGTAATAAACTGATTGCATGCTCACATGGTATGAGCCAAGTAATCACTGGAGTCCAATGTAAATGCAAATATTTTCATAAAAATGATTTAAAACATTAGCCCTGCTGGGAAACAGGGGGGCTGCTTGTGCATATTCCAATGAGCTGAAAATATGACTGTGGTGTAGGTCATTAAAATAGCAAATTTGCAGGGATTCTTCTCTGTATAACAGCCATGTTCTCTGCTTTCTTAAGATATCATTTCTTGCTTCTTTGCTCATTTGCATTAGTTGAACAGTTTCTATCGATGCATTTCATTTAAGCAAAAGTTGTTGCTGCAACTAAGGGATAATCAGCAATGGCAGGTGAAAGCAGAAATTGACTGATAAGAAACAGAAATGTTTAATATATCTGAAAAAGTTGTCTTAACTCTCATTTGTTTTCTGAATAAAAAGGTTAACTCAAGTATGCAGACATTTTCGTTCCTTTCATGCCTAAGTTCCTTACCTGAGGAAGTAAAATATTTTGAAGAAATACTTTGTCGAGATGGGACTGTGCCTTCTGTTTTTCCAGACCCTCCAGTATAATGCAAGAATGCCTTTTTTGTGCTTGTAGGTAGAAAAAGAAAATAGACATCGACTAGTTGTTGAATTGGGTACAAAAATTTCTGCTAAATTTGTATTTCATGTTAGATACTTAATGCAGAGGATAAATATGCAAGCTTTAATTGAGAATTCAACTCTGAAATCATCAAGTGCCTGCTTTCTGATGCTTAGCTATTAAGTCTATCTTTTGAAAACTTAACATATGTGAATCTTTGTGACAACTTTTTTTCATTTCCGTGATTTATTTTTTTTTAGCTTACAGTACTGCTAAAAATCCTTGTAGTCTCAGAAGAAATTATTACCAGATTCAGAGACTTATAAACTTTACAGTTCTGGCATTCCTGACTTCCACTTAGTTGAAAATTACTTTATTATTACTAATTATTTTTCTTCAGTGCTGAACTGCTAGTAACATTTCTGTGTATACAGTGTTTTAAAATTATAAATATTCATTATTTGTCTATTAATAATCTGTGAATAAACGTTTTTGGTTTATATTTCTTATAAGGGATTATATTTATTTGTAACAAATGGGTAAAAATTTTTTCACATTGTTGCAATTCTGAAATTTTCTTACTTTTAGGAAAAGGTGTTTCTTTTGTGAATGAAGAGGTGGATGCAGTCTGGGAACGGGAGATGCAGTTCAATCATAAATTTTTGAGGCAAAGTTATAAGATAAATAATTTGCTTGTCTAAACTATGCTTATCATTTTCCCTTCTGAAACAAAAATTCTTCACTGTAACTAGGTCTGGTTTTAATTTTTTTTCCATTACAGAAATAATTTTGCAACCCTTTTTTCTGTAAAAGTCTTTTCTAGTAGAATCCCCAACACAAGTTTTTCTTTCGACAGTCTTCATCAGCATGTTTGTCAAATTGGCTGGTGTCCAGGAGAGGAAAATTTGCTCATTTGCTATGAAAGTATCTTCTAATAGAGGAGACTCATTAGAACAAGACTTGCTTTTCAAAAGCATTAATCAAACTCTTGTTGAAAAAGGAGCTTCCTGGTAAGAGATCCTGTTCCTTGACAGATAAATCTGTCAATAAATTCTTTAGTTCTATTGCCCTGGTTGTCATTGAGATACCAACACCCAGGGAATATTACAGCATTCAGGACACATAATTAAGAACTCACACCATTTTTCTATTTGTCCAAAACCAGGACACATATATTTTTGCATTTTTCTTGGCACTTGGAGTTACAGTAGGCAGTGTTGAATTCAAAACTGGTAGAGTTGGTTTAATTCTTAAAATTGTACAGTTTAAGTTATGATTTCTACAAGTCAGGCTTTCTTTAAATGCTACTCTTGCTTAAATCTTACCTTGGAAAATGCCTTTCAAAATGTTTTTAACTATTGTTTCTTATGACAATCTTAAAAGTAGTAGCTTGTATAAGTTTGTTGTTTTAAAATGTTCATATATGCATGAAAGGGTTGAAAATACTAAGAAATTATTGGAAATACGTATTTTCTTTAAAAATGTATTAAAAAGAAGCTAAAGGTAATTTTAGGAAATGTGACTGGAGCAAATACTGTATTATCATGAGAAGACAGAATGCTTCAGGCGTATGAACATCCTGAGGCAAAGCTGAAGGTATTTTAACTTATTGATAACATCTACTCCTTAGGGCTTAAAATTACTATCATAAATTTTTCATTTCAGCATATAATATAAATTAACTAAACTTTTTATTAGATTGAACTAAAAGTGTACAAAAAAGTGAAAGGAGTATCTGAGCAGTCTAAGGAATCTGAAATGCAGAGTGACAGGGAATAAGTGAAGATTTCATGGCAAGCATTATATAAGCAGCACTGCATTTCTCTTGGCTTTAGAGGTCTGGTGAATCTCTTCATGCCAGGGGGAAATATAAGTGTGGGAGGGTAGGACCTATATAGGAAGAGTGAGGGGAGTTGATTGGAGGAGTACTAAACATTGAGATGCTGGATAAATGCTCTGAGGTTAAAACAGCTCAAGGACAATGACAGTTTAAAAACGGGGTTCTGTGTGCAGATTTCCTTGGATCACTGATAATGTCATTAACTTGTTTAAACTCTTTCATTTTAAATATCTGATGAATTAGGATTTTTATTTACATCTGACATTTTACACTGTGAAAATGAATTAATCGTGTTTTATTTTTAGGTTAGTGATGCAGTATTTGCATGGCAAGCACATCCAGGAACATTTCTTTCACAGTTTTGCTGTTGCTCATGTTTGAAGGCTTTCATTACCTTCAGTAGAAGTGTGTTTTGACAATGTTTAATTTGGTGAGGCTTTGCTAGAAGTCAAACTAGCAGGAGGGTCAGAGAGATTACTGAAATATGCACCAAACAGTCGCAGAAAATAGGAGTAATATGTGACTTCACAGGGATTATAATTTAATAATCAAGTCTGTCTCTTGGTTTGATTTCCAGAGATTTTTAGTAAAACTAGGGTTGGCTGTAACTAGGAGTAAGTTTCAACGTTTGTTTTGCATGTTTTTCTTGCTCTAGTTTAATCTGTGTTGAGAAAACACAAGATCAATTACTTAATATTCTACTTGCTTACATATCATGTTTTAGGATTTGCTTACTGAAAAGGAGGTGTAATACATGCTAGAGTAGAAAATAACATTGTACCAATTACAATAGCTAGAGGAAGGGAAAGTTGCTTAATTTTAAAACCAAATTACCTTGCAATGTCTCACTCTCAAGCATGAATACTTGTAATTTGGAAGAGAGCTGAGATGTGTGTCCAAATCAATTTGTCTGGCATGTGGTCTCACCATCCTGTGCTGTTCCTGTCTGTCTCCTAATCTGTCTGTCCTAGTAAACTGCCTGCACAAGTGTTCAAGGATGTCAGTGACCTGTTAACCTGACTTCCACCAAAACACACCTCTTTTCCAGCCCCCATGTTGCCATTTGTTCTTTTTCATGCTTCTACACCTCTGTGTACCCGGTTGTCCTCCACTAATACCAGCCTTAATTCTTTTGTTACAATTACCTGTGCTAAATGCTGCTGCTGTCATACAACATGGCAGTCTTGAAAGGAAAAGCATCACTGTGAATTTAAAAATAAATGAACATGTCTTGAAGAAGGATATTAAAGTGGAATTCCACAAACCATTTTATTAAATGCAGGAGTGCAATTGTAAGGCAAAAAGTTCTCTGTGAATTTGTGCAAGAAATCATATAGATAGAACTAAGTAAGAAAGAGGGGACCTCGGAATCCTGGAAGTGAAATGAGGAAGAATAAAATCTAGGTGGATTTTGACATTTTGCTTGTCTGGTGTCAGGCTCTGGAAACAGGAGACCTGAGTAGCTGGAGGGAGCATGTAGCTGGCTACATGCTTCTGTTGAAGCAGACAGAAATAGTTGTTTTTAGGAAATACTGATTCTAGGAGGCTGATACCAAGGAAGGCCTGGGAAATGGGCAATATTATATCTGTCAGGTAACAGAGGTAACATCCCTGATGTGGATGCTAACGTAAGGTAATACGACAAGGGAAGGTGTTAAAGAAAAACAATTCTGTCCAGCCCTGTGTTGTTCATAAATGGAACTTGCTTCCCTTTTCCACCCTCTCCCTTGGATACCAAATTCAGGTATATGTCAGTGAATATAAAATCAATACTGAAGATTTTAATTGAAAAAAAGATTTGATAAAATCAACATGATAAAAAAAACTGTTGTGTTAATTGCACTAAAGGAGTATAAGACCAGGTAGTTAATTGTGTTTAGGGAGGATGTGTAGATGAAAGAGAACAGAACTGTGATCCCTGCTTATTTAAGAGTTTTTAGTAATTTTGAACTGGGGAGTATAGGATGAGAATCATTAAGCTAAGAGTGAAGGGTAGGTTCTAGATCCACCAGAAACCATTGGAGGAAATGTGATGTGTTCACTACCTGCATAAGCACATTTCTAAATGTACTTGGAGAATTTTGTTTGGGAGATTATATTCTGATGTGAAGAGTACTATCTCTTGTACCTTGGATTTTAATTCTGAAGCATGAGATATGCTTATGATGTTCACACGAATTACAAGATTGGAAACTGTTAGTGGGCTAAGTGACCCTGTGATCATGATGGGTTTAACATCACCATGAACAAATAGCATCCTGCCTGCTAATAGGTATATTTGATTTTTCAGAAAAACTTCCCTAGGACTTGCTTCCCAAAAGCTGTAGGGGTTGAAAATAAGCAGCAGTTCTTGAGAGTAGGCAGAAGGTGATGGAAAGTGAGATTCCTTTTTTTTATTAGCAACAACAATCCACTCCCCCCTGGAAAAAGAAACAAAACAAAACAGGCCCCCCAACCCCATCCAAAAACCAGACCAAAAACCAGAAAAAACCAAAACTGAACGACTAAAAAGCCTGAAATACTGCTGTTTAGAATGAGGATAAACTTCAAGGGAAAGGCCCAATACAGTGTCTAGCAAAAGAAATGTACATGTTCACATTATCCTAGGTTGTTCAGTCATATTTTATAGGAAACATGAAGGGATGCAATCACTTCATAGTGTGTATAAAATATTGATAATAAAAACAAAACTAAAGAGATAGATGACTGTAGAACAGAGGAGAGACAGAACAGGAACCTCAGTGATTAAAGGAGAAGTGTGTGAAGAAATGGGAAGAAATTTTGATTTGGGTAGAAGGTGCTTTTTTGGGTGTTGTTTGTTTTCAGATTAGCTAAATTGAGCCAGTCACTCAGAGACTAAGTCTCAGAAGAAGNGAGGAGCCAATCAATCCTCAGTGATTAAAGGAGAAGTATGTGAAGAAATGGGAAGAAATTTTAATTTGGGTAGAAGGTGCTTTTTTGGGTGTTGTTTGTTTTCAGATTAGCTAAATTGAGCCAGTCACTCAGAGACTAAGTCTCAGAAGAAGGAAAACCATGCCACATTTGTTTTGAAAGCATGAGAACTCACATTCTACCTTGCCATATAGCTCTTTGTGGAGATCCATGTAGAAAGGCAGCAGCAAAAACCTCTATCCTGAACTGTCTGTTTAATGCAAACAAAGGTCAGGGTGTCTCCATCATTCAGAGGGCTCTGCACTTTTGCCCAGTGTTCTCTGCCCTGTGCTGGTTGGTGACTTCCTCAGATTCCTCCTTCTGTTCCTGTTCCTCGCTTTCCTAGGCGCCTGTCCGCTCATTCTTGTACCCTGCTGCTGCCTGTACCTTATCCCCCTTTTGTTTTTGTTTCATGCCTCCTAAATAACCTTTTCCAAAGAGGCAGCAAAGCCATGAAGGGCAGTGCTTGTTGCTGTCGCTGTGTTTGGTCTCTGCCTGTGTGTTTCAAGTGTAATGAGTTTACATAAAACATTATGAGGATAATAACTCCTCAAGCTGGTGAGCCTGGAGTTCTTCTCCAAGTCTAGGGGTTTAACTGAGTGTTTCCCTGACCTGGTAATGTTAACTTTTAATAGTCCTAGAAAGAGAAAAGCATTGATCTCTACTAACATTTATAACAGCCAAGCCCTGATAAATTATATGGCAGTTAAACTAACATCCATTATTGTAATGGAGTAATTCATAAAATATTTATTTGTCAGCAAATTAAAAGCTAGAGGTATAATAAGTGGTGACTGACAAATTTTTATGGAAAATACCATCATTCAAACAAACCTGATTATTTGCTGATGAAAGAAGCTGTGTGAATGTATTGTTAAAGCACTCATTAAACAGAAGAATTGGCTATTTGGTAATCAGCAATGTATCCATATATCTCTACTGTGATTTCCAGGGGATTTCCATTTCTCCGTAACAGTGTTGAACTCTATTGCTAGTCTAAAATAGCCCTTAAATGTTTAAGTACCTGATGTTAATTGTTGTGAATTGTCATGTCATTTCAGCTCTGACATTCCCACAGGAAGACTTACCAGTCTCTGTGAATTCACTGTATCCAGTATGGAAACTGCTTGGTGTTTGATTAAACTCTGACTTAAAAAGCTAAAATAGATTCTACATAGAGACTGCAGAGTTAAAAAAAAAACAGTGGAGGAGTAGACTTGAAGACCATACATGGCAGAACTCCTGTGGCTCTGGGGCTTATGTCTCCCCTTTTGTGTCTCAGACCCTCTCTTTGTTTCTGTTTGCTTAGGCTCATAGAAATGTTGGATGTTAGGGACCTCTGAAGGTCGTCTACTCCAAGCTCCCACTTGAAGTGCCAGTGTCCCCAACGCTAGATCAGGTCAGTCAAGGTTTCAGGTGACTCTTGGAAACATCCAGGGATGGAGATGCCACCCTGGAATCTCCTTTTCCCTCTGTATTGCATAGGATCTGCATAATCACATTAAGGCCATGTAATATGCAAGGTGAAAGGAATAAAGAAAGGTGATAATGAGTGGCAAGTATGACTTGAGTGAGTAATGAAAAAATAAGGAAAAGGGACAGCTTGGAAACTTGGATCTTGAAATACAGATTTCAAGTCTTGGGCTACTGTTGGTGTCATTGAGGAATGCCTCCCTGAATGTGTCTTCTTCTAAGACCACCAGCAATTTCATACTAAGCTTCAGCATGGACAAATGCTTGGGAAGGTTAATAACTCTTTCATTGTAGCAATAGAAGTTTTTGTGCAAGCAGGAGCCTTGTGTGTGTCTGACATTTCTATTACATCAGTTAAACCCAAGAAGTAGTACTGACTTTCATGATGGAAGTGTCAGAACCTGAAGCTGCTTTGTCTGCATGAACATTTTTGTAGGGTAGAACTGGTAAGAGAGCAGATCAGAATATTTGTTAAGAGAAACTAATTCATGCTCTTTCACAAGTAGCTCCATTGCTCTAGGAAGTAACACTGGAAACTCATTACAGCCTGTAGTTTAAGAAAATAGTTTTTCTACTTGAGGAACTATCAAAATATAAGCATGGCAAATGTGTGGGTTCTTTTATCTTACTAAATATCAAGCTTACAAGCCTAGTGGGTAATTTATGGTTTGGAGGTTATTTTTGAAGTGAAAAGGGACTAAGTTTATGTGTTTTTTGTTAAAGCTTGGATTAGAGATAAAAAAGCTTGAGTTTCTGACACGAGATTTCTGACAGGAAAACAAAATATAGAATCCATCAAAGTTTCCAAATTTTGGGTCTTTTGTCCTATGATTCATTAATTTTTTATAATTCCAATGAAAGTTAAATATTTCTCAGGAATTTTTGTTCTAGAACAGGTAACAAGTGTTGATTCTGACTTTTTAATAAAAAGGAGATTTTTTTTTCCTGAAAGTCTTAAAACATTTCTGAATATATCATCCATTTAAAAGTATTTGTTTAACCTCGTTTTTATATTTGCAGATTTTTCTGAGGTAAATATGAAATTATTGATGTAAACTTGCAGGCCATTGTCAGATGTTTAAAAACATTTCAGACATGATCAGTGTTTTGCTTTGCTCCATTTTCTCAGCGTTAATATTAATAACAAAGCATGTTCTAACTTCCTAAGCCAAAACAGAATTATCAAGACTCTTGTCTTTTCTTTGTTGAAGGGATTTGTTTTGTGGTTTACATGGTTAAGGTTTTGACAGTATTCAGACTCTCACCTGAAAGTATGTTAATTTTTCACTTAAAATGTGGAGTTCTTTTTTAGGTTCCTGAAAGTCTGTGGCTCTGAACTAGTACGTCTTGAGTTGTCTTGTGGCCATTTCCTCAATGAAACATGCTTGGAGGTCATCACTGAAATGTGTCCAAATCTTCAGGAATTAAATCTCTCATCATGTGATAAAATACCACCTCAGGCTTTCAACCACATAGCCAAAGTGGGCAGCCTAAAGCGTCTCATTCTCTACAGAACCAAAGTGGAGGTAGGAGCAGCTATTTTTAACCTTCGCAAGAAATATTTGCAATCCTGATAAAGTTGTTTGGGGTTTGTTTTTTTTTTTACCAATAATGAAGAAGTAAATTAGAATTTTGAATGTAAATTCAGAGGTAAATTTAGAAAATCCAAACGTAGTTTCAAAAACCTTAGGATGGTTGTTTTATTTTCAAAATAGCTTTTGGCCTGCGTGTTTTAACTTTCATGGTAGGTTGGTGACTTTCCACCAGCTGTTTTAAGCAATATGGTAAAATTACAACTTTAAAGCTTTTCTTGTATTTTGAAGTGTACTCTAGACAAACTGTACTGGCAAATCAAATTGCAAAATTATCATGTTTAGTAACTTCTTAATTCTCAACATTCTCTCCTTTAAAATGACTTGCTAATTACTAGATTCCTATTATATTATGTATATATATGTATATTAGCAGTTTTTGAGACACAGAACACAAGTTTTTTATACAACTTTTCATTTAGGGTATAAAAATTACTTCATTATACAGTTACTTGACTGCCCATATCAGAGTTGTTACTGCTTGCTGCAACACATTTCCTCTCTAAGATGGAAGGGCTTTGTGTGCTACAGCGGAGAAATCTGTTGTAGTTTGCTACATTTTACAAATGTTGTATCCTTATAAATTCAGCAGTTCGAATCAGAATTCCGTTTCCTCTAGTAACTACATTACTCATGTGTTGCAACCTTACTACCGTGGTTTACCTGGAAGCTGTCCTACTTCTGTTGTTGCAAAAGCTGTGCCAAAATGGGGGCAAACCCATGTCCCTGCAGGTTTTTTTTTCCTAGCTTCTAATTCTAGATCAAACATTTTTGAGAAGGGTATGGCTATGTGTGTTGTGTTTGTGCTTTGGGTTCACAGAAGTCTCACTGTGGTGCTGGATTGTGTGGGGTCTTAATCTGTAGTGTAATGAAAGGAATGAAGCTGGAACAGTAGGTTCTGTCACCCAGATGTGCAAGGGACATCTGAAGTTAAGAGTACGATATTGCACTCATGTTTGCTGAGTCCTAGGTTTGTTTGTGCCCAGGTTCCAGCTAGGTGTCTGTGATGGTGAGTGGGTAACACAAGGTGATTAAAGGGTAATCTTCCTGGTGTGAGTGGTTCTTACTGTGGGGTTTGCTGTGGAGTGTGCAGTCACCACGAAGCCAGTGCTCCTCAGTAACTTGTTACTTTGTGGTATTTGCTCTCTGTATTGAAGCAATTATTATTTTCTTCAAACCAAAAAGAAAATTGGTGAGCCCTGCATTTTTTGTATTGGTGCCTTGGGTGTATCTGTTCTGTTTCTACAATACTAGTTTTTCTGTTAATCTTGGATAAATCTCTTTATTTCAACTGTTGTCTCTAATTCACAAAGCTTTTTCAGATCCAGGAAAGATCATTTTATCAGAGGTAGTGATTGTATAATTTTATTATTTTTTACTGTTGATTGATTAGACTCTTCTTGATTCTACCCAGGTAACTTCTGAAGTTTGAGATTTCATGCTTGTAATAGTGCAGCAGATGTACTCTGAGGTGATTGGTGACTGTCATTCCTCTGCTATTGCTTTGCTGAGCAGAGCTTGAAATTAGATTGAATGTAGGTGGTAAATATTTCCTGGCTTTGAAGCCCTTACATTGTGAAGATTCACTTCTGCCTTTCATATGTATGGACACGCCTCTGCTTGTAGCTGACAAGAACATTCATTCATAATCAAGTTTATTAAAGGTTGTGCTTCCATTTTATATATAAGTATGAACAAGAGGCACTGTTCCTAACAGAGGAAGAGAAATTTCTGGAAATTTAAATAGGTAAATTGGAGGTGATGCTTGGGTGTTACTTGTTAATATGAAGCCACTTAACAACATACATTGTGCATCACAGGTCAAAAAATAAAAGGGAAAGAATGAAGATGTGGCATAGGATTTGAATTAGAGCATTAGAATTACAAAAGTTACAGATTTGTAGAAATAACATTATCTTTCTCAACATGAGATTCTCTTAGTGCAAATCTTTGGTTATCTGTACAAAATAGGCTGCCATTCCTTCCGTACTTTTCAGCTGGTACAGAAATGCTTGTTAGTAATGCAAAAAAGGATAGATTGATCAAGCATGTTGTCAAGTGATTGAGACTTCTCTAAAACTTGTCAAGGAGCTGTTAGTGTTCTTGATTTTTGTGAAATTTCTACTGCTGTCTTCATTGTCGGAGCTTCTGAGGAGCAAACAGAGGAACAATGCTAATGATTAATCAAGAACTTGGCATTGTGTTGTTGCCAACTGGATCTGCTCAGTGAAAAGAATCCGAGGCTGTGAATCTACTAAGAAAAAAATGCAAACTGATTTATTATGAGAAAATAAGAAGGTGTGAAGAACAGAGCTGATAATGGTGTTCTGTTAAAGTTCTGTCTCAAAACCCAAGAAGAAGAAACCAAAAGAAAAATCTTCATTCATTTCATTTAGCCTGTTTTCCTAAATAATTCGGGAGCTTGCTTTTCTTTTTCCTAAACCAAGCAATGAGCAAAACAAACCACAAAATTTTCATATGTTAGAGCGTGTCTGGTACAATAGTACAATTTTTTCTTTTGGTTGTGGATTGGGACATGTAGTTAAATAACATAGGAAGAGATGAAGATTCTCCATCCTATTTGTCAGTATGTGATAATGCTGTTTCTGGTTTTGCAATATGCTTAATAAAAAAATAAAGAAAACATTTTAATAAAAGACATGGTATTTCTCCCATATACACTCCCAAGTCCCTGCCCAGATACAGGATTTTCTTGTGCAGTCTAAGTCTTGCTGTAACCTTTTCCTTTACTTTTTTGCCTTTTAATACTAAAAAAGAGGAAAAAAGTTATTTCAACATCTAAATTTAAAGTATTTGTTGTACTTTTTCCATGTATATAATTACTGGGACACTAATAGATAAATTCTAAGGAAAAACTCTGCTGAAAAATTGACTGCTATAAATGATTTTTTTTTAGGTGCATAGATTTTGAGGACAATGGAAACTTAATAAAATTGGTATTGTTATGTTGTCTGAGCAATTGTATTTACAGTTTCTTCTTATTTTAGCTATTTTCTTTGTATAGGTTTTGTATGTAAAAGTGTTGCCATTGTCCCTGCAATCAAAGCTCCAATTTTTAAGTGAAATGGGCAAGGCTGGTGTTTTGCTCTTTAGTGCACCACTGCTTTGGAAGATTGCTGTACCATCTGGAGAATGTTATAGTCTTTTGTTTTAACCCTGCTGTTTCTTAAGGCCATATATAATGTTATTTCCTTGGCACAATGAGTGTGAGGTTGTGTGTATTAAATTTTCTAACCTCTGAATTGAAACTTCCAATGCCTTTGAATTATTTCAACCATTCTGTTAGAAGAAGGAAAGTCCAGCAACTTTCAATAACTTTTCATTTATTAAAAGAAGGGTCCTGCATTTTTCCAGTGCTATAAATTCATTAATAAAGGTTCTCAAAGGTTGATTATGCTTGAAGAATTTGTATCTTGCTTTGAGAAAAGAATCTCAACTTTTTATAAATGTAATTTCTTTGTGCTCAACACCACTATTGTACTTGTGGGATTTTTGTGCTGGTGGTTTTGGTGTTAACTGATACATAACTCCTTAATGTTTATTTGTTGAGAGTGTATTCACAGCATAACTTAAGCACTTGTTGGCATTGATGCATTTGAAGAATACAATGAACAGTGAAAGTAATACTGTATACAGTAATTGGCAATGCACATCTCTATCCTTGAGCATGAATATTATTTAATTTAATGCTTATTGTGAAATATTTAGTCCATATAAATAATGCAGCCAAAATTGTATTTTTAAGAAACCAAAGCCACAATTACAGTAGGAGAACTTGCCAGTCTTCTTATTGATGGGTGTAAATTTTAATTTAAGATTATATCTTCCAATGCATAAAGAAAAAAAATTTGAAGTTTGTATTGCAATTATATTTGAGGTACAAGATGAACTAAATTCAAATCTAATTACATTGGATAAAGGACTTTGTTTTTCACACATTTTAGAGCAAATGTTGTATTTATAGATTTTATCTCTGGTAATTTTGACCAAAAGCAAATTTGGAACCTGGGCAGCTGCAAGAGAGGACACTGGAAATCTTGGATACCAAAAAGAAGCAGAAGAATCATAGCAGTAAATGCAGTAACTCTTACTTTCTTATGCCATGAGCAGTGTAACTGTTAATGCTGCTATAAAAATGTTCTACAGAGTTTTCAGAAATAACCTGTTATGGGTCATGTCATGCTTTTCTGAGCTATTGTGTAAAGGGTTTCCAGTTTGGGCAACGTTCCATTGGCTTCAGAATGAATCTTTAAGATGGAGAGTTGCAAGCAGATAGTGGAAAAAATATGGTGAAAAGCTCTAGCTGGAATGTGGATTCTGGAAATCAAGTTGAGTCAGTGACAATCATGTGCTACAGGGCCTTGATGGTGCTTTTTGATTTCATGTCAGGCTCACAGCATGGAATTTGGTTATTTGAGCCTGTAATGGGAAGTGAGGGGGAAGAATGAAGGTGTAAAACAGATTTGCAGACATAAGGGAGGACATAATTTGACCAAATAAAGCAAAATCAAAATACGGTAATTTAATTAACTGCAGAGACTATTACTTTCATTGAATTAATTCAGTAATTGCTGTGTTGCTGTGTCCCAGTCCCTGCTGTGCCTCTGGCACTGCCAAGTAGCTGCAGAGAACAAAAAGGTGCCCCTGTATATTCTGAATCCCAGCTTGCAAATTATACTGGGTCTGTTTCTGAAGAGCCCAGTTGTTCTGACTTTTGAAAGGCTACACCTGCACTTGTTAATAAGGCTCATTGCACCTCATTATTGCATTCTCACACCTCATGCTTACGAGTGTTCATATTGCATCAGTGGTCTTTAAATTTGTCATAAAGTTTTGGAGACAAAAGTTTTGTCACTGTCTCAAAAATGTTACCTCAAAAATGATCCTATAATCCGTGTGCATTAGGGGGAGTTGGAGAGCTGATTTTTACCAAATGCATTTCAATTGTCTCCTTTTTCATCATGTTTCTTTCCATGTTGTATCTTCCAAGGTGATAGCTGATGGATACTTGGGAGAGAATAGAATTCCTGTTCTAATGTAGTGTAGAGGAAAATGATTTGCTGCCGTGTTTATTTTGAATCTATAAATGGAAATTGTCTGCATTAATGTCAGAAGGAATCACTCAAATAGTGATTGTGGTGTTTAAGGACAGTGTGGGGGCCTCATCTTGGAAAGGGACTGGGTCCTACAACTCTTGGCAGCATTTTTCAGTTGGTTTGGAGATGCCAGCTGAGCTGGAGCCAGGTGGTCTGGGCTAAACAGTTTCCAGAAGTTTCTTCCCACACTTAGCTCTTCTGTGATTCTCTTAGTTCTGATGACACTAACTGAGGGCTTGGCCTGGGAGCTTTGTTTTCTTGGTCTCTGACTGTGGCCAGTTATAAGGTGCACGGTTTCTGTGTGCTACCCTTCTTCCATCAATAAAATTTGTGTAGTAGCAGCTTAGTCATTTTGCAGCTGTGGTATGAGGGTGGATAGAAAGAAGACTGAGAGTCTCTGACACGTTGTGATACTCTATAGGATACTCTACATAGGGGTGTGTATAGGGTCTTGAAATACTGTACATAACATAACATGCTTTTCTAAGTTGCAGGAAGTTCAGTTTGTTACAGAGCTGAACCTTTTTCATCTGGAAAATTTGAAAAAATAATTGTTGAAGCTTGTTTGGAGATACAATCATTTCTGGGCACAAAGTGATTGGATACTCGAAGGGTTTATCTCTCTCTGGGACTGCATGGGCATCTCGTTCTTCCAAAAGGCCACAAAAGCTACACTGTAAAGAGTGAGGTGACCTCTTCTGTTTCCTCATGATATAGCTTGGGCAACTGAAGGACTTAAGCATTAAACAATTTTGGCCACCATTTAGTTCTAATTTGACCTACAATTCCGTGCCAGTTTCTATAAATGATATTTTCTGTAACATTTCATTTAGCTGAAAATTAACATCTAGTGAAATCTAGACCAATAGAAGGTGAAGAACTTGAATAGTTCTGTAGACCTCTAGGTCGAAGTATGGTGTCAAGAAATAGTATGTTATGTATTTTGTATGTTATTGAATGTTTGTGTACTATCCCCAGATGTGGGTTTTTTCTGTAAAAAATAAGTTACCAAGGATAGGTATTTATCCTCAGACCTCAAAATCTTAGAAGCAGTCTGAAAATGAGTGCTTTCTGGGCAACCAGCAGATATGAAAACTTTTTATGAAAACTGAGCCTAGTACTTCATAAGTATCTAAAATGAATTTTCTGGATTTTTTCTCTCATGTGTTCATTAGCATGCATCTCATCTCTACAAACCTCTCACAGTTCCTCCTATCTTTAACAAAATTGTTTTGAAGTATCATAGTCCAAGAAGTCTGTAACTGAAATTATCTTGATGCTTTCACATACTATGGGTGTGGGGAGGAATGGGAGAGAAAGTAATCCTGGAATCATATTTTACAATTTCTTTGTTGGAGCAGATTTAGATGAAAATTGTATTTCACCATTACCCTATGTTTTCTGCTTTATTAATGTATTACATTCTCCTTTCTTAAAAAAAAAAAAAAAAAAAAATTGCTTTTGGGGACTACTGCAGCATGATTGTAGGTTTTTAGCTCTGGAGGTATGATTGAAATTCTTGAAGTAGACCTTTTTTTTTTTTTTACTTACAGGCAGTATTTGTTCACCTTGTTGTACCTTTGAAAAGGCATGGTTCAACAGAAGTTTACAGAATTCTGGCATTGCATCCAATGAGGTTTTTAATCATTGTGGTAGAATAGCAGATGCCAAGTAATTTCTGACTTAGTTCTTTCACAGATTGTGCCAAGAAAATCCCCTCACCCAAACAGTTGATTTTTGGCTTTCTTCTAGTGCTGCCAAAGGAAGGAAAAAATAAGTATTGTGAATTTTTGTAGATTTTTAATTACTTTTGACAGTCTTAACAAGATCATCTTTTACATTTGTATCGGGTGTTTGTAATTACAAATATTTATAGCAGTAGTGGCACTCAGATTGAAATAGAAATTGTTTTTTCTGTGGATTTCCTTGGTTGATTGGTCGGTTGGGTTTTTTACTACACGTAGTTCTAGTATGCTAAAACTTTTTTTGGTGTGGTACCCATGAAATACTGTTTCACTGGCTTAAGGTAGACTGATACATCAACTATTTGAAAATACATTTTAATTTAACAACAATAAGGAGCGCTCATGGTGTGTGTGCTGAAGTTTGAGATGTTTTGGGCTAATCTGTTCCCACAGTTGTGTGTTTCTCTGGGTGAGTTAGCCAGTTCCAACATCCCTTCCTGTAAATTTAAACCTTTTGGGGACAAAAGGGAAGCTTCTGCCCAAATCCTGACCACAGGAATCTTTCTGTGCAGTTCTAAGAATATTATGATTTTTCTGCTAAAGAATCAACATCTGAGAGTTATGGATGTGATCGGTGGGCTTGCGAGAGACATAGATTTCATTGGCCTGGCCTTTGTCCACAGTTATCCAGTTCTTCTTTCTTTCTTTCAGTGTCTCATATTCCAAGGATTTTAAGGAATTCATTCAGAAGTCATTGACTTTGATAGTTTTTAGGAAGACAGAATACTTAGAGCACCCTGCAGAGTTACGTCCTCTTTACCACGTTTACCCTTCCTCGTTTAGGCAGGGTTATGGGGATGAGTATTGAAGGAAATATTTTCTAGTAGTAACTTGGATTTTTAATGATAAAAATATAAAATTAAATTCAATTTTTTCTTCAACAGAAAGGTTAACTGCTGGAGAATTAGTAACCCCTTAGTGAGCAAGGGAAGGGAGGAAGCAGTCTTTAATTATCTTAAGATAATTTTTAGATTCCTTTGTCTTAGCATCAACTTCGATGAAAAAATTGAAGTAACAGTTGCAGAAGAATAAAAGTCTTTTAAAAAACTTAGGCTCTTGTTTTATTGAGGGGCTGGAAGAATTCCTAATTTATGTCAGACACAGTTCTGAGAAGGGGAAAAAACAACCTGTTGTTTGTCTCCAGTCAAAAAGAAACAAATTTAAAAGTATCTTTTAAGATTTATCTATAGAAAGTCAATTAAAAGCTACAGACTATTTCTTCCCTAACCCAACCCCAAAGCAAAAGCTTTGTTGTTTTTCTTAAGCTCTTCCTTTAATCTTCCAGAGTCATACTGTGCTGCACTTATTTTCATGCCTTGTGTGGTAGTGCAGCTGTTATGTGATAGCCATATTATAGTGCATCATTTGTATTTTTTAAACCCTTTTTATATTTTTTAAATCTCTGACTACTTGACACTGAAACTGCAATGAGTAAATAGTTAAATGTTCTAAGTGAATCTTTCACAGGTGAGTCACATCTGCCATAGACAGAAGGGTTTTCTGTTTGAACAGACATTGAGCTCAGGCTATCAGCTGGATGCTTTCTTTATCATACTAACACCAGAAATGATTTGTGCTTTCTGCTGGATCATGAATGTAAAAAAATCCTTGAAAAAGTCAAGCAAGATTCAGCCTTGCCAAGTGTGTTGCTCTGGCACCAGTGTTTGGTTTCTCTTTTGGTGGGTTTGTATGTTCAAACCAGCAGTGCTTTTATAACATCGAACTCAAAACTTGTGTGATGGCCAAGGCCTTTACAAAGACAGGTAGGATACAATTTAGTCCAATACCACCTGTTTATTTGAAGGATACACAGCACATACCTGTCTTCCAGCAGGTATGCCTCTCCAGGCGTGTATTACAGAGTGGAGGACTTTGATGTTTGGACAGACCTATCACCTGTCTTGTGTGGGGTAAAGTAGGATTTCAAGTGGTAATTTAATCTCTTGTTCAAGCCAGGATCAGCTCTGTTGATGTCCTTTCTGACAGACATTTGTTGTACTTGTATATAAAGATTTCAGAGAATCTTCAGGCCATCTTCCCTTTTTCTGAGGTTTATGACTAACTACTATGCCTTAAAATATTTCTGAAATCTGCTCTGTAAGGTTGTGTTTAGCAGCACTGTCATATCCTTCTGATCAGTTTGACGTCAAAGTCTTCTCTCTGAAAACAACTTCTTCACTGTATGTTTTCCTCATCTAAAAACATCTTTCCTGGAAATGGAGGACAGGGCAGACCATTTTATTCGCCCACTTTGAACTTCTCCTGTTGTCTGTGCCATCTTATAAAAAGTGATTATTTTGGTAGGTTTTGTTTTGGCTTGGATGGCAAAAAAGATGTAGACCACTGAAGCTATGATTGCACTAAGCAAAAGTAAGTTTTACCTAAAGTTTGTTTCCAGAGTGTTTTTTTTGTTTTAGTGTATTTTGAGGTTTTTATAATCATCCACTCCTCTCAATCCCTTTAAAAGGGAGCAAATATGAATCTAAACTTTGCATTTGGTTCAGGGGAAACTCAAAAATCTGCAAACTATACGTGCCTTAGCTACTAGGCTGAAGAATGTTCTTAGATGGATTATCTTTGATTTGACTTCTACTTGGCCAAGAAAGTGAAGTTAGACTCCAGGTTAAAGCTTACTTATCCAGAGTTTAGGTGGCCTCTTAGCTCCTCTTGCAAAGCACTGTAACATTTGAAAGTTGGCCTGTGTTACAGCTCCAGGATCGGGTGATGCCTTGCTGTTCTCCTTTGCTTAAGTAGGAGTGTTGTCGCTCATGTTGTTGTACTAACAGATGGCTTGACACAGACAGGTTATTACAATGATAGTCCTTCTATATGTAGTGCATATGGATTCTGTGAGCTGCCATTCTCTCCTGCTATTTTCATGTCTTTTGCCACCTGGATTCTCAACTGACTGAGACACAGCTAGGCATGCACAAGGGGTTTTTTCTTCTTACATGGCATATGCAAAGCCCACCTCAGTTACAGAAGAACAGACACTGCATCTGAAGGAAATCTGGTTTGCTGTGTGTGGGCATGTATGCACCCCAGAAGAAGAATTAATATAGCCAGTAAAATGAATGTTGACTGTGTAGTTGTTTACTCTTGGGCTTGACTTGGCATGATTTGTGATGGGATGACATGGTGTTCTACCAAGCTCCCTTCTATTACTCAGATTTCTAGTGCTTTTTTTTTAGTTTTGTTTTTTAAAATAGTGGTTTAAAGTAATAGATTGTGAAAAGACCTTTGAAAATGTGGACTCGGTGCACGGCAGTACAGGAAAGACCGTCTTAAAAAAGAGGGACTAAAAAGGTACTCCGAGAGATCCATGACATTCCTGTTGAAGTTAACACATGGAGCTTAATTATCTATCAAGATAACTATGAATTCTAGTCTTCCTCTCTATTTCACCCCTCTCTGAAGAAGCATGGAATTGATCTCTCATCCTACAAGCTGTTCAGAGTGACTGTTCACTTTTGTACTATTTGTGTCATTTAAGGAAAGAGATGACTGTTTCCCATCCTTTCAGGCCAGTGTTTAAATTTCAATCTGGAAACCATTACTAAAAGACTTGGTGGAATGCAACAATATATTCAGCTTTCCTGTGGAGACATCTGAATACCTGCAGAAACCTTGCTTGGAGCTCTGTGTGCAGTCAGAGACTGATTTGTTTAGCTCCAATATTTAAGATTTGCAGACAGGAGTTTGGGCATTTTTGTTTTTAATTTGTGTATCTGAGTAGATTCTGAAGCTCACAGCTTTCACTTAGTTAAATAAGGAAGACTATGTCTCATTCTCTTTATTTGTTTATTCCTCTTTAATGATCCAAATGAACCATTTGCTTATTAAGTGCGCAATTTAAAATGAGTTGGATATTGACACGTTTACCAACCTTAAAATATTCTTAACATCTTGAATAATGGCTTTTTAATGCTTGCATTTCATTCCCTAGCTACCTTTTCCTTCAAAAGATGAATGAAAGTCAAGCAAGCAAGGGACAGTGACTGTAGGACTTCTACCAAGATATGTGTGAGGAAGGCTTACTCTTAGCATCTACTTTTAGGCTGCCTTTGGGAAATCAAATCTTAGAAGGCCAAGCTGGAATCAAGATTCCATACATGTTAAGTGTTGAGTGTTTATAATTGCTCTTTGGAGACACCTAAATTAAATGTCTGAAATGGTCTCATTGAATACCCCATGCTATGTCCCTGTTCTGTTCTGCCAGTCTTTCCAGGAATTAGATATTTCTTCTTGGTGATATGGCAAAGGATCATATTTCTGCCAAGTTCCATTGGAATGTAACAAACTGAGGAAACTAAGTTAAGCATTTAACTATAAACTTGCTGAAAACAAGTAAATTTGTAAAGAAACTATAAATTACATTCCCCCTGCATTGTTGACTAGTGTTCTTGTTGTTATTACACTTAATAGCAGTAGGTTACTTTGTCACTTGTATATTGCTTGGGCTTTTTTCTGTTAGAAACTGTTGTATATCTTGTAGAAATCCACATATTTTTATTGTTAATATGTTGTGAACTCTAGTCCTGTTTTAAAGCTCATATAGGTCACAAAGTCCTAATGAAGTGATGTTTTAAGTATGATGTACGAGTATTTGTGATGTGAATCCCAGATTATATTCTTTTTTTCACACTGCGTGTGTTTCCAGCTACAAAACAAAATATGTCTACAGACAACGCAGAAAGATCTTTTCTGTATCTTAGAAACACAGGTTAAAAACTATAAAGTTTCCTTGGTCGTGGAACAGATTAGCTGTGCAGTTTTGTAAGGTACATCTGATGTTGCAGTCCAATTTCAGGCTGAGCAATGTGCAGTACTTTCTGCAGAGAATGGCAGCGTTAAATGGAAGGAACGGGAGTGTGAAATACACATTGTATCTGTTTCAGTCTGCGTGATAGTAGTGACAAGTGCTCAATGGCTGTCAGCGTCCCTGTCAGCGCGGAGCCGCCTTTGACATTAGAGTCCGCAGCCCAGCCCCGGTGCTTGCAGCTCTATTGGCAGTTCCATCAGGCTGCAGCTGATCGGCGAATGTCAGAGCCTGCCCTCCTCTCCCGGCCAGCCCTCTGTGTTTGCAGGCTGGCCGTGCCTGTTATTTGATCTTGCCACGCTTCTCCATCAGCTCTCCTGTGGGAAATGAGTGGATAGGTCAGTGGTGTGTGGGTATCTGCAGGGCAGCACAGGACCCCTTCCAAAGTGACTTGCATAAAGGTTTGTAACGATTACCATTTCTTTAAGCCAATCAATGGGTAAAGTACCCAGAGACTCATTAAGTGGCATTTGAGGCACTTCTCTAAGAGTTTTGAGCTGTATTTCAGGAAATGTGGTGACAGCCTTTAATGTCTAATTGACCTCTTCTCTTTGTTTCATTTTCCGTATTTCCTTCTGATGTGTTCCCCTGTGGCAGCAAACAGCCCTGCTCAGTATTTTGAACTTCTGCTCAGAGCTGCAGCACCTCAGCCTGGGCAGCTGCGTCATGGTGAGTGCTTGGAGCATTCAGGATTTCTGTGTGTGTGTGTGTGTGCACTCGCTTTGGAGCCAGTCTGGGTTTGTTTCACAAAGATAAATTGTCAGTTGTGTTAAATGCAAGGTTGATACAAGACTCTACTCTTTTGGGAGGTCCAAGATGCCTGCAGCCTGGTCATATATTTAAGGGTTATGTATTAGTTTAGTAGGCCTAAAATGGCTTGTAGGCTTTCTCAGAGTTCTTCAGCCTCTTTTTAAGTTTTTTGGGTATTCTCTATATGCGTAATTACTTAATAAATAATTATTAAGACTTCCATAAGGAGATGCAGAAACTGATCAACTTAAAATAGAAATAAGTGCAGTCTTCAATCATTCTTCAGTAGTTGCACTTCCTGTGGTCATAAAAGCTGTTGTAATCATCTTTTAAGGGGAAAACAACTGTGCAAAAAAAAAAAATGTTTCTTCAAAGAAACAACTTTTGCTGCAGTTTGATCCTCAGTATTAAGTGAATTTTAAAACAGCTGTGTCTGGAGTTCAGAGGAAATTTTTTTTTGTCTTTTCTAAAAGTAGCTCTCACTGTGCAATGCAATGAACAATTTTTGAAGCTCTTTAGAAATGACAAAGGCTTGAGGCAGATGTGTTAAGTATGTTAGGAAGCAAACCTTGAAACACCTCTGTATGTCTGGAATGATGCTGCACGTGACTGAGTGTCTGCTTTCCTTGCAGATTGAAGACTATGACCTTATAGCAAGCATGATGGGAGCAAAATGCAAAAAGCTTCGCAGTCTGGATTTGTGGAGATGTAAAAACATAACTGAAAGCGGGATCGCGGAATTGGCTTCAGGCTGCCAGCTTTTGGAAGAACTTGATCTTGGTTGGTGTCCCACGCTCCAGAGCAGTACAGGCTGCTTCACAAACCTTGCGCGCAAACTCCCGAATTTGCAGAAGCTCTTTCTTACGGCCAACAGGTCTGTGTGTGACACAGACATCGAGGAGCTCGCTGCCAACTGCACGCACTTGCGGCAGCTGGATATATTGGGTAAGAGGGTGTGGGGGGAACAGTGGTGTTTGTTTCACGGTGTCTCAAAAGCCTTTCAGTTAAAAGGGAGTCCTTAAGACAAAACTGTCTTCTAGACATGTTTTTTAGATTATTATTTCTCAAAATTATGGTTTAGCATAATTTTAGAAGGAAAAGAGGAACATTTTACTCACTGCATGAATTCTGGCTCAGAATCCAGTGGATTTATACCAGCCATCTAATATGACTGCTTAATGTGAATTGCTTAAACTGGAATTCAAGTGCAAGATTTTTTCCACTAACTTTTATTTTCATGACCATCAGTTTTTTTAACTGAAGCCTTCCTCTTTTGATTATCAAAAGATCCAGTTTCTTATAATTCTTTCTGCTTTTGTTTGTATTTTTATTTCTGTGAAGTGTGAAAAAGTATGTTTATAGCATGAGTCTGTGATCAATAATCAGAATTTTGCTTTTGTGCAATAAATATTTGTTATATATATATGTTATATACAATGTAATACTGACTTTTTTCATCACTTTTCTCAGTAAGTGAGTTTGAGTTATTAAAGATGAAATGGTAATTAACAGCAAAACCTAAACAGACTTTCTAGTAAGATGGGAAGGAAGTGATGGTCAACAAACATAGCAAATCCGAAATTTCTAATCATCTGCTGCTTCCATCATTGAAAATATTTTTAGAGATCTAAAGTAAATATACTTTGAACTCTTGAGTAAGGACTTTGAAAAGGACTTTGTAGTTTTGTGTGATGCTGAATTTATTCTTTTATGGTGGCATATGAGGTTTTCTTTTTATAATAATGTAGGACAGCAAGGATGTTTGCGACATCAGTATGGGAGAAAACTCTTCATGGTTTCACCAACTTAGTTTCACAGGTTAACTGAAAAAGGAAGATTTAAATGAAAGGGAATAAAGTAGTTGCTCTCTGTACTTCTAGCATTTAATAATTGTAATGAAAATATTACATTTAGGTTGAGAGGTATACTGCAAAGAAATGAGAGCCCTCAACATGAATCATATTCCAAGCAAGTTTAGGGATTCATTCCTATCAGCTTTTATCATTTCAAAGTATTTACCATGTGGCTTCAGACTGGCACTCCAGTACACTCTTCTATAATGATAAAGAGTTTACTCACTTCTTACTGAGACAGTTGCCTTCTGATCAACATGGGAAAGACATGAACAGAAAAAACCTTAACTCCACCTAGTACAAGCTGTAGATCCGTTTTGTTTATGCCCCCAGGGGTACTGTGTTTTGTGTATCTTTAGGCGAATCTGCTTTGTAGCTAAATTATCAGGGGCACACTGCCCTGTTCAGACATGAAAAGTTCCCAAATGGTGTAGGAAATTAAGTCTTTCAGACACACACACATGCCCCTGACCACCCACTTCCATGTGTTTCTGCTACAATGGCCTTGTGTCTGCCCACAAAGTGGTCAGATCTCATTACTGCACCAGAGGCTCCCCAAGGAATTGTTTGGCTGTGTTAACTTATGGATAGTCTGTTACTCCTGTTGTCTGATATTAATTCAATTTGATATCTTCTGATTTTTTTTTTTCCATATTGTGAAAGTGGAAAAGGAGTTTGTTCCGTTCCCTGGTGTTTACCAATATTCCTGAGTCAGGTGGATTTGTAGTCAAACTTTTCCAATAAGACTGCATGTTGCATTCAGATAAATCCCCTCTAGGGGATATCCAGTTGAATTACCTGTAAAATGAATAATCTACAAAAAATTACTTCTTTCTTCCTTCAGAGAAATACTTGGTAGGGTGTAAAAAAAAGGTTGTCCTCTGCTGTAAACAAGTCAGTACAAGGTGATACTATGTATATACTGCTTTTTTGGCAAGAGTGAGGAAACTGTTAATTTTTTTTGTCTGGATATAGTAACCACTACAGTCTGTGGTTACAAGAAAGAGCTGTCAAGTAGAACCACATCGTGTCATCTGGAGGTAGAGTTGTCAGGTGTTCCCGTGTAAGTGCAGAAGTCTCTGTTGTCTGAACTAAAGAGTGAGTCTCTCACTGTGCGGGAGTGCCAGGGAAGTCATAAATCTCTGAATGTGCTCTTACTTTGGGCATGTGATACAGGGCCATCCTGTTACTTGAAGCTGTATAAATGCATAGTATGTTTTTGTCCTTCAGGAGAAGCGTGACAACAGGTCTGAAGCTGTAAGAGGTCAGGGCTCAGCTTTGCAGGAATGACCTTGAACAGTGGGTCTTCTCTGTGATGTCAGTGAATGAGAGGTGCTCTCATTATATCCGTTGTCATCTCCCAAGTAAAGAAATGTCTGGCTTGCGTATGCTTTGTGCAGGGGGTAGAGGTATTGCAGCTGGGTTAGCACTGTGTGCTGTAAGGGAACTTCTTTTGCTTCAACAAAGCTTTGTAAAAGCGAGGTTTTTTGCTGTATGCAAGCACTTAGCTAAGTAAGGGTCAGAATGTCTTCCCTTCACTGTAGTCACCAGCGTTGAAGATACTATACTGGTGTCTCTCTGCAGTTGTTAGAACTTACAAACTTGTCAGAGAAAACTTCTTCTTCCAGTTATAGGTTATTTATCATCACAATAGCTTCAGGGGTGGAGGAGTCTGAGCCTCTGAAAGAAATCTTGTTGAATTGTAAGGGGTGCAAAATACACATTATATGCTGTTTTAAGGTAATAGGTCCTGAGGCTTGCTACCCATCTGTCCTTTACCATAATTGTTTGGCAATTTCCTTGTTACATAGTCAGAGGACTCTGTAGAAGGTGAAAATTGCTGGTTTTCAAGGACTCTATATACTTACTGGCCCATGTATAACATTGTTGGACATCAGGCTGTGTTTGTGCTGTGTAAAAACATAGAAAGTAAATTTCCGTTCAAAAAAATCATGGGCTGGTCCATATCTGCTGTATCATAAGTTTGGAAGAGGAAGTGTGATGTGTGTCACTGACTGCATGAGGATGTGCATCTCTCGAACTTTTAGTTCTGAGCTTTCTTTTACCCACTACATCCTGAACTGCCTGCTTACAAGTATCATTTCCTTCTCAGCCCACATCTTTTCCACTGACTGACATGGCATATTTCCACCCTCTGTCAGAATGATCCAGCTATGATCATCTGACAGTTCTGTAGTGACGCAGTACATCAGCCAGTGCTATCAAAAGTTAAGTGGACACCTCTAGACCAGTGGTTAAAAAACTAGTCTTCAAACTGTGATCAGCATTGAGCAATGTGACAAGTCACATGGCAACCTGAACTGACAGTGCCAAAAGCTTTTCTTGCACATCACATCAGCTGCTTAGTTCTCTTTCTGTGGGGTTCTCAGCTGCTGTCAAGGGTGAAGAGTAAATCGTATTAACCTTGCTCCCCAAAAGTTCCAACTGCCTCTGTCCTGCACAGAAAGAGTAATGAAAAGTAGACACCCTCGTTACCACAGAATTCATGTATTCCTATCTACATTCCAACACCTCCCACACCTTCCTGAGCAACAGAAAACCCAACTGCCCCCTTGCCAGCTGTCAACGTTTTCAGCTTTATCTTGAGAACATCAACATGTAGTTAGTCAATTCAAACATGAAAATGTGTAGCACTTTAAAATTTTGAATTTGAGTTGTGTGCAATAGGTTGAATAAAATGTAAAGAATAAAAGTCTAGTTTGGCTAGTCTAGGGGAAGAAAGGAAAGTAAGAGTATTTGAGGGAAGAGTGCTAGTTATTTTCGAGGTTGGTACTCTGAAATATTATTTGGTGTGTAGTAGTGTCCCTTGCCCTAGAAATTTGGGTTCTGAAGTTTTTATAGCTGTCCTGCACAGGTCTCCTAAACAGCTATAGAATTTGAAGACTTGGATGTATGATGGATATGAATTCAATTATTTACAGCTAATAAACTTAATTGTTCTAGCAAAGAGATCATTACTCAGAGGTACCTTTTACAAAGGTGATACCAGAGAATTAGCTGAACAACAGAATTAAATAGCAGATTTTAATGTTTTGTTTATGTATGTATTCTGAGAAATGGCCGATTAGTCCATGGAGGAGAAGATGTAGTAAATAATACAGGTCCAAAAGCCTCCAAACACTAGAAGAAAAATGCAGTATATAAGTAATTAACTAGCAGGCTGCATTTTCAGTCTTTCAAAGGCAGAGGAAAATGTGCTGTATTAAAATTCCAAAATGCTTTTGAATGGGCTTTTAAGATACATACATCACTAACTGTACATTGTATAAATAAAAGTAAGACTACAGATGATGTTCATTTATCCTGTGGTGTGAATAACCAAACCCCAACTGGATTGCTTTTAGAAAAAGGTATTTCCTAACATAAAATTTTAAGTCTGAGGAGGAAAAAAAAACCCAGATGCAATAAAACATGCAGTTTAAGATGACCTACTTAGTTGCAAATCTATTAAAAGCCTTGGATGAAATGGTAGGAGAACTATCAAAGTTCAGGTAGGAAGGAATGAAGAACATCCTACACATAAAAATCTGTGGCTAGGCATCTAAAACTAGAATTTTTGTAGAAACACACGTTTGGATCTTGAAGCATAAAAGCTGTGATGCATAAATGAGGCTGGGTTTAGAAGAAGGTGCTGATGTAGTAGCAATTTTAAGGCTTAGTGGAAAAAAAGAGAAGCAGCATAATGTGTTGTTCCTAGAGTTGCATTTGGAATGGTAGAGGAGGTCCTTATGGTAGAACAGTGATACTGTGGTAAAGTTCATGGTCAAATGAAGTGAATAAATAAAGCATGTTACAGAATTTCTGTGTAAAGCCTTAGGGACTGTTGCATGAACCACCAGACAGTTCTGATGATGGTGATTATATAATGGTAAGGGAGTTAAAATCACAGTGATAATGACAAGCTTAGTCTCTGTAGAGGAGATAAAATTTGGGGACATGATAGCAAAGACTGTCCTTGGGTGATGTTCAGTAATGTCTCAAAGCAACTAATCTGAGAGCCTGACATAGGATAATTGAAGACCACATTTAGATACCCTCTTGCTTATTCAGAAGAGTACTGAGCACTGAGACAACTGAAACCATCCGGAATATTTCTGAAATGGAATCCCATTCAGAGAACAAAAATAGGAAGATGAACTCTAGAGAGCGAAACAAAATCACAGTAAGGCAGTATGAAGTATTAAGGGCTAGAATCACGGGCTAGAGGTGGATGAAGCTGTATTTCAGCTGTGGTGGAAGTTTACAGGAGTGGCTGAGCTCGGTACATAGTCCAGATGTGAAGGCTCACCCCAGTGCAAGGCTATTGCAGAACTGTTGTGTGTCCATTTGCGTTCGTGGCAGAGAGGATCAAGCAGGCTGCTACATCAGAGCCATTCTTTCCAGGAGATTAGCCTGGAAAGCTGCCTTAAATTGGAATGCCAATACAGAAAGCCTTTGAACAAATCAATACATTGAACAATAATAAATTGTTAGAACTAAATAGTATTTATGCACTGGTTCTAAATGAGCTCAAATACAGGGCTCTGGAAATCTTATTTCTGGTGTGTGCTCTGTCTCTTAAATCAGCCTCAGTGCTAGAGTACTGCAGGGTTACAAACATGGCACAACCTTCTGTTGAGGGCTTGGGTTAGGAGCTACAAAATGGTCAGATTATATTTTGCTCTGTGTAAACCAGTGGCAGCCATGGGGAAGTCAGTCAGTGGACATACAGAGGACATTACCATATTCTGGAGAAGAGCTGCATCTTTGAAGAAGAGAGTATAAGCTTTGCCTCTCTGGTCCTTTAGAATTCCATGGAGCTCTTGGTGAATGTGACCCCTTCTCCAATCCACAGAAGATTGGATTTTCAAAAGCTTTGGCCAAGGTTGTGCTGCTTTTGTAATTTAGCTGTCTTCTCCTGGACTATGGGTGTTTCAGAGACAACAGAGGGACAAGAATGTATCATCTCTTTTCACAGTGAAGTGATGTCACTACTGTGGTCACCAAGGGTCTGTCCTGATCTGCTTATAAGTAATGCAAGCAGAGGGGTGAGTTATGCCAGAGGGTATTCAGGTATTCAGGGTAGAAAAATCTTAAACTGAAAACCTTAACACAGAAAAACAGCAGAATGATCTTGTGATACTTATTAAACAGGTGATAAAGCAGGAGGAAAGCGTTGAATCAAGTGCAAAGTAGTCACATGAGGCAAAATAACATCAACTAAATAAATAGGGGACTGGGTTTATATTAGCTAGTGTTTTGTAGGAATGAGATCCTGTGGACAATTTTTGGAAAACATCAGCTCATTGCCCAGCATCATTCTAATGGGAATAGAGAAGATTAGAATTTCTTAGACAAGAAATGGAGAAAACACCGTAAGACTTATTATAAAATTACTGACTGTGTGCTCAGAGCACTATATTGTTCTGGTTATCCAGTTTCAAAAGTACTAAATTAGTGCAGAAATAACAAACAGGGATCATTTTGAGATGTGAGGGAATCTGGAAAATAGATGGCCTTGAGGGAACAGAAGAAATGTGCATGAGAGTATGAGTGATTTACAAATAGTGAACTGGGAGTGATCTCACTGCTTCTTTCATTGCACCTTAATTATTGCAAATAATAGGCTGGAGTTTTTTGGAGGTTTGTTTTTTGGGGTTTTTTTTGACATCTAGTTAAACTGTGGAGCTTGTGAAGGGGCTGTATGTATGAAAACATTCAGAAAAGTAGTAGAATTTATGAAAGATAGCTTTAGAAACCCTAAAATTATAATTTTGGCAATTGAGAAGATTCACCAGTGAAAAGCTACTTTTAAAAATCTGCTTTTTTTTTTTTTTTTCAGGGAGGTAAGGAGTATAGGGAGCATAATTGGCCCTGGACAAGATCCTGAACTAGATGGCTTTTGAGGTGCTAGTTAGCTGAACTGTGCAAGTTGAAGTGTCGGCCAGCAGTTTTCCGCAGTGGTGTTCGATATATAAACTCTCTAGAGGGAGAGCTTGATGAGCAGTTTGGCCCACTGTAGAAACCCAGGCTCAGTTTACTTGCCTAGAGTAACCTGCCAGGCTTCCAGCCTTTCCTGTAAGGCATGAGTTTCCTCCTCTGGGTCCAGTGTCCTCTCTGGCAGCTGTGTGTGGATGTCCCACACGGTGTAAGGTCCCCAAGGGGCACTGAGTACTTCAGACAGCTGACTCACACCCCAGTGCCCAGTCAGATGAATCAGGTGCTAAGCACCATGGACTGGACTGTCTGGATGTCCATCAGCTGTAATGGGTGTGTGGATTTGTGCATAATTATAAACATCGACCTGTTTGGTTTCTGACTGAATCCTGTGCTTGATCTGACCCTGTGTGACACTTGGGAGTTCAGTCACTGTGGTCTTGTTTTTAGCAGGGTTTAACTAGTGTGTTTTACACATTCAAGTGTGAATGATCAGCCATCTCTTGAACAGCTGCCCCTGCATGTGTGTGATGCCCACACTTGCTCTAGAGCCCTGGGAGCCTTGCAGATGCCTTTGGAATTGGAGTAGCCCCCGATGTCTGCTCAGCAGGATGGTCTGTGTGCTCAACAGGCGAATCGTGAGAGCCTGACTGTAGCATTCCATGCTGCTGCCTAAGCCCAGTGTCTGGTCCCAGGGAGGTCTTGTGGCTCTGGGTACCTGGCTTCTGTAGTAAGAGAATCCCCTCAGAGCTGTAAAGTTGCCCCCCAAAAGGAAATGATGGTGACTTAAGCAGTTAAGAAAATACACTAGGCTTTTTAAAGGTAAGCGTTCTGCGTGCTCTCTGAGAAGCTTTTCATGTGAAAACTAATTTAAATACTCTAGATAAAATTTGTGTTGTAGCAGCATTTTTTCATGACGCAGTATCAACAGCTTAAAACCCTCCACTATTCTTGGTAACTTTACAATTCTGTTTTGTTTTTGAACAGGAACGAGGATGGTGAGCCCTGCATCTTTAAGAAAATTGCTGGAGTCTTGTAAAGATCTTTCTTTACTCGATGTGTCCTTCTGTTCACAGATCGATAATAGAGTTGTGCTAGAACTGAATGCCAACTTTCCTAATGTGTTCATAAAAAAGAGTTTCACCCAGTGACTCCCTACATATGCTGCTGTGGAACTCATTTGGCAGAGTTGTTTTCCTGTAAATTTGTGCTGATTTTTTTTTTTTTTAAGGAGAATATAAACCTGCTATAAAATTGGGGAAACTATTAATTATCTACACAAATGGATAAAATACATTTAAATGTATTATATTTCTTAAAGTTGATATTGTACTTAATTGTTTTATTCTGTTAATTGGTGGCACTGCATGTTTTTAAATACTAGCCATATGTCTGGCTTTAATGAGAAGCAAATGAATGTCTTCTTAAATGTCCCTTCACAGAGTATTATATACAATATACTATGTTAATATCCAGGTGAAAGCAGAAGTTCAATATTTAAATATGGGTGCTTCCTTTTCATGTGTTTGTGTGTGTATATATAAATGTATACATATGTATTTGTATATACATACACTGATACTGTAGCATTCTAGTTTGGCCTGCTGCATAAGATTTTATGATCTGGCCTATAATTAGTTATTTGAAAACCAGTTTAAGTGTGTAAAAGAATAGATAGAAAAGGCACTTTGACTTCTTCGAGTTTTGACAATGGATTGTATCTGATACAGTTTTCTGCCTTCCTTCACGTGAAATAGATGTAGTAATGTTTTACAGTCCAGCCTAAGCAACACAACAGATAAATGCAAGAACCTGGACCACCTGAACTTAGAGCAGAAATGAAAGATAAAATTGACAGCTGCCTCTTGGTATTGAGATACAAAGTTTAAGCCAGGTAATGCTGTAACTGGTAAGGAGTAGAAAACTCCAGAGTAATTTTTCAAATTTCTGTCGTGGTCAAGACTTGATTTGTGATATATCTGGTTATTGTGCAGGGTACCATGAAAAGCAGAACTTAGGGTAAAGTGTTAGCAACTGTCCTTTCACTGGTATCAAATCTACTGTCAGGTGTAAAAACAAGCATCTTTGTTCAGTAAAACAGCAATGAAAATATAATGGGTTTGAAACAAAGGCAATATGACTTGATGGTTTTATGATCACCAAACCTTAGTACTGGATTTGTTTTATTTGGGTTTTTGTTTTGTTTTTGCAAGAAGAGAGTAGCTCAAAGTATTATTGCACTCTCTCTTAAAGACTGCTTAACCTTTGGAGAAGGAAAACTGTGTTGATGGACAATTTCTGGAAGTTTCTTTTGCACTTTCTTGGATGAAGCTTTTCTCCTTTTTTTTTTTCCCTTGAATACCACTGCTAGAGTATGTTGCTATGTACAGCTTTTGTTTAGAATTCTATCTTTTTAGCCATTGTTGATGCATATGGACCATGAAATATAGGCTGTCTTTTCATACTGATTCTGTTATTGTTGTATTGATGGCACTTATTACCTACTGGAATAAGAAGAAAAATACTTTTTCTGAGAGAAGTACAGTATTGTACTGGAGATCAGTGACAAAGAACAGTTCATGCAGTAAATAACCAACTGCTACTTGAGGACTGCTGCAAATTGTTAAAAATCTGACAATCTCTGTGACTCCTGAATGACTGCTCTGAACTCTTTGTGCTGGTGCCAATACTTTATAAACCATGTCAGGAAACAGCTACAGAACATTTATCTGATTTTATTGAAAGACCTAGTTCTTCAGATTTTTAAATTTTACTGAATCTCTGGGGAATTCCAGATCCAAAGAAGGGCATGCACAGTTGGCTTTTTGATTTTTTCCTCCACACAGATGGCACTATGGGATTTCCAGCTAGCTTATGCCATTCCATTTTTTTCTTCTTTAGAAATCTGGGCATTGTCAGAGAACTTTAGATTGATTTACTCTTTTTTTCCACACTGAAAGATCTCAGCTTTGGTATGATTCTCTGTGAGACCTCATTTCTCTCAATCATGTTTGGGTTCATTTGTTTTTCTGTGAACTTTTAACTTTTTTTAGTCTATATTTTTCATTGTAATTGAGTAATAAAAATTATTGTTCTGGTTACAGGAGAAGACAGGTACAGATAATGGGAGTTTACAAAGAACAGAGTTTCAAAACAAACGTTTTTGTTGTAAAATTTCAATTCTCAGGGGTTGTTCTGTGTATATCTCCTTTTTTTTCTATAGAGATCTGTTCTGTTTGTTTTTCACTGTAAATAGAATGGAATGTGGATGAAGTGATAGCCATTGTGCCTTTGAACTGGTAAACTTGGTAGATAATACAGTTTAACTTCTCATCAGTGAATCAATTAAGTGTTTTTTTAATCATGTATGTGTAAAGAATTTCATTCTCTGTTGCTTTTTAGGTAGCTAAAAGAAGGTTTTAAATTGAAATTTTGCTCATACTGAAGTATTTTTTCTTTCTTATGTTGCATCTTCTGTTTGAAATTGCTTTTTTTGTTAATTCTCTATTGTCACTTGAAAGATAAATTGAAGTTGACTTTTTATTTGGATTGTTTAAAACTTAGCTATTGTCAAGATATAATTAATTCAAATAGCAGAGAAACAATTGAGAATGACTTCCATCTACTTTTGTAGACTTCAACCTTCAGTCAGAGACTAAGAAGCTCTTTTAGCTATGGCCTTATAAGTCCAAGAAGTCTTCCAGCAAAACAAAGTTAGACCAGACTTGACATTTGTAATACTTGTAGGATAAAGAAAACAACCTGCTTTTAGACCTTCCTCATATGTCACAAAGAAGCAAGAATAGGTCGCTGTCTCTTTAGTTTTGCTGTCTTATACTGAAGTGTGTCTATTTATTTATATATAAGTATGCATAATTTATATATATATATATACACATATGTTCGTGTGTATATATAAATTTTTTTGGATGTGTGTACGTACATAAACATATATGTATAAATCTCAAAGTTTTTCATGTAGTAATTACTTTTGTAAAGTGAGCGTAATAGCAAAAGGTGTTTCATAGCAGTTCTGCTTTCAACTGTTGCTTTACTCTACCTGGAGACTGAGCTCATCTCCACCCATGCAGCAGGAAAAGGCTGGACAGGAGATGTGCTGGATTTCCAGTGTTGCTTTGCCAAAGTGCCTTTTGGTTTGTCTGCTCATGAAAGGTGTTACAGGGTCTGAGGAGTGAATGCAAAGTCCGGTAACTACTGTGGACTGTCTCCTTGCGAAGCAGTCGTATGGAGGGAAACTTACATTCTACTGTCATTTAATCCAAAATGAATTATGTCAGTTCCTCCACTGGAGGAATTTAATTACTCTTGATTTGGGTCGTCATCTCCATCACTAGACTGTCCCTCAGTCATGTTATCTAAATTCTGCTGTTAAGGATATTCCTTTTCTTAATCCTGTTGTTTGATTACCTGTCTTTCTGAAGCTTTGTAAAAGATGTGCTGTGACAACAAAAAAAATGTTAAAAAATGTTAAAAAAACATGGATCACATGTCCTAAAATAGATGTTTGCTCTGAACTGCTCCTGTTTTTAAACTAAAGGGAGGCTTCCATACCCTCTGTATGAAATTGATGTGGGATGGCCTGTAAGTAAAGATGTAATTCCTTGGGTAAATTCAAAATCTAGTATGGTAACTTTACCAATTAAAGCATCTTCTTAACTCTCCAAGGCTTTAATTCAGTAGCATACTTACTTACATTCATAATTTTGAGCTGTCTGGCTATATAGCTCTATGAATTGGATGGGGTTTCTGTTCTTTAAATTACACACCTGATTAAGTCCATTAGTGAGCATGACTTATATAGAACAGTTTTGCATGGGAGTTTTGACCGTATAATCCTCCATGTGCTTGGAGGTCCAAGTTTCAGACAAAAAACCACAAACAAATAACGAAACCTACCAAAACCTTTGTATTTCCTTAGAGCTCTTATGCTGAGTGTTCCAGATACAAGATGTCCAGTAATCATGGTACACAGTGAGGAGAATTCATCTCACTGAATGTTAGTTCTCTGAAAGTTAGACATGTACTTCAAGGGAGGAATCTGGGCACCTCTAGAGAGTTATTCATCTCCTAAGGCAGACATTTAAGGAAAGTAGAATGAATCATGTTCTAGAGAGCCTCTCTGGAGACTGTGGAAGCTGTGATTTAGCTCAGGTTAGATACTAAACTGAGATTAATTCCATCTAGTGCCGTACTACCTGTCTTGAAAAACAAGACTGAAACAACATCCATCCTTAAACCTTCAAACTCTCCAAATTCCATCCAGAGAGAAGCAAAAAAAAAGAAATTCTGACAACCTTGAGGAGTTTTCTTCATGCCAGGATCTGCTTCTGCCCCTTACCAATACCTGTGGTATATAATTTGTTTTATTTCATTAGTTTGTTTGGCTTTTGGGTTTGTGTTTTTTTTTTTTAAATGCATCCCCTTTCCCTGTTTCAAAATCTCATGTACCTAACTGGCTGTATGTATAGTTCTGTAAATGCATGAAGTGGACAAACATAATTAATGTATTGCCTCTATTTTGATAATCTTTCATATTGCTGTAATTAAGACTGAGTAGTTTAACTGCTCTGCTGTCATCAGAAGTGTCACCCACTGTGCATTTGCAAAAATTGTGTGCTGAGTCCTGGTTCTTACTGTGTGTACTTATTGCATCTTATGGGATATATTTCCCATGGCACATCAGCAGGACTGCTAAATTTACAAAAACTAGATAAAATGTAGCATTTTATTATGAGGACTATGGGAGCGACTTCATATATATGATTTACGTGTTCATTATTGCTCTTTAACAATGATTCTGTAAGTTATAGCTTTTGAAATTACTAGACTAGAAATCCCTGGTTAATGCATCTGCACATGCTGTGTCAGACACAGTCAGTGTTTTTTCCCAAATGAAGGCATTAGTCCTTCACTGAGATGATGATTTCTGTGATTTTTAGATTTCTGACTTCATAATGGAATGCAAGAAGATGCTCTTTAATAAATGTTACCGGGCGCAGGACAAGTTGTGGTAACTGACATTTGGAAGGGCTGAGAAATGAGTGTTGCATGTTACAGATCCTCATGAGCTTCAGAGAAGGGCATCAGTGGGAGGAGTCTCTTTAAATAGATTCAGCCTCTGTAATAGGAGGCAGTGGTGAGATTTTCCTTTTCAGCTGATGGACTAAATACTGTTACTTTTGTTTGAGTTACATAGCTCTGGTAATTTAATTTAAGGATGGTAAATGGCACAGTTAGGACAGATGTCCTAAACTGAAGGGCATCCATTGTGAGGGATAAAGTTTTTGTGTTGCATGTTTTGTTCACCGTTTCTAAAAATAAAGGAATAAAAATACCCTCAACTATTTGAAAACTCATTTTCCTCAGATTCTGAAGAAATGCAAAAGTCAAGAAGGTTGAGAAAAGAAAAAAAGGAGACTTATCCAGATTTATCTGGAAACTCTTGGAAGGGTAGCCAGAGCTATTTATAGATGTGAAGAAAGTAAGTGCTTTGCTCTAGATCAGCTGTTAACCTTTCTCAGAAACACAGCTTTCCACATAGTATCACATGCTCCTGCTTCTAAATCAAGATTTACCATGTAGATGCTTTTAATATTGACCTTTCATGTACATGTTTGTGCAGTAAGTCATGATGTCTCTTCATTTCATTTTTATCAACTACATAAAAATATTTTTTCTTTGCCTACCACTGTGAAATCATATTTTCTTTTATTTAATGAAACCATTCCATGCACGTACACATGTGTGCGTGTAAGACTTAATTGTTCAGGGGTTTTGCTACTGGTCATTTTCTGAGGACAGACTGCAGTTTGGGAGTAAAAATGTTAAAATCTCTGGAGAGGGTTCAAGGGAAATCTGATCACCCTATAGGAGTACCTGATGGAGAGGAAGAATGAAGAAGAGGGAGCCACATTTTTCTCAGTGATGCCTATGAACAGGACAAGAGGCAATGGGCACAAACTGAAACACACAAGATAACACGAGGTTGCCTAGAGAGCTTGTGGGGTCTCCATCCTTGGAGATATTCATTGTCCTGGGCAGCTGACTGGGTGGCCCTACTTGAGCTGGTGGAGGCTGGACTAGATGGCCTCCAGAGATCCCTTTCCAACCTCATCTGTTCTTTGTTCTGTGATCCGAGATACACCTGTGGTTGGTTTCTTTGCTTCATTGTACTGATTCCTGAAGAAGGTAAGGAGAGGGGAAAAGAGAATGCTATCATAAGGAACTTGTCATGTTGAGAACAGACACAAGAATCTTGTACTTTTTGTTTTTTTGTTATTTTAGGAGAAGTAACATATCTCTCCATTTAAGTTAGGAGGAAAATCTAAATGCAACTTAACTGGAATAAAATTTTGGCAACATTTTCAACATGCAGATCTTTAAACATACAAAACACACAACTGTTTTATGGGAGTATGATTGTCACTCCAAAGCCTGAAAGTTACACCAAGGACTAAGAAAAATAACCCTATTCTTGGGCACTGGCAATAGTTTCTGGTTAGAAACTGAGTTGTCTGTAATACGCTAGGAATAGTTTAGTTTGTATATCTTTAGTATTTGTTTACATAGACCTTGCACTGAATTGGGATTGCCATGGTTTAGGTGACAGTTCTTCCTGCTTATTCTGTTGGAAACTGAGTGTTGCAGTTACCTGTTCCTAATGTCAAACACAAATGTTTGAATTTAGGTGAAAAAGAGGACCAAGTTACAAAACACTGAGATGTCTGAGTGTTTAGGGAGGTACCATGTATAATTGTGGTGAGTTCCCATCTTTTGTATATTTGCTAGTTTAGCATTGTCAGAAGTAGTTGTGTCTGCTCAGTATCAGAAGATGGGTTCCCTTACATCAGACCTTGGTCTCTAGATTTTTCTTTAGGGCAGTGCCACAGATTTTTGCATGTACCCACTGTTCTGAAACGAACAGAGAAAATAGCTTGGTTAGGATTTGGAAACTAATGACTAGTCTATGCTTGAAGTTATTTTGGAATAAAAAGTAAGTTAAAATAACCAGAAATTGATGTGTTCACTGGTAGACTTTGCACTTTCTGATTTAACTTTGGCATACAGACAATTACAGGTGCCCTTCAGCTATCATAGTGAAATCTGCATGATGGTGAGATTTCTGAAATTTGTTGGTGAATGCAAAGCCACTGTAGCTCTTCAGTATCTTGTGGCATTTTGCATTCATGTCCTTGCCAGGCACATGGTGGAGTTGGGGGTTGTGGAGATTGGCCTGATCTCTGGAAGTGAGGGGAAATTTCCTGCTCACATTTATTCGTATGTGCAGATGAGAAGGAAGGACATCTCCAGACTTTTACATTTAAGTACCTAAACCAAGCACCTGGATTCATTTAAACATAATAGGTCTCTCCCTGCCCCCATCACATAACCAGCAACAAAATACTTGCATTGTATTTGTGATTTACTAGTAGGCTCCATTTTCTGCCACAATAGGAGTTTGAGTAATGTAACAAGGAACTCCTATTGCATTACCTTTTAAAGAAACTAATTTCTGTAAAGGTGGAAGAGCAGCAATAGAGGGAATAGTTCCAGACACTATCTGTAAATACCTGTGCTGTGCATGCTATGCCTGTAAGCACCAGAAGCAAGTTATGCCTTACTGTAATAACAAGTTGAGAAGGACAAAAGGGATAATGGCCTCTAAGCGCATTTTCTGTAGCCGGAGGATATTTATATCATTGAATTTTAAATATCTAGAGTAGATACTGAAGTTAGGATGCTATTCTCCTAGGGTCCTCTCACTGAGTAGATCGGTTCTTCCATAGGGTAATTCAGATCAGATCAGTCTTCAACTGAGGTCTTGAATTGACCTTTGGAAAGCAGAGTTCTGTGCAGACCAAATAAAAGTCCTGTTGGAAGCTAGCATGAGGGGATTCTGAGTAAGAGATTGCTTATCCCTTGGTGCTCTCTATTAGTCCCCTAGCTTGAGTTGCTTCCACCAAAGGCCACCACTTGCTTTGCTCTGTTAGTTGAACTGGGTCTGATTGCTCCCTACAAAATATCCTGGTTAAAACTAGAAAACTGCTTGTTTTCTAATAGTTGTCCTTTTGGTTGATTGGGGTTTTTTTACACTCCCAATTTGGCTATTAAAACCAGCAGAAGGAAGGGGGCATTTAGCTGCAATTAAAAGAATAACAAGCAGCAGGTGGGAGGATGTTGGTTGTGCAAATGTTTTAATTCAAATTAGCATAAATGAGGATAGCCACTCTTGATTGTGATCCAAAGCTTCTTAATTTTTACATAGTTCATCTCAGTACTGTGCCACAAAAATGTCCAAAGTGAGGTTGTTTATTTGCACCTCATGATGGTGGCCCAAGCCCTAAAATATAAAATGCTACTGCGAACATATGAGAACATTCAGGTCCTAACTGGCTTCAATAAATTCCAAAAAAAAGATCCTTCCTTTCAAACAGACATTGGAAGGTTTAGATTAGAAAGGTTAATAAGAGCATATTTAAAGTGTGGTGAAGGCAGTGGTTAGCAAAACTAAGCTGGAGGGAGGGGCAGCAGTTCTCGGATGCATTTTTCAGGACTGTTTTCCTAATCTTAAGCTGCATTGGCCCATGAAGCTAATATCCACTCCTTTGCAGTCCTAAATATAGTGAGTATTCCAAGAGCTCTTTCTATATGTGCAGTCTTAGATCCTGAATCTGTTTTCTGTGCTCCTATCCAGTAATTAGCCCCACTTTTAAATTTGTGCTCCTCTTACTTTACTAGCAGTGTTTATCTTAACATCTCTTTTTGTTTTTAATATTCCTCTCTGAGACTCAAGCTTTTCTTTTATACTTAGGCAAGTACTTGATTACGTTTCAAATCAAGGTTTTTCCTCTTGTCTGTGTTCTGCTTGACTGAGAGTAAGTGGAAGTTAATGTTATTGATGTATTCCTTCTTTTCAGATTTGGCTACTGTATCTTCCTTCTGTGTGTAAACCCAAAGGTGTCTGCATTTGCAGAGGCAGCTCAGGCATAGGTACCTGGCTCCTTCCTCCTCATTTGACTCATGCTTTTGGGGTATGAAGTATGGGTTGACTTGAACACACACATACACATAAAACAGAGATGTTAGCCCTGTATTCATGAAGGATTTAATTTATTGTGGAGAAATCATCTAATGCCTTATATTGCTAATTCAAAGATAAAATCTTATCTTTAAAAGTTAAACAATTATTTTTATTTAGGAAATTAAGCCTGTTTTCTTCTGCTGTGTTGGATCATTAAAATGTCATAATACTGTGTTGTGCAGTTTACTCCATTACTGCTAGTATAAAGAAGTTGAAATTAATGTTCTCTCGGAGTTGTCATGTCTGCTAATTCAGAGATGACTGAAATATGTTAAAATATATTCAACCTATTATATTTACCTTGCTTTGCACTTAATTTGTTTTCCTTCGACTGTGTTGCAAAATGCCAAGTGTACATAAAATAATGAATAAATAAAAAATAAATTATTTGTCTACATTCATTGACCTTTTGTGCATTCCTTTTAAAAAACAATGAAATACAACACAATATGATGCATTCGGAGGAACAGTTTGGTTATGTTTTTATCACTGTTCATTTTGAAATAAGACACCCTGAATGCTTTTTGGATATGAATTTGTAACATAGTTTTGTTTTCTTTGTTTTTTTTCTAAATTATTATTAGAGAAGTGTATTATTGTTTAATGATTAGCTTCCTCTAGTCCTATGAAAGCACACAGAACTAGGTGTGTTACACAAAATAGATGCTTCACTGCCTGAAACAGGTTGTGGTTCAGAGCAAGAGACAACAGATGTATGGAGACAGATGGGATATAAAGCAGAATATGGAGATTACAATGTACCAGGAGAGATCTCCAAGAAAAATATAATTGTTGAATTTCTTTCAAGAATAATTTCCTAGTCTAGTGCAAATTATGTTACCATAAGGTATTTCTTAATCCCTTTAATTATGTTCTGGTACAGTTGCTTATAAATGTGGAACTTAAGTAGCATGATAAACTCTGAATTTAGCAAAAATGTTAAGAGTTCTGTAGCTTTGAAAGTGGGCACCAGAAGGGGACAGGTGATCAGCTGGACTTGTCAAGAGCAACCCAAATGTTGAATTGAAAATAAGCAACTGCTTTGCTAAGAGTTTATGCTTTTGATGAGTTATCTAAAGTGTTTTTATGGGTTCCAAAATTGATGTTGATTTAATCAGTGCCCATTTTCTTCTAGACAAATTTTTTGAGTGTTAGGTTCTCCTGATAGCGTTAATTGTTCAAGGCAATTAACTCAACCAGATACAGAGCTATGAGTTTTCTAACATCTCTAAACAAACTCTTAATAAGACTTTTAATCTCCAGCACCTCCTGAAGGGTTCTGGTTTTGTATCACAGCTTTGCCTCAGGCCACTATAATTTCAAATGTGCTAAAACTGTCTTCTAGCATCAGCTTAGAGCTGCTGGTACTTACAATTTTCCAGAAGTGTAAGAACAGGAGTGGACCTGGGTTCTGTGCATTTGGAAGAAATACAGCTGACTTTTGACACCTGCTGAAGTATCTCTGATGCCCCTGTTTCTCATGATACCTGTTTCACAGTATTGAAAATTCACACAAAAATCTGAAATGTGTCAGCTGTCTGTCTTTCCTCTGTGTGGCACTTCTGGTAATGCAAACAGTTTAAAAACCTACACAGATAAAGCCAATTTCAAAATATTTCAGGATTTGCAGACTTTATTGCCTGATAGCCTGTAATACACTTCTTTAAATTATTATTTGTTGGATATGCATTATTATTTGGGCAATTTAAGGAGTTATATGTTCTCCATGCCCTTACTTTTACCTACTCTATGTCCAGATGGAGGGAGGAAATCTTAGTGTTCTGGGAAAACATTAAAAAATGCAAACTTTTCTCTGTTACTTTGCAATGCAATTGACCATCTTGACTGAAATTTAAACAGAACACTGCAGATCTGATACCATGCATGCTGCAATTTTTTATTCACTGGTAAAATCAAATGTCACTATATACAACATAGGCATTTATTATTACAAACAGATTTTAACATAATGCTTTCCCTCACAATTTTTTAGAGCTAGAAATAAAAATGCCCTGATGGCATGACCAGGCAGTTTTGAACTGACAAGTATCTTCAGAAGTTAAAATAAATGCAGCAGCATTTTTGTAGCAAGGTCATGTCCACCCCTCTGGATGCAAATGCACAAACAATTTCAGTTCAGACTTTAGGCCAATTGGTCTCGAAATGCAGTTGGAGCCCAGTGATGCAGTCTCCATCGTTTGTTTATGAAAAGGATGAATCATGCTTAGATTCAACTTTGTTAACTGGCTACAAGCTCAGGCCTCAAAGTGCACCACAGCCAAAATAAGAAAAAAAAAGAAAAAAAGAAAAGAAAAATATAATAGGCAATAAATTGTCTGTATTTTAAAACTACAGTGAATGAAACAGAAAGATGTGACTGGCAATCTACTTAGGTTATCTTTCCTAGTACCTGTGTCTAATAATAAATGTTAACATTACTGTAGCACAGAAGGCCTATCATAGAAAAATCCAGAAGAAAATTACTGTGTTTGGGATAAACTTCAGAGAACTTACTGCGTGGTATCACTGTTTAGAGAAATCTTCATTGTGTTTTTGCCATTGCTTCTGCTTAGTAACTGCAAAGGGTTTGTCTGCAAAATTATCTGTCACAGGGAGGATGTGACATGCTATTTTCAACATATGTCCATTTCTTTTCCCCATGACATTAATTGACTTGATACAGTGCCTTGCAGTAACTTTCATTCCCCCAGCAGTTATCTTTTCTAGAACCCCTAGAGCTGCGTATGAGATGCTTCTCTTTTTAAAGTGATTGTGGAAGGGAAAAGGTGGGACATAGCCTTCAGGTGCCCTGGACTATGTTTTTATCAGTGCTGTGGCTGCTGCTTGACCTGGGGAGGAGTTTTAAAACAGTTCTGATTAATTTTCCATTTGTGTGTCATCAGGCAGTATTTACTATATCTGTTACTAATGAGACTCATGGAGAAAAATGTTAGTCCAGAGTAAATCACTATCTTTGAATTGGCTAAGAGAAAGGATTTGTAAGATCAAAATATTGTGGGCACTAAACAAACTGGGAGATCTACAATGCTGCTCTGATTTTTTTTACATCTATACTTTTAAATAATCCAGTCTTTTCAGAGAATTATGGCAACTTTCAAGTTAAAATATTGATCAATGGGTGTTCTGCTGCTCTCCAAAAGGTATTCCACATCTGTGCCTCCTCCACTCAAAGTGGCAGATGTTTGTAAAGGAGGCAGGGATTAAGGATCTCCAGCTAATGACCGAGTCACCTGATAGGAAGAAGTCAGTTGTGAGGGGGTGGGATTGCAACCCCTCTTTTTTTGCCTTTTCCTAAATATACAGTCTTTAGGCAGTTTTTGCATCTTTCAGTTCCCTTAAATATTGTAGAAGACTAAGCGAACGCATACGGTCTCCTCTCTCTTTGCAAGGAAGTACATGTACTGCCGTGCTCCCTAGCATATCTTTTTCCTCAGAACAGCACTGTCTCCTTATAAAAAACACTTTTCCCCGTAAGTCTCCTAAAATAATGAGCTTAAATTTGGAAGAGTGAGGGAATTCCAGCTTCTTGCATCTTTCTGTCTGCTGCTGAATGATTCATATCTGTTGTGGCTCTGTTCACACACAACAGCAGGATCTATCCAGGGAAGGCAGAGGCTGTTCCCTCTGGCCGAGAAATAGCAATGCTGTATCTTGTCTCAAAACAGATATGAGAAAATGGTCCATATTCCCTTGGGATGCTCTTCTGTGTCGGGTAACAGGTTGGAATTGTAACATTTCAATGAGGCTGTTGTTTGTGTTTTACAACACACAGCTGCTGCAGCCGCTGCCTCTAAGAGCTCCTGCAAACTCCACAGTGTGTCCTTCTTACCCCAGACTCTCTGGTCACTGCTGAATTTTACCTTAACTAGAAGTCATTCAGCACATGTAAATGATGGGGCTTTCCCCTGCCTGGAACAGCCTGTGGCCAGGTAGGCTGCGTGTTTGGGACTAGCAGTAGCCTGCTGCAGCTGCCCTTATTTCCTCTGGTGACAGTTCGGTCCAAGTCTGGCAGTAGAGCAGTTCTGGAATGTGGGAAGCTTTGGATTCAGGCCAAGGGGAATTAACTGAAGGTGCAGCTGAAGCTTAGCTGCTGGGTTATGTGTGTGTTCTCGGGGTGAGCCCCCTTCTGCCCTTTCACTAGAGATGTAGAGGCTGGAGGGCAAGAGTCATGGTGCTGGGCCAGGCAGGGAGAGGGAGATTGATTTCAGCCTTGTGGGCAGAGCCTGTGGGAAGTGAAGGGGAGTGAAATCGAACCTATGAATGTAAAACCTCAAGTGGCCTGGCCCCTACTGTGGCTGGGCCTGTATTTCTGAATGGTCAGCTGGAGGCAGAGCCAAAGCCAAATGGACTGACAGTCTCTCTGCAGGTACTCTGAAACACTCACCTCTCTTGGCTGGCTGCACAGGGCATGTGGGCAGGCTGGGTTGTCTGTCCTCTTTCTTGCCCAGTTCACAGAGCGAGACATGCAAAATTAAATGAGGGACTGCTTTAAGCTAAAGGCTTTGATTCCACCCAAAATTAAAAACCTCTGGTTTGGGATATGATGTATATACTGAGCAGGTATGCAAAATTAGTGTGCAAAAGAACAAAAATGTTCTCCAGCTCCTCAGAGCTATTAGCAAATAAATCAATCTTTGCTTATCAGCTGGTTTAGGATGGGTCCCTGGAACAAATCCAATTTTTCCCTTTAGAGGCTGAACCTTTATTGCAGTTTTTTGCCTGATGTGAACAGAGCTATCTCCACAGGTAGGATGGATACAGGCTTGGTCTGGAGTTGAAGATGCAGCCATGCCTTACCTTCCCAATTCCTACTGTACCCACAGCATCTCGTTTCTGTTATCTGAACAAGTCCAACATTGATGTTCAGCTGGAAAACAAGTTATTTTCTCCCAGGTCTGCTCACTGCTACAGTATTGGCTGCCTGCAGTGTGATTAGCTCTGTGCAGAATGCTTATTTCTTTCTAAAACTTAATCTGTCTTGGGTGTTTTGTTTTGTTTCAGTTCAATTTGCTTGTTGAGTTAACAAGAGACTCTGAGATCGTGATATGTCACTTATCAGTTTTCTGTGCAATGAAGTCTGCTGTAGCAGAATGTCTGAATGTCTTGGGTTCTTGATATTCACAATATTTTAACATTTTCAGCACCTACATACACAGCATGTAAGTGGTAGCTACAAACCGGCAGATCTGAAATAAACACAAGATGTAAACCTGTGTGGTCGTACCAGCCCGTGCTGCTGTGAGGTCTGGGCCCATATGGAGCCGAACTCCCGACACCTCTCAGACCGCCTGGGGAGGCTGTCCTGGGCCTGGCCGTGAAAGGAGAGCGCCCAGCCAGCACTGAAAAGGCCCTGCAGGAGACCAGGGCTGTCCCCAGATCTCTGTTCCTGGGAAATGGGGGGTCCATCCAACGGAAGAGGGTTTGGGATTGTTGTGGGTTTTTTGGAGGTGTTTGGTGACACCGGTCTGGCATGTGGGGTGGTTTGGCTTCAGCAAGAACAGAAGCCATTTGGTGAAATGGTGGGATTTGAGCCCCCTGCCTTCCCAGAAGGGAGCCCTGTGGGAAGGCGCTGGCAGAGGTGTGCTCAGGGCCCCGGGACCTGCCCTGCTCCCGCTGCCCCGGCTGTGCCCTCCCTTGCCGGGGGATGTGCGGCGGGCAGGGAACAGCTCCCGGGGACTGAGGCATGCCTGGTGCTGGACTCACACCTCCCTGCAAGCCCGAGGGCAGGAGCAGGAGCCACACTGCGCCCACGCAGCGTGGTCAGAACAGCCGAGCCCCGCAGGAGTGCTCCACCACGGGACCACGCGGGTCAGCTTCGGCGCCACGGAGAAGGGACAGAGCTTTGTCCTGTTACCCAACACGCCTGAGCCGGTAGAGAGATTGCCAGTCTGAGGGACTGCTCACCTCCCCAGCGGGAGGAGGAGGGGAGGAGGCAAATAGCATCTCTCACAGTTTTCAGGGGCTTGCAAATAAACCATGGATTTGCTGAGTGGTGGGTTTTTGTTGTGTTTTTTGGTTGTTTTTTTTTTTTAAATCCCATCCAGACGACATGACAAGCAACACATTTTAACATTAACATTTAAAAAAACCCAAAAAACAACAA
>VYXF01008302.1:256557-346557 GCA_013397295.1 Polioptila caerulea
GGAGTGTGTGGCACGGGGGATGCATGGGTGCTCACCCGCGGGGCGGGGAATGCCGGGAGCAGGCGACCCTGTCGGCTCCGTCCTTGGTTGTGCCTCGATGACTCTTCGTGGTGTCTGCCTTTGTGCTGAACCTCCAGGAAAGCTCCTGAAGAAAAATCTGAGGAAGCCAGACTAAGACAGACAGCTACTACCCAGAGGCTGTTTTAGGAGAGCAACAGTGCAGCAGAGCTGAGGTGGCCTTCGGCAGCTTCATGGTTAAAAGCAAAAGTCATAACAAACCCCCACCCATCTCAAAAAACTGTGAGGAAGAGGGATCATAACATCATAAAATATCCTTGTTCTCACTTCATTCTGTGGCACCAGATAATTGCTTTTTCAACTCAATTGAAACTCAGTTTCTGTTAAATGCAGCGTCAGTGCTCCTCTGTGAGCTTCAGCATTTGTCAAAAACATCTATTTCTTGTCTATCAATGTCTCTTGCCCACTTTCTGGACTGGATTGATAACCATTTATGTTTAATGCCATGTTAAGTAACAGCTTTGAGAAATGGAGTAGGTGAGGAGGCTGTGGAGGAGATAAGGGTAAATTGTCTTGTTCTTCAGCCCTGTTTTCCAGAAGCACCTCTCCTTCAGGTCTGAAGTCATACCCAGGACAGCCATGCAGTCAGACCAACGCTAAAACCAAGTAATTATTCCCCAGGGAGTTAATCTTTCCAATAAAGAGCAAGTATCTTTTATTTTAAATTTGATGGCAAACAAAGTTGGATAGATGGGACCAGAGGCACTGATGGCGTTAAAAGTTAGCTTGTAGCACACAAGCAGTCTGCAAGCTCGAACAGCATCTTCAGCAACATATCTACACTCTGGGAAAAAGAACTTTCACCAGAAACCATTGAAAAACACATATAATGGAAGCAGATCCAGAAAGCACACAAAAGAATTTTATGGCAAGTAGCTAAAAAAGTAGCAGCCTGCAGAGCTCCCACTGTTTGCCACTCTTTCCAGCTTTAGAACAACTGATTCTGTAGGAAATTACTTTCTGCCTCTGGTCAAGCTGATGTGTGTTCCTCCATATCCTCCTGTCAGCTTCAGTGGCAGAGCTTAAAAAAGTGTTGAAGAGGGCAGAAGTGACTGGGTGGTAGTGGTCTTCAGCTAAAACACACTGGCACTCCTCTAGTTACCAAGTTATCACAGTGGGAGTGTGGGAGTGCAATAGCCTATTTGGTATAAAAATCTAATAATTGGTCTACAAGTTTTATATCGAGAGGAGGCTACAGCTGACATGACTGTTTCTCCCCATAAAACGCAGATGTGGATGTGGTGAGATGCCCCTTTCTCTCTGCTGTGCTGAGTGACAGCTCAAAGTTTAAGTATTTGCAGTCCAGCTTATTTTCTCACATTCATGCACATCCAGTGGTAAGAAACAAGCTAAATCACTCCCTTGCTTTGAGTGCAGGGTGGGCAGGGACCATGACTCAGGCACTGCTACAGGTGACGTGACAGTTGCACTTGTGCAGCTATGCTTGACTGTCTGGGGGTGCTGACACCAGTTGGAACAGCAGGGATTTCTCTGCTGCTCCCACACACAGCCCATGAAAGGCAATCAGTCTTCGCAGGGAACAGCTCAAATAATTCATGTACCATAATAATTGTATATTCCCGCTAAAGTGACACTGAACAGTCGATCCTTCAACAAAAAAAATTTGCCCATCACCCTAGATGATTGCTAAAGTGTTACATTTCTAAAAAAAAATCCCTTAGCCCCTATGATGATATGCAAGTACATGAAAATTAGTGATGATAACTGAGCCTAGAGTTTCGTGGCTGAAGTAGGAGTTCCTGCACATGAGCTGGGTGGCAGAAATGAGCCTGGATCCCTTCCCTTTGCCTGCTAGACCCTTCATACCCTGAAGACTGGGTCGTACATCTCCCCCCCTCCACTTTCTGCTGCGCAAACATATGGTTGGTGTTTCCTTAGTGGGGAGCCCCCAGCTGAGAGTGCACCTGTGATATAGTCAACAGTAAACAGGAGGAAAGAGTTAACCTGCTTATGTGCACTGAGAGAGGTGAGTTTATCCACTTTTATTTACTGCTACACTACCGGACTGCGCTTCAGCATAAATTGGTTCAAGGTGCCTTGTTTCAGCAGTTGTACAGAGGACTGGCTTCTTAGTTATTCTGTAACTCAAAGGTGTGCAAAATCACTGCCTAACTGGGAATAAAATTATCATAAGCACAATTATGCCTGTGCTGAAAGGACAAGGTCAGAAGAGAGAATCCAGAATGTCAACAAGACTAGTTCATGATGGATTGTCCCAGACAAAGCTGTCTGATGTTATATATCACAAAAAGTTAAAAGATGATGCAATTTATATGTTAGACTCATTGTCAATTCACACCCAAACCCGAGGAATGGCAAAATCCATTGTCGTACTTTCAGCCATATGGCACATTTTGGGATGTGTGGTAAGGGTGGTTGGCAATACAGAATTTTTATCTTTGGCATGTCAGTAAAGCATTTTGTGAGCTGACAGTAGCTTCTGTGTTTGGCATCACTAATCCTGGGGGACCCCGTGTCAGTGTGTTTTCCCTGCCATGGCTTCATGACAACTTGCTCTCTGCTCAAAATAAAAGATCTTCATGCAGCCAAAAGGGTCTCTGATTTAGTCCTTTTGCTCCAATTTTGGCACTGCTGGTTCAAACATTTTGGGATGGTGAAACATGGGTAGGCTGGGCTACTCAAGGGCAATTTGGTGGTTTAGTGGCTTCTTCTAGCTCTCATAAATTTCTTGCAGGGCTTCTTGTACTCCTCCCCCATTATTTCTTTTCTTCACTTTTCTTATAATAATTTTTTATACTAAGCAAACGTATTTATCCTGCAACTATTCAGAAAAGCTTGGTCAATGTCCAGTGCTCATATATTATTTTGAAAGAGGTTCATATTCATGGCTGCTGACAAAAAATAAATGCTTTCATTAAAAACTCTGCCTTCTTTGGTTTTAAGGGACATGAAGACCTCGCTCTTTGTCTCTTATCTGAATGCATCCTGGTCATTACAGGTGGGAATGGGAGAGCAGCCCCTTGTTATAGTTGTGTGATACTTCCAGTTAAAAATTTTTGGTTATAACGTTGCTAGATTGCATCAACAAGGCCCAGATTTTCTATTGTCACACAACACTTTGGGAATGAGGACAGATTTTCATCTTGCAGATCTTAATCTCCAATGAGGCAAAGAAAAAAGTCTAGGGAGTGGGGAACAGATTGAAAGGGACTGGCTTCAGAGGCAGTACATCACATAACAGAGCTAGCTCTTCCAGGCAAGGCTGAGATCACCCAGCTTAATGTATATGTCCTGTAGGCATGCTGAAGGTGGAAAGTGGGGCCATTTGGAAATTACCTGCCTTCACATTCTAAGTGCATGGTTGGCACAATGAGTATGAATGGTTGTTCCTCTTTTTTAAGAGTGTAGAGTCCTGAGCCTTTCATTGGACTGTATTTATCTTAGGTTGGTGTGCAAAAGACAAGATCATAGACAGTGCTTCTTGATTTGACTGTAATTTGTAGATAGTGTATTACATCCATTAAGAAAGAGGCACATCTGACATATAGGTCTGGTGTGATGTGTTAAAAGCAGAAGTTAAACAGCTTAGGACACCCACAAGCCCTCTTCCCTCCCTTGTGTTTGCTGAAGGTACAGAAAAGAGACTAGCAATGCTCTTCAGGCTAGATACTCAGAGGGAGACAGAGACTCAGGGTTGCAATACCTAATTTTTATACACCTGGCTTTCCAAGGGAATTCTCAGCCTGGAAGTGCACTCCAGGTTATCACAATTACAATCCTGATAAGTGGGCACCTTGAAAAGGGCACGCTGGCTGCCCTCAGCCTGCTGATAGGAAATGGTGAGCAGAGAGAGTCACTTGCCTCTTACCAGGAATTGCTCTCTTCTTCTCCCCGGGTAGTTCTGGAGAGAAGGATGCAGGCAGCGAGAGTGATGATAATATCGCCTAACTTCAGACATCTGCAGTGCAGGGGCCATTGGCAGCCAAGGGGAGGCACAGCTCATCTGCTGTGCTTCTGTGTCTGCTCTGGGAGGAAGTGCAGTGCCTAAGGTAACTCACTCAGATACAGCTGACTATGCCACGGATGCTAAAGTTAAGCAAAATTAATGTGACACCCTAGTTAAAAAGCTAGGCATTTCCAGTGATAAATAACAAGCTTTGAGGATGTAAATTTTGAGCATATTTGTCTCCAGGGATGAATCAGTGCCCAGTCATGTGTATCTAGAAAGTTGAGCCAGTGTGGCTTTCCTTCATATCTGGTGCTGTTGATGCAAAAGATCAGAGTTCCTATTTGTGTTTTTATTGTGTTTCTGCATTTGAATCAGGGTTGGAAGCAACCTTAGGCTGCACTTTTGAAAAGCTTGAATTAGAAAGTGAGTCCAGTTTTTTCTGAGTAATGTTTTTGAATTCAAGCACCAGAGCAAAGTGGCAGTTTTCCAGGGGTTTGTCTTCGGTGAGGCAGGAGGAAACTTCTTCTCTTGCTATTAACTGGTTTGAATGGGATCTTGCAAATTATCTACTGAAACACAGTGTTCATATGATTGGGATAGTTAGAAGGGATTTTGATGAGTGAAGGAATATGTATGCATATACACAGGAATATATGTCTCCCACACCTGAGATATTTTTCTCTGTTATTTATGGGTGAGATGTCTTTTCTGCTTGACATTGCTGTCACTTCAGAACCTTTCCGGGCAGTGGGTCTGTGAGGCATACAGATAAAAAAAAAAACCCCAAACCTTTTACAGCTAAATTAAGTGCTGCCATCTCTCTCAGGACTTTATTGAAATTTTTTCCTCCTTAAATCTCCTACTCTTGGATTTATGTAATTAAATGACAATCTCAACTCTTGTGAAAAATAATAAATATGGTTTCTATACATCATGATTCTACAGGGATGTTTTAAAAAGTGATTTGAAAGTACCCTGAATGTGCAGCAACCAACAGAGAAATAAAATGAAACCCACATTTATTATTAGGAAAAATCTTGAAACTTTTAACCATACTTGTCATTTTTAAAGTTGACTTATGATTTAGATTAGACATTAAGAACAGCTTTCTAACTTTCAGTCGGAAAGCACAAGAATAGATTGCCTAGAGTGACAGTGGGAGGATTTTGAAAATAGATTGGACAAGTGTCTGCTGGGAATGGTTCAGCTACAGTCGATCCAGCCCAGTGCCAAAGGATGCACGAGTGACCTCTAATCCTTCCAAGCCGCAGCGCGGTGCGGCCCCTCCGGCCCCGCAGCCCGGCCGGGATGTGCCGAGGTGCCGCGCTTGGCGGGGCCGCCTGGGCAGAGCCCCGTCCTTCCCGGGACGTGTGCGGAGCTGGGGGGGGCCGGCGCTCACGGGAGGGCTGTCACGGCTGGGATTCACCTCTCGCCCCGCCTGACCTTTCCGCTTGGCTTCTCTGAGCATATTTCTGGTTATAAGCAGCTCCTCTGGGCAGCCAGGAGCGAGGTAGGGAGTCACCTTCTCTGCAAATGTTATACATGAATAAACACCTTCCTAGGCTTATTTAACCCCAGTCCACTGTGTGTCTGGTTCCCTGCTGACACACCATTAGCATCTGAAGCATCTGTATTTCCCGAATCGCAACAGAGATAACTTATCATTCTCCAGCTGCTTATCTCAGACCTGCCCTGTGGATCTGGTGGAAAGATTTCCCCATTAGCACGTAACAACAGGTGCCTGATACTCACTTTGAAATGCTTCCCTTTTCAAAAGTAAGAAGGTTTGGAATTCTTGCCTTCTACTTTTTGCATCATTTTTCCACCTCTATGCCCATGAAGCCCAGTTTAATACTGGACTGTTGCCCCATATCTTGCTGTCAGTGCAGTCAGTTCCACACAAATACGTCCCAGGAAGTTCTGGATATGTTAGCATCATCGTTGCATTGCAGTGGCCAAAGTCAGTGTGCCATTTAAAAAAGGGTTAGGTACATGTTGAGGAAACTCTTCTGGAAGATACAGGAATGTAGAAGTACAGGAACAAGCATCCACTTACTTGCCTTTTTCATATCTGTTTTTCCTCTCAACAAATCCCCAGGGTATCAGGTCAGCACATGTAGTGCTATGCAAAGGTTTACTTTCTGGGAAAAGTGTCAGCAGAGGCAGAAGTGCCCACAGCAGCCAGTGTGATGGAAGGTGGGACTGTAGAGGGGCATACCCAGGAGACATCCCTTCTTCCCTCTTCCACAGAGTTTCACCCTGCTTCCCAGGGCTGCCAATATGGCATCTCTGGAAGAAGCTTTTCCAGCAATCTCTTCAGCATCCTTTCTTGTAAGTGTAGTAGACAGTGGTGTGTTTCTTCTCCCCACTGTAGCCTGGGGTGCCAGGGAGCTCCTGGAGTGCCTGGGGCTGCACACAGGTGTGCTCACTGATGCACACCTCTCTGCGGAGCCTGGCCCCAAAATGGTCTGAGCCCTCTCAGGCATTGCTCTAGTAAGATGCTGCCTCACTTGTGGTCCTCTGTATTTTTCTGGGGCTTGTTAGGGTTGCTGCTGGTTTAGAAATGTTACAGCTCTTTTTGATCATGGCTTTAGATAGGAAAATAGACATGATGCAAGGAAAGGAGAAGATCAGTGCAAGAAGCTGAACCCTCTTCTTACTATACTGAGTACTGCTACCCCTAAATCACTTTTTTTTTGTCATGCAGTGAAATCTTATCCAAAAAACTGGAAAGGACCACATGACTAACCACAGAGTTGAGATTCATTGGCTGGAATTTTATCATAAGAGATATAAGGAGCTTGATAGACACACTGGTGCTATCACCTATAGATATGTTCCTTGATGCTTTTTGTCATGAAATTCTGCCTCCTCTTGCTTATGTAGTTGTGCCATCTGTCTTGATTTGAGTGTTTCAGTGCTTGATGTTTTCATCCAGATCAAGATCCAGGAGACAAGTGAAAATATAAGCAGCCAATCTTTCATTTCAAAAGAAAAGCTTCTTGAGTTTGCAAAGTTGCAAAGTTTGCAAGGGGAGCCTTGCAAATGCAATGAGAAAGCTAAAGCACCCCAATGACAGGTGTCTGCTTTTACTGGTATTTAAAAAAAAAAACCCAAACAACTCATTTTTACAGCTAATCTATGAGGCTTTTTGTGCATGGCCTGATTTGTACTTTCTTAATGCTCAGGACTGGCAGTATTGTTTATAGCTCTGTCAAACTTATAAAAATTAAAGAGCTTTTCCAGGCTAGTCTCAGACTCAAGGCAAACTATCCTGGAAGCAGCCAGTTTCATGGTTCCGTGGTTTCAGAGAATGAAATTTAGGAAAACTGATACACTTGAACATCCTAAAAAATTATCACTATTATTTCTTTGGGAAAGTCTAGCACATCAAGATTTGGTACAGAAATGCAGAATTTTGCTTTTAACCAGACTGATATTTTTGAAAATGTGAGTTTACAGCTAGTTGTTTATCCTGAGCCAGACACAGTCCTTGCAGGCTCTAGGTACCTTTAACAGATCTCAGCTACTCCCCTCACCTGGTCATGACCAGGCTCTGGATGGAGAAAGAGAATCCAGGTGAGTGGGTTGGGGGAGGTCTTCCCTGCAATCCCTGCATGTGATGACTTTACATTTCTGTGTTTCTGGGTAGGGGAATAGCCAGTAAGGATTGCTCTCTTGTGATCCTATGTGTTTCATCCTATGGGAGGAGGCAGGAGTACTGGGAGGGGGAGAACTACCAGAAGTGTGGAAAGATGGTGGGAGAATGGGGGTTCACACAAGGGAAAAGAGGAGGAAGGTGGAAGATCAGGATGAAATTAAGAGGATGAGGGAAACATCAGGGCCCAGAATAGGACAGAATATGACTCTGAAGGGGGATTGAGGGAAAGAGGCCAAGGGGCATGTAGCTCCCTAAGGGATCCACAGCAGAATCCAAGAGTGCCACCTCTCTGCTTTTGTGTTCTGACTTGCAAGTAGCAGTGGATGTAACAGCCTTGAACATGCTCCCATACACTCATGCTCTCATACACCTCTGGTGAGCAGCGCTTCAAAGATAACAGCCAAATACTGCCATTATTTCAAGCAACAAATGATGTCACAGACTTAATTTTGAGTGGAGGACTTAATTCTCCTACCCAGTGATAAATTTATTTTAAAACAAGTCACAAAGTTTTCCTCCTCCTGAACTCCATCTGTTTGAGGGGTATGAAGGTTGAGTAATTGAGCCTTCAAAAGTTACAGGATGTCAGAATTATATTTCCTCTCTTCTGAATGTAAATTAAAATGTGCTTTTGTGATTGCATATGTGGACCCATTTGTCTAAGACTAGACATCCAAAGTGGAGTGACCTCTTGGGAGGAATTGATAAAATTACTAAATTATTTTTAGGTTTTAATTCTATATGGCAATGATAGACAACAGCTAGGCATTGTGTGTGCATTATTTTTATTCCAAAGCCTTCCTTATAATGTGGGTGGAACACTACGAGCTACTCATCAGGATAGGAAATCTGACCTGTTATTTGCTGGAACACAAGCATATTATACTCAGTCTTCCATCTGGGAGTGAAAGGAAGCATCACCTTTTTAATTTATTGGGGAGAATAGAGAACAGCATTCGTGATGAGATATCCTCATTGGGTATCCCAAACTTCTAAAGTGTAGATGAGCCGTGGACACTGGTTAATACAGTATTGCTCCCTGTCATGATGGCTGGTGCTCACCCTGACCTTCCCGGTCCTCCAGGGTATGAGGCTTCTGAAATAAGATGGAGAAGTTCCTGATGGTCCAACTTGTCCATTAGAATGGGCAAGGAGCAGCTGCAGGAACCTCATCGCCAGGGCCCTGGTTTGATGGCTGTTCATTTCTTCCTTCTCAATCACTTTTCAATCAAGCTCCACAATGACAATTTGAGGTGGGCAGAGTGAATATAACTTGTGGGAATGGAGGTTTAGTATTTTTCTGGACTTATAAACTTAATAATTCCAGTGAGGGCGCAGCAAAGACCGAAGTCTTGCTTGCATACTGAATATTCAACATGGTTCTGCATCTACTAATTTTTAAGTAGAGATGAGCCATTGCTGCACTGAGGAAAATTAGTTTTGTCAGTTCATCCACACTTTAAAAACAATCCTATAAATCTGCATTCTCTCCATCCTACCCATAGCTCCAACTTTGAACAGCATAAGCCCCAGGTTACCTGGGTGCCTGCAGTACATGCAGAACACATGGTGATCTGTTCAATTTTAATGAGGAGCATTTCCAAAATTAATTACCTAGAAACAAATATTAAATGACTATTCTGTAGACTAGAGGAAGAAGAATTATTGCCAAGGAGTGAATGAAGGCTGTTATGAATGTTGCAGTTGTGCTCTGGGGTGCAGCCCCTGTGTACCCTCCACAGCCCCTCCTCAAGGTTTAGATGTGGCCTGGTTTCCAGCACGTGGGTGATGCTGGTGATCTGATGTGCCCTGAATTAAGCACATCTTTAGAGTGGCTATTTTTTTTTTTTTTTTTTGCTTTCTGAATAGAGACTTCCAGTTCTGTTCAGGCTGGCAGTGACTTCAATGAACTCTGGATGTGGCTGCAGGACCTGGGCCCTTCCAGCTCTCTGGCCCCAAGCTTCCTCTCAGGTTTTGTCAAACCACTGCAAACGAATTTATTATCTTTTGCACTATGTTTTATCTATCAGTTAGTGTGGTGATTCTATGTGTAAATATAAAAAAAAAATAGAAAGAAAAAAAAAGAAATCACAAGAAAAATTGAAAGCTGTATGCTGACAGATGTAGGTGGGCTTAGGTAATGAGGATTATATTGCAAAATCTAATATGAAGATGGGTTATATCTAGCCCTTGCCAAAATTAAAAAAAAGGAAATCTGATCAGCATGGTAGGCAACTGAGTCTGACCCAAAGAATTGTGGAATAAAGTGTCATCCCTCTTCTGCAGTCTCAAAGAGGTAATAAATAGTGCAATAGAAAAGAAACGGCAGTGGAAAGCCTAATTTTAAAACTTTTTAATATATTAGTCTCATTTCGAAAGGAACAAAATAAGAAACTGAAGGTAAACAGTTCTTTTTAGTATATAAAAAGCATAAAATAAGCGATAAGATTTATGCTGATATGTTTATACTTATACTTCTTTGATGACAGCAAAAAAACATGAGAATGAAGAAGTGACCTTCATTTTTTTCCTCTTGTGCATTTCCCATGCATTTTTTTTCCTAAGGTATCTTGGTGCCAGAAATCCCTTGCAATATACCTGGTACAGGGATTTACTTTGATACACAGCTTTACCAAACAACAGAGTGTTTAGGAGACTGTATGTGCAGTAAATGGAACCTAAGTGTTGTATTATGTAGTAGAAGTTAAAAATAAGACAGTCTGTCTCCTTCTGGCTGTGGTGTTTGCCTTCCCAGCAAAATGCCTGGCTAACTTGGAGTCTGCCACACAGACCATAGGGAGCAGTGGCTGTCTGGAGTGACTGTGCTGTGCTGGCTCCCTCTTCCCCGGCACCTGGCATGGCCACCAAAGGTCGGGGTTTAGAAGGGTTTGGCCAAAGACTTGGGACTGGCGTTTTAAGGGAATTTGACTTTAATGTACATATCTCACTCAGGGCATGGATTTTCAGAAGAGGTTTGCTACTGGATTCTGGGCTGCTTGGAAATGCAGGTGTTTCCTTTGGGTACCTATTCTGGAGTAGAATGCTCTTTGGAGAGCTGCAGTCCATGAAGTGATCTCTGTCCAGAGGGAACACTTCCAAAACAGCAGTCCCAGAGAGGATGGTAGACACACATGAATGGTGCTGTGTGTCCTGCTGGCTGAGCCTCCTTTTGGCACCATTCAGAAATGCCAGAGGCTGTCAGAAAGAAGCAGAGCACTCAAAATACATTTAGGATGGAAGAGCCACCCTGAGTGAAGGCACAAGGCCTTTTGCTGCTAATTGAAGGAAGGTGAGGCTTCTTCTGGTGAAGAGTCAACACTCATTACTGAAAGCTTGGAATAAATCTTTGAATGAAGCATATTATATCTACAACTACAAGCTAGTTCATCTGTCTGCATACCATACCATACCATACCATACCATACCATACCATACCATACCATACCATACCATACCATACCATACCATACCATACCATACCATTCCATTCATATGTAAAATGATTAAAAAAGTGAGTTTGTAAGGACACTCGTAGCCTGTACAATGCTGTGCTGAAGCTTTTATTACATTGATTCAAATGGTTTCTGCAGTTTATGTAAAGTAATCTTTCTGTATCTCATGGAATTTGCATCCTGAGAGTGATTGATACTCTGAGTGGGATGAAGCCGACTTCCATTCCCTGCCACACAGGTGTGTGATGAATCCTGGTTTGAGGTGTGCTATTATTTACTGCCAAGGTTATTTCATAAATTCAGTTTCACTTCTAATTCAGACTTGCATGCTTTCTGTGAGGAGGGCTCTTATTAAGCCATCATTTCCTGAGCAGGCTAAACCAAATTAAAAGGCACCAGTAGCAGACTGGTTTTATTCTCCTCCATAAATGTGTGAAATACTGTTTTTTATGCATTAAAAGTGTGATTAGGTGAGATAACATCTTTGGACAATGGACAAGAGCGACTTTACTATCTTTAAACTGCGTGTGGATCACTTTTAGTTTTCTAGGTGATTTTTTAATGGGATTGCAAAAGCTAACACACAAACTGGAAAGGGGAAAACCAAATATGTAAAACTGCCACAGAGATTAGTATTAATTTTCAGACTATCTGAATATTCGTGTATGTATATCACTTGCTGTTAAAAAGCCAACACTCATGAAGCAATTATTTTCCACTTTAGGAACAGGGAAACAGCGAAGCTTCTTGGAGAAGAATGCACTCAGAGAGCAAACACTGTTACTGCTGGCTATTCAACCACAACCACTGGAGCCCTGTCTTTGCTTTAACACCAAAAAAAGTGTTTGTGGCTGGCCAGGTAGTTGCAGAATTCAGCCTTTATAACCTCTTCCAAGAACAAAAACAGGGCAGAACTTTTAGAAACAGGAAGGATGTCTGGTCCTTTTTTAGCCTAGGAGCAGGTTATAGAGGATGAGAACACACTTATGGGGTAGGCTCAGTCATGAAATAACTCCTTTTGTGCATTACCCCTCAACCTCAGCTTGGAATAGCCTGCTTACTTATTTGGTCTTGATTTATTTGGAGTCTTTTAGGCATCTAAAGAACAGGATCATTCCCATCTTTTTGTTCTCTGAGGTATAAATTATACAGTATAGTACTTTCTTTTCTTTTAGACCTTTATTTGGAGCACTCAAAGTGTTTTGTGCCCTGAATCTATGATCTGCAACAATTTCATTCCTGTATTCTTGTTCCTCATGTGTCTGTCTCTCCGTGTCTACATGTGAGGCAGAAGGGCAGCTGCACGGCTGCAGCTGTGCCGTGTGAACTGAGCAGGTATAGGCTGGATGCTCCACACAGGAGTAGACATGAACTTCATAGGTGCTTTTGTCCTTCTGCTAAGTTTGGCCTCGTGCTGTGCTATTTATACCTTGCTAAGTTGTTCTGGGTACAGCGACTTCTAGGCACATCTCCACAAAAATCATTTGGATGCTTAAGTCCTTGCCTGAAAATTTTTGATGAAAAAATTAGTCCACTATTTTAAAAGATGACACCAATTAAAATTTCAGCTGATCTTCCCTCTCTTTCTCTTTTCCTGAATACTGCCTCAGGTGTGCATCCCTTTGAATGCATCTCACCTTCTTTCCATACTATGCCCTCACTGTTTCCTTTTTGCGCAAATACAGGAAATGTGATTTCCAACAGCAGTGGCTCACCAGGCATCTCTTCTCCATAGTCACTGTGTGAGCAACCTCTGTTATGAGTTGCTTTATTGGTTGTGGGGTAGAGCAGGTAAAATAGGGACTTGGCTGGTGCTGGGTGTGTGATGCACTGGCCCCTGCTGAACAGAATTGCTGGCAAGTTGTGAGAAACCAGGAAATCCCTGAGAAGGGAAAGATCTAAGCAGGAACTAACCGGCTCGCCTCTGTCTTTTGCATTGAGAGTCAAAATTAAGCTTTTTAAATGACTTTGTCATGGTCCTCTAGACCTGTATAATTAGCTTTCCAGGTGATATGTGAACCATATTTTCTTCTTTTGCCTTTTACTTTTGTAGGTTATTATCTGATGGTGTGCACACCTTACTTTAGATTCCACCTTCTTGAGAAGGAATCTACCAGAGTCTGACTGCCCATTTGTCCTGATGACAAGGAAATCTGGCACAGCTCTCCCAAATAATCTTTGCAGCACAGAAGCCTGAAGTGTGGAAGTGATTGTGGTGTGAGTCCAAACCAGCTTTTATTACAATAAATTATCATGTTCTATGTAAGTAAGAAGTAGTTTATTTTTCTTCTGGTTTGATGCAGACCTTCAACAGTTCTTTCACATCTGTCTTCAGAAAGGATAATTTGTATGGGCAGTGAAGAAAGAAGTGGGCTCAGACATAGACATGAATTTTCTGTACAGGTAGTAGCAATCCACATGGAAAAATTAGTGCAAAGACCACTCATTCTGAAGATGTGAACACAGCTAATTTGCTGTCTATTTTACCCCTTTTAAAGTGAGAATATGTGTGGCACTTGATTAGAATGAATGCTTGGCATTGCTGTCAGACTAAATCCATATACTTCCTTTATATTAGATCACTGTTTTATTTCAAGAGTTACATGCATACAGGATGACAGCAAGCTGATTTTCCAAATTGCTCTTCTTTGTCACTGTTAACTCCCAGCATTAGACCATCTAGATACTCTGTTCCTGAGGTGTGCTCTGCCAGTTCCAGAGCTGTCCCTCCAACTATATCACCTATCTGAAGGTCACTTGTGCTTCTACAGTAAGTGCTACATTATTTTTTTTTCTTTTCTTTTTCAGAAATAATATTTTTATAGCCCTAAAAAACATCCTTTCTCACAAAATAGTGCTCTATCGAGAAACAATAGAAAATAGCCTATCAAGGTATGGGGCTTATCATTGCCCCTGATTTCTTGACTCCTGTTAATATTGTCTACCACAAGGATCCTATTTAAAACGAAAAAAAAAGGTATTTTAAATAAAATACTTCTCAGAATTTTTTTTGTTTTCAATATGATCTGCCTGGCATACCAGGAATCACCTACCAGGGTAAATATTTTCCAAGCAACAGAGAGGAAGGATTGCAAGTGCTGAGGAGGCAGAACTACCGAGGAGGGGAAAAAAAATTGCTTTCTGTTTTGCCGATAATTTCTTGGCTGCCAATTTCCACATAGAGCTGCAGATGTTACATGGGAGTGGAAACTTTCAGATAATGTCACACAACTCTTGAGATTCACTGCCACTGAAAATATAATTAGAGATCTGGTTATCCAGCTAGAGGTCAGAAAACCAGAGTTAATTGCTAACCTGTTTATCCTACTCAAGGGATAAAGCACATAAATACAGTTAGAAGCTGCTTAAAGCCTAAGAGACCTCTGCTGAAACCCTGCTGCAGGCTTAAGGCAGCAGTTTTGAAAGTGCCTGAGGGAATGAAAGGCGTGGGATAGCGCGCAGGTCCTGGTACCCCGCCCGTGCAGGCACCCCCAGCCCTGCCCCAGGAGCCTGGGGAGGTCCTGCTGAGCCCATCCACTGACAGCCTGCCCCATCCCTCCTCCCCCAGCAGCCCAGGCACAGTCCCCCTATTATCCAACACGGAACGGGTAGATATATCCTAAGTAACTTAAGAGGGGAAGGGCCTTTAGAAAACCACACTTAGGTACTCTTGAAAAAAGGTGCCTCCGACTTTTGTTTAAGCAGCTGGGGTTTACAAGCCCAGTCCTCCAAAGCTTTACTTATGTGAATAGTCCTTACCCTTCAGCCCAGTATGGCTGAAATTAATGCCTCTTCACATGCCCCTTTCATCCTTAAATGGCAGGAGCCACAAGTCACTTGTTTCCTGTCCTTTCACCACCTGATTTCTTACATTAAAACCCTCGCATCTATCTATTCTGGGCAGGCAGTAAAATCCCTTATGCCTGTACAATGCAATCCACTTTCAAATAGAAGATTTTTTGTTACCCCTCCTTCCTATAAATTAACTGCTGTGCATATAAAGACTTGGGTTATCAAGCCCACATAATGCAGCTAAAACTGAACAGGGCATCCATGGGGCTGGAGAAAGTCCCTCCACCACTCCCTAAGGGCAATATTCTTTCCAAGCATCTTCTTTCCCCTTGGGAATACTTCTGGGTTACAGCACTTGTAAGAATCCAGAAGACTTGTTTTTATGTCTGGGAATTGCCATTTAATTTTTATTCTACTCATACTAGAAAAAACCTACTTTTTTGAAATAAAAACAATTCAGAAACATTTTCCTTTAGTGTACATTGAGCGTGATATTCCTCTCCCCTCATTTTCACTATTGAAAAGCCAGCAGCCTAGTTCAAGTCTTGCCTGGGCTCCATCAGAATATTGGGTACTCTTGGAGGGGAGTGCTCTCTCTCCTGGGAGAGGTGTTTAGGAGAAGGGATGCAGGGAGCTCCCAGCACTCTGCTGCATGGCAGATAAGAGAGCAGCTGCTGAGGTGGGTCTCACACAAACCATGAGGATTAAGAGCAATTGTAAATCAGGAAGGTTTTGCTGGCTTTAGCTGGGGTGACATTTCTGCCCCTGCATTCATGATAATGCTTAGATAGAGGACAAAATTTTAAGTACCTGGTCACTGATGGGAAAGAAGATTCAGAATGTGCTTTGGCTCTGCCCTCCTACTGACATGTTCACCCTAATACCCCATAAGAGAGAGTGTTAGTGCCTGTTGCTTACTATAAGCATGATGGAGTCATTGATTCATATTATTTAATACGAAGATGACTGTTGTGCATTGTCTGTTTGTGTCTTAGGAGCAGTAAAATGAATCCATTAACTTATTAACTTTTATTTTGAAATCTTTCATGGAACTGTCGTGCTATTTTGATTTGAGTAAGTGATTCATCTTTTTTAACAACTATTTTTTTGGTCCAGGGAGACTCATGTACTTCTGTTAATAGGTCAGAATTATGAGATGTATCAGTCATGTTCAGAATCTTTTTGTAGTGTATAGCTTATTAATAATAGATTTGAATATCAAAAATAATGATATGCTGTTTCAGCATTTAATTTTGGGGAAACATTCAGAAGATTTCCCCCTTGTACTGGCACAGTCAGTGATGAAGATAGAGGGAGACGAACTGTACTGTAGGTGGGAGCAGAGACACTGCAGCAGCTAATGTGAGGTTGAGCTTTAAATTTTTTTCATAAACTATTTTTCTAGTCGAGACTCTGGCTAATCGCAGCCTTTCCCTGACAATTTCCTTGTTCTGATTCTCATGGATTAAATAGTGTTCGTGGGGGGTGAGCCGGGTGAGATAGCTCGCTCTTGTAAGCTGCTTAGGCTTGTGTACATTTTTCTTCAGGAATGTCATGTCTTCAGCAAGCTGTTTGCAGGGGACTGATTTCTCTCCTCTTAATTCTTGTCTGTCTAATGGTTTTACTAGCGGAGGGTGGACATGTGAATTCAAAGTGATGGCTCAGAAGCCTTTTTTCTTGGCAAAATTCTACTGGGTTGTTATCTTTTATATCTGGTATCTCCGTGCCTCTTCTCTCATCTCCTTCCCACCCCCAGTTCCATCCCCTTGGGGTCCTCTCTAATGCTTGCCATATCTTCTTTTCCAGTTTTACTCTGTGGGCACCGCAAAATCTCTTCTCATCTCCTACCTTGCTTAATGTCATCTTTTCCTTTGTACATCCTCACAGCAACTCTCAACACTCAGCATCTCCTCACCTTTCCCTCCATCTAACTCTCACAGCCCTTAAGGAGAAAGAGAAGACACTACAAATATGATTTTTCTAGTCTGAGACTTTAATTTCCTCAGCTCTGATCTTGCCAGCAATAGCTCTTCCACTGCACATGAGGACTCCTTTTCTAACCCTTTTCACTCATGGGGAGCTACTGACAGCCTCCTAAGTCACTGCTCTTCCCTTTAAGGTAGAAAGGACTTTGCTCCTCACTCCTGGAGCAGGGTTGGGTGACTCAAGGGCTTGTCCTCTGCTAGGCAGTTCCTTGGATAATTTTTGGCTCAATTTCTCCCCTGCCAGCTCTGCATTTTCCTGGTGCTGGTGCCCTGTGTGATGGTGGTTTGGTGTTTTTGGTGGTTGTTTGATGTTGTTTTCCATACTATGTGCCAGGAAGGTGGACGAGATGGTGGAGCAGAACATGAATTTATAATGAGTACAGATTTACCCCCTTGTGTGGTGAGAGTGGCCTCTGCCTTTGGCTGTGGATCTCAGCTATCCCTGCTAGGATCATCATTCTGACTGCTCCTTCACGTCGTGTTTCTCCCTTCCACCTCACACCTTGAACCTCTCTGCCAAAGCCCCACACTCTGCCTTGTTGACTGCAACCTGTCTGTCCTCAGTAAGATATGGGGCAGCTCCAATATCTTCCTGACTGCTGCTGTGCCTTACTTTAGCAGTTCCTGACTGCCAGTGCCAGCAGACTGGTGGTCCTGCCTCTGTGCAGGGGCTGTCCTTTCTGAGCCAGCTAGTTCAGCCCCTGCCGCCTGACCTCCACAATTCTTAATGCCATTTCAGCTGAAAAGCCTGCAAAAATTGCCACCTGCTTACAGCTAGGACCGCAAAACACTTTAAAAATCTCTTTTTTTTGAAAGATGTTTGGATATATCCCTGGCTAACTCTGGCCTCCAAAGGAGTCTCTCTAACCTCAGCTCCTGCTGCTTTTCTCTATATTCTCCCTCCCATAATTCAGGCTGCTTAGTTGCACCTTTTAGCTGCAACCTGCATTAAACAAGTGCTTTTCCTCTCCACATGCATGTCCTTCAATTATGTCTTTCCAGTGAGTGTGGACCATCTCTGTTGATTCATGGCTTGGCATGGGAAGGGAGCAGGCTCCCACTGGCTCCTCCCAGTCACCTGCTCCTCAGAGGTTAGGATGTACCTCCAATGCTACGAGACAGGCTGGGACAAACCCCTCTTAGGGTGCTGCACTGTGGCATTGCTGGGCTGTGTCTGCCAGTGCTCCCACCTTCCACGGAGCCAGGAAGAGCAACCTTGTGGAGGGAAAGCACATTTACCCCAGGACACTGGCACTGGCAGCTGTCGAACTTGCACAGCCAAAAAATTGTGTCCCCAGTGCACACCTTGGACTCAGGTGTGCTCACTCTGTTGGAAGACATCTGCAAGTTAAAACATCTCCCAGCTGGAGCACAGGACTTTGGCATGGAGAAGTGTTTAGCTAGAAGCAAAACACTTCAGTGCAGGGACTTTTAGTGAATTTATGCTTTCAGTAAATTTAAACTCCCACCATGGAGCTTCAGGTTTGATTGCTGAAGCAAACCAACACAACACAAAACACACAAGAACAAAAACTTCATGTATGTATAAAGCTCATATAATAAATGCTGCTGGCCCTGAGGTAACTAAGTGAAATTAAAGGCAGAGTAGAACTTGTCCTTATAGCCTCTTCTCCACCTACTGCCCCTTTTCTCCCACTGCAGTTCTACCCTGTGAAGGATTTGTACCCAAATATTCTAAATGTTTTCCCTCCTCATGTTTTACATATGTAACACATATGCCTTACATTAGTGAGAAGCTATAAAATTTTTGTGTGGCTTACCTCACCCCCTCAACCAGGAATTTCATAAATAAATCACTGTCTTTCAAACCTTTTTTGCAGATTGCATCTGTCTAAAGCGTGTGCGCTTCAATAAGTGTGCCTGACAGAGAAATTAAAAAGAAAAATCATCTCCCAAACAGAAACTATAAGAGGCATGTTGAGCTAAACACTTGCTGCACATTATTACAAGGAGAATATGATCTGAGAAAGAGTGTTTAGAAAGTAAAGGTGACATTTTGTTTCTCTGAGCTCAGTGGGCCAGAACTTCACCTGGGGTAGACTGACACAAGTTCATTGAAATCAGTAGCTGATTTGCACTCACTGGGACCAGTTCTGCTGTATTTTCGCCATTGGTTATTGAAGGGCCACTTTTTTCCCTATGGAACTAAACACTCCTTCCCTAATATGTCTGCCTGTTGGTATTTGTTCAGTTTTCTGTGAGTAATTCAAAAGAGATTGTTCATTGAGATTGGTTTTAATTAGAAATGTGTATTCTTAACTAAAAAAAAAAAAAAAAAAAAAAAGATTTTTAAAAGCAAAGCATGAGCTTTTCCTGTAAATAAATCACCAAGTAAATAGATGCTTTGAAAAAAAAAAAAAAGTATTATTTTTTGTTAAGACTGAAAAAAATTAGGCTGAATGTGACCCCACATTTGATCTGGAAATGCTGTGCCAATGCCTGGAATTGTAGTTTAGGGGTGTAAAGTCTCTATTTCCCTCTGTATGCTGCATTCCCTCTCTTTGCAGGGTCTGCACCCTGAGCAGGACAGGAGCCTGTGAAGCTCCTTGAGCGAGCTCAGCCTGCAAGGCCAGGAGGTTTGGCCCTGAGGTTTGGCCGGTTTCCCTTCAGCTGGGGAGTCACTGACTTGAGAAACCCCCGAAAATTTGCCATGGTGTCCACTGCCAGCCTCTGTGAAAGGAGCAGGCCTCTTTCTTAATTCAAACTTGGCACCTGTGGCTCATGTAGCTGAGCAGTGATGGTGAACCAAAGTGTATTTTTGGCAAATAACAAGCCTTTATGCTACGTGTTTTCATCTGGAAACACTGTGGATAATCTGAGTCATGCTTATTTTCCATAATACCACTTCACACCGGGACCTTAAAATGACCAATGCTGAATTTGCCCCCTCTTTAAGAAATTTGTTTATTTCCAGAAGGTGTTAAAGTCCCTTCTGTGGAAAGCAGTTGACATTATTTGTTCCAAAGGCAGTTTTACTTGAAACCTGCAGGAAGGATATTTGTCTGTGTTTTCCCAGATTCTTGCTTGCGTTATGCTCAGAAATACCAGTATAAATACTAAATATACAGCCTTCTCTTTGTTTCCAAGTAGACAACATGGGATGGCCCTGGCTGCTTCCTGCTGGACTCAGCATCCCTCTCTGCCTCTCACCTTGCTTCAGCTGTGTGTGAAAAACTCTGCTGCTGTGGCCTCGGGATCACCAGAAAAGCAACATTGCTTAAAGAAGGAGTATTCCTACTTAGAAGGAGCTTCATTGCATTTTAATTACTAGATCCCTAAACCTATAAATATACCCTAACGCTAAAATCAAATTTGAACTTTTAAACTTGATTTTAAGGCCGCCTTTTCTTCGCTTTCCTTTGCTGAACTGTGAAAACACCCCAACAAAAGTCTGCATAGTGATTGTGCACTGTAAGTTGCTGTGCTCTTTTGCATAAAAGATTTTCCATATTACAGCAGGGGGCCTTCCCCTGGTATGTCAGGAAGAAGAAGAAAATTCATTTCCTACACCCGCCTGTCATTTGCCCTTTTATGATTGAACCGTACACCGTCAGACAACCACAAAAGTGACAAAAGCTTTTGCAACTGAATACATCTGATAATTGCAGTGTTCAGCTAAATTTAGGACTACAGCAGTTGATACTGCAGTGTCCAAGAGAGAAAATAAAAAAAAAAAAAAGAAGAAATGGCATATAATCCTGTTTTACAGTCTGAGAGTTTAGTGATTAGCTTACAGGATCCATCACCTTAAATAGTGTTTCTATTTTGTTAATCTTCTAGATTATTAGGGAAACTTTTTTTTTATTTTAAGGAATTTTAGTATTATTGGTTTTTAAATACAGACTAAGACTGTAAACACTTGAGAGAAGCAGGTACACATGAGATTACCTTCTTTGTTTATGAATTTTGAGGTAAAAAATAACTTATATTTGCAGAGTCCCTGCATAGTATGTCCAATCCTTGGGGTTCATGCATTATTGGAGTGTGAGAGCTAAGGGATCTTCCCAAGAAACAAATTTGTTGTAATGACACTGTAAGAAGTTTTGGAAAAGTCAGAGAGCTTTGGCAAACAGAAGCCCCCCACAGCATTTTTCCTTTACATAAGGAAGACAGTGATGTCTTTGGACGTGTCCTGTGAGAGCATGTTCCAGGTGCTTGTGTTAACCAAGAATATTGTATTAATTCACAGGAAGAATACGAGAATAGTAGGAAAAATTGAATTGTAGAATAGCTCAAGGAAGCATGCTCAAGATTTTGATGTATTAATAAAATTATTTCAACAACTCAAGACAATTTACTCTATAGTAATTATTACATGACTTGATTAAACAAAATCCAGGAAAATATGCACCACTTGGGGGACCCTGCTCTTCACCTTGCCCAGGCCAAATCTCCTGTGAGGGGTTTTCATAAGCTGTGAAATGCTAAAACTTTGAGAACTCCACCAGCCTATAGTCTAACACAAATCAATATAACTAATAGTATTCGATTGATATTACAAACAAATAATTTTCTTCCAGAGCAGAAAAATCTTTCCATCAGACCATGATAGGATACTGAAGTGAGAAATTATTTTATATGAAGCTCTTTCCAATGCTTATCTTTCTTATATGCAACTATTTAGTGTTTTCTGAGTGTAGTTTGAAGTTCTTCTTATTGATTTGATGTATTTCAATGTATTTTCATGACCTTTCAAAAGACATTGTTAAAAATTTTATATTTATTTTGTTGCTGTGTAAAGACATTGATATAATGAATGTTTAGCCCATATACCACCAGTATGAATCCTTTCTTCCTCATCCCCATCATATTCATAGCAGTCAGGAATACTGTCCCTTCCCATTCCTACTGAATTGGAGAGAATTACCAGGATCTGAGAGGGGTGAAGTAAACCAGGAAGGGGGTGACAGAGGTGGTAGGCACCAGTCGTGTTGGAGGAGGATGCTTAAAAATATTTTTCAAGTTCCAGATGTAAGTTTCATGAATAATAATTCATCAGGAAACTTGGAGGACAGTGAAAACAGGTTTGTATTAGTGTAGGATGGGAGAGAAAAAAATGCTGGGTGGCTGAGTAATGGGGTTTGTCAGGCCTGCTTCAGTGGCACCAAGAAGGGCTCAGAAGCAGCTTCAGGGAGTTTGTGCTGATAGGACTTCATGGGATATTGGGGCTTTTATTCCCTGTCTAGAACTTGCAGCTTTAAGTTTCCTATGGAAAAAAAATGATAAAATGGGCCAAAACCAAGAAAATAGAGGTCCTGGGTGCATTTGTCCGGCTAAATTTAATAACAGGACTGTAGCAGTGATGTAAACCCAAGCTTGTGACTTTAAAATGGTTGATAATATTATTAATATGGACGTTTCACACTCCATTTTTATTTCAGATTGTATCTTTAAATATTTAAAATGAGCCTTAAAATATGGCTATTATTAGGACTTACCTGATGTTATGCTAGATTGTCATGTCCTTTGGATGTAGTACTTACATACAGGAGCTATGGCACACACTCCATCAAATATCCTCCCTGGAATCCAATATGCAAATTATGGGACACTAAAATTTGAAGTATTATGATTTTAATGCGGAGTAAGTAAAAATTATTGTTTGGGTGGCTATGCAGCTTTAATGAGGGATGGACAATATTTACTATCCCCATGTTAAGATTTTGCTGTCTTGGTTCTGGAAGGCTGAGGTGCCTCTGGTTTCTGATGGGGCTTAGTCATCCTCTGCACACTCAGAGCTCTCCTTCACGATGTGCTGCAGCACAGGACAAGTTCCCATGGCCAAATGCACAAGGGCTTTGCTGAACTGAAGGTTTAACCTTGCCAGAGGTGACGTTCAATGCAGAGTGGATTGATTCGCTCCCTTGGCTGTGGTTGAGCGATAGCGTTTGTGTAAAGGAGCTATGGGCGAGGAGTGAGTATGCAGTCCCAGCAGAGGTGGAGAGCCTGTGGGGCAGCTGCAGCTGGAGAATGGGCTATGGAGCTGAGGGAAGAGGAGCAAGGGGGCCCAGGGGATCCCAGGTCACCATTGCAGCAGTCACACTATGCATATTTTTACACTCCTTGTGCTCCTGGGCTTTGGAATTTGTTGGGAGCCTTACAGCCAATTTGAATTTGTGGGGTGAGAAGACCCAGCTTCTGTGAGCTGGCTGAAATGGGCCTTGTCAGCATCAAAGGGGTGACCAGCTGCTGTGCCTCTGACAAGCTAAACTCAAACTCAGCATCTCTGCACTAGAGTCTCTTCTGCTTGTCTCGCCAGCCTGAGCCGGGCAGATGGAGGGCACGCGTCTTGCCAGAGGTCAGACAGTAAGTCAATAGCTTTACCAAGCTGAGATACCAGGACCTTTCATTTTCTCAAAAAGCATATGCTCCTCTCTTTTACATCTTCTGGGGGTGGCAGATGGGTAGAAGCCACCTCCTTTCAGAGCAAAGACAGCGTAAATGCCATTACAGCCTCACAGAGGGTGCTGTGTTTTCTTTGCTACTTACACAACAGAGAGGGGTTTGGGGAGGATGGCAACTATTTTTAGCATCAATTTAGCTTCTCTTCTAGCCTTGCTGGCACTGTTTAGCCTAGTGGAATGCCACCTCCTGATTTTTACGCAGTACGGTGTTTTAGGGGTTGGTTGAAATACACAGGTCAGTAAAACTAGTGGACACTAGCTACTCCTCTGGAAATCCTGATGGGTATTCACATAGTAACCAAAAATACTGTCAGATCAACAATGTCTGGATGTACACAGTCTCTGCCCTTCTATGGCTGTCACTTAGTACCCTTCCTGTAGCCATGTGATGAGGCAGCACTGGAAGATGGTTTCCCAGAAGTTCTGCCTGATTGAGGAGTTTTCGTAACAAAATTTTATACCTTATTTGGCTCAGCTTGTCCACCCCAAAACCTCCTTCAGGATCCTGTGGGCTTCTCTCTCCCTCTCTCTTCCCCTAACATTGGCTCTGTTGCTACCCACCCTCTGCCCTTTGCAGCCTCTTCAGGGCTGGCAAAGCCACTGGAGCCCTGGGGGCTGGCAGAGTTGGTCTAGTGACTGTCTCCAACAGTGTCAGAGACACCCAAGGCAGCTGAAACTGGCATAAATCATTTGCAGAGGGACCAGCAAGGGGGGCTTTGTGGTGTGGCATAACAAGGTGTTGCACCTCTGAAGAAGCAGAGACCCTCTTGCCTCCTGAAAACTAACAGCAGCTTTCCCTGGGAGGTTCATATTTTACAGGAGGCATGTAAAGTTGCTGTCCTGATTATACAGCTGCTAGCCTAGTTCTGGGAAATGAGTGCACGAAAATGTGTGCAGAAAATGAGCCTTCTAATAAGGCTCAAAGGCTTTGAACTTCCCCTATTGTCACCGTAGGTCTTCCCCTACTTGCTTAGCAGAGGGAGAACTATTCAGCTACAATCAAATAATGCAAATGACCTGAAGGAAATTCATCCTAGAGACACTTGCTGGATAAACTGCTAATATGGTTTCCTCTCTTTCACTATTCAACCAGAATCTAGGATGACCTTTCCAATGAAACATAAAACCTACAATGTGCACCCTTACTAATGTATTCTAATGCAATTAGTTCATACAAAAGGCTTGTTAAATTTGCAGTATCTGCTTTCACCTTTACAATAATTGCTAGTGATCCCAAACCATAAGTGCGTGTCATTCTGCAAGGCTCCTGAACTGTAAATAAAATGGAAAGTTTATTTGATAACTCTCCTGCCTGTCTCCTAAATGGTCCTGCTTTTCTTACAGAGGTGTCTGCATGAAGCCTACCACAGACTTAAATCTGGCTCAAGAGAGAGGGTCAGAAGAAAAGGTATATACTGTAGTGAGGCGTTAGGGCAGGAGAGATACTGTCAGTCTACATAATTGTGCTTTTGGAGGGGCAAGAAAGGAAATGTTAAGGTTAATGAGAAATAAGGAGGCTTAGAATGATGCTGGGTGGCGACTCCGTTTTGCTGGGGAATTAAAGGAGGGCACTCCTCCCTCAGTTGTGTTCATCAGATTGCAATCCCTTCTAAATAGTTTTGTCACAGAGAAAAACCCCTGAATAATTACCTCCTTATAGCTCTTGAATTGTGCAGGAAAGCTGCCATCCCAAATGAACGTCCACTATTCCATTTAGCTGCCGTGTGACTGATTTCTAAGGGCTTCTGGAGGAACGTGACACTTGGAAGGTGCCATAAGCAAGCCTGGTCCATTAACCAAACCAACTCATCAAGCGCTCAAGGCTGACGCCAGCATCGCTGACTGAGACAAGCCTGTCTGGCTTCTCCCTGGTGGTAGAAAATCCACCTGGAGTGGGATGACGGTACTGCAAAGTACCCTGAGCATCTGGGGGCTTCGGAAGGATTTGAGACAATAATTTTGGCCCATAAAATGAATGAAAGCAACGTTAGTTCAATAATTCTGTCACAGTTTCTCCTGCTAGTGAATGCTGCCCGAAGTGTCAGAGCCAGAAGCGGGTATGATCTTGCACTTTTGCTCTAAATTGTTACTGTTATGTGAATTGCTGCTATTGTTTTGGTAAACCTTTCTTAGCCTGAAGGCTTTATTCTTCTCAAAATAAAACTTTGCCAAACTTTGCTACAAACATGATCACCATGATGCACTGAAACAAGGTTGCATTTCCATTCCCCCGCTGCTGGGATGTAAAGTCACAGGATGGGAGCTTTCCTAAGGGATCGAGATGAGATCAGGGAAAACAGTTCTTTTTTCAATCCAGTAGCTCTATAATGGAACCCCGGTTTTCCCCTGCTCTCCTGAGATATTGATCTAGAGCTGGCTGAGGAATTCTCTGGTAATTTTTGGAGGCAGGAAGCTGCAGATTAGGTACCTAAATCCAGGAGAGGACTCCCACAAAGGACATAAGGCCATAAAAAGATGGTTCTCTGTGGCTGATTGTCTCCCCCTGACTAGAATACTTCTTAAGGAGGGTTTTGGAGCACGTACACAGGTTTCCCAGCCACCTGGCTGCCTCACCCCTGCTATGGCTGCAAGCAGGCTGCTGGCACATACAGGTGCACACAAGCATCCTCTGTGGCACAGGCTCAGGGAGCCCACTCCACACTGCATGACGGCCCAAGTCCTGCCCTGTGCACTGGAGACAGGGTTAGATACTTCTTGCTCAATTGTTTTTTACTTCAGGTACTGAAACCACCTTGTGCTCTGCAGCCAAAGATCCATGCCTTCCACTCAGTAGGATGCCCAGGAATTTTGATGATGCAGGGCTTGAAATTGCTGCTAGTGTCTCCATGAAAGGATTCACCTACAATGAGTCACAGTCTCAAGTGAACTCTGAGGATGAGCAAAGAGCTGGGCTGAAATACTGCTAGAGCCAGGCGAGTGATTTTGTTAGTCCTACCTAGACTCGTCCTGCTGCAGCTATGGGAGCTGAGGAGCAGTTTTGTTGAGACAAGAACTGACTCAGTGTGCACCATGTGTAAACCTTGCCCCTTTCCTTTGTGTTCCAGTAGGTTTGGCTGAAGAATTGGCAGATTACAGCTGATATCAAGGTATATGTTGTCTTTTTATCCCATTTGTTTGTATAGGTTCTCAGTTACAGAGAAAGAAACGAATGCTGTAAGGACACAATGAAGAGTTTATCCTTCTTTGTTGTGAGCTCTTTACTATTCACATTCTCATGTGTCCTGTGCTTTTTGATGCAAAACCTTCTTACTTTCTAAACAGGGAAGTGCTGGGATTTATTTATTTTTAACATCAGTATTTAATTGTGGGCAGTTCCTAATTATCTACTTCTAATTTAAAATGGGAAGATGAAGTCCTTGATTTGACAAGCTGCCTTCTGAAGCCAAGAGAAATGTTGTGCAGTAACTGTGACCTGCACGTGCTAAGAAATAGGTTTTATTTGAATTTCCCTTAAGTGTAGTATCTGCAATGGCTGACTTGAAAATCTCCCCTCAATATATTGTCAAACCACAGCAACACAAAAGTATTTGACCTGGTTTTCTTTGGTTGTTGTTGTAGGAAGAGAGGGAGGAGCAGGTTTTCGGCAGGTATAAATGGATGAAATCAGTGCAGGAATACAGAGCAGGTTTTCGGCAGGTATAAATGGATGAAATCAGTGCAGGAATACAGCTGGGGGTCTGGTCCTTTGCCATCTGGTGAGGAAGAAATGAACTCTTTACATTTTACCCCTGAGGCAGGTCAAGCGCTGCCTGTTGCTGCAACCAAGATTGCTTCGACAAGTCGCGCTGCAGGTGCAGGCACTGCTTTCCCAAACCCGTGTGCGCCCGTGCTGGTGGCGGGAGCTGCAGGTGTGCCATGGCCGGTCCCATGCCTGAATTTCCCTGCCTGGCTCCTCCATCAGCTCATCCGAAACGAGAGCTGAGGCGTTCGGTGGCAACACGGGGATCTGAGTTCGAATAAAAGCCAGAGCTTGCAGGACCACATTGGTTGCGAAAGCATCTTTATTCTTGAGCAGCAGGAAAGGTTTCGTGGCGCTGCTTTGTGCGCAGAACAGACGGGCTGGGGATCGCTGACAGCGGAGCCCGGCAGCTCGCGGGTGTGTGGTCAGACAGGACCCTGGGTGCGGCCGCGGCCGAGGGGGCTCGGAAGGGAGCGCGGGCTGCTGGAGCAGCGCACACTGCCGGCTTCCACTGCCGGGAAGTCAGGGCTGGCATCACTGCAGACACTCCCCACCAGTGGATGTTGCTGCAGGCACATCAGAATTTCTTAATGTAGTGAAGAAGAAAGGGGAAAGAGGACAGCAGGGAAGAGAAATCAGGGGAAAAATGTATAAAAAATTCACTACATAAATTAGCTGCGCTTCTTGCAGCAAAACTAACAGTTTCTTTTGAATGTGAATTCTGTTGCTTCTCTTAACTAAATGCCTAAAGGAATTGTATCACATAATATACAAGGGTAATTATTAAAAATGCATAAATAGTCTTGTAGGTACAAAAAGTTGCAACTTGTCTCCTGCAAAACATTAAAAGGTTTGCATATGTCAATGAATTACAGGCTGTTTGCTTTTAATCGCTGCTATTTTGGGAGTTCCTGTAAGGATGTTTTTAGAAGAAACACATTTGGTAATTGGAGGAGGCTGCCCCATTGTAATGGGCAGTTGAAACCCAAAGGAGGCCTAGCGGGGATTATTCAGGGTGTCTAACGGTTTTGGCTCTGCCTTTGGGTGTTAAGTATCGGCTAACATGTTTATGCCCGGCCTTCAGATGTCCAAACACAAAGGCTCTTTTCTTCTGCTCCTGGCAAGAATCCAGGCCAATCTTAGAATATTTGCCCATCCTCCTCTTCTGTATCCGACCCATCATTGAGGACAGTGTTTCTCTTGGAGTTTCATCTGAAAAACACTACAGCAAAGGAATGTTCACTGACCCAGAAGCCCAGTGACAAGAAGAGGGAATTATATGTGTATGAATGTCTGCCTTTGGGAAAAAAAAAGCACACGGAAAGAGAACTGCAACAAATCCAAAGTTTCTTTCCAAATTGAGGCACCTGGATTTTTTCTTTTTAAAAGTCAGTTCTGGTGGGATATGTTTTTATTTTTAATTTTTTTTTTTTTTTAAGCAAAATATTATGTTAAGACAGCCTGCTTAGCATTACAGCTCTGAGATGGAAGAAATGGAAAATGTACATTTGCGTTCAAGAGCGCAGACATCAGTTCAGATTGATTCTTGGAGATTATCTTGAACTAGAATAATGTATTTATGACTAGGGTCAAAGGGATTACCTACATGAATAAGACCTAGCTGGATCAGGCTCTGCTGCTTACAGCCAGCCAGGAATGGATAATGTGATATGAAAACAGACCTTTTTGGATGTTTTTTTCAAACTTATACATGTTTGTATCTCTGTGTTTGAAGCTATTAAAAGCATTTGATGCATTCCTTAAGTCTGGTCAATATTTTCTTTTAATTACATATTTTTTGCCCCAGTCCTGTAGTTCCAGGCAGTAGAAAAAGATGAATGCTTCTTGCAAGCAGCTAGAAGCCAGTTTCTAAGGACTTGTGTTAGTTGTAAGAGAAAGGATCACCAGCATGAGCACTGCGAGATCAGTCCCTGGGTTTGTCGTATGAGCGCTCCCATGTTTCTCTTAGCAAAGATCAGGCAGAGAAAACCTGCCTTCAGCTAAGTCCTCATGTTTCCCAGTTATGCAGCTATGCACAGTATCTGTAACATATCTTGGTTTAAAGTCTGATGTGCTACAATGAATGGCGATGATAGGATACAATAAATGCATTCTACTGGCTAACAAGATGGGAAAGAAAATGAAAAGCATTCTTAAGTCTTAGTCATTGGCTTCTGTATTCAGGCTTTGTTTCAATAAGCACAATTCATCAGCTGCTTACAAGAAGTGTTTAGTTATTGAGAGTGTTTGCATGCTGTGTACATGTCCTTCTAATGTAGTTAATGAGTTTGTTTTTATTACAGAAGAACCCTGAATCTTTTGATGTTCATACAACTCTGTCTCTGCTGAAAGGGTCTCTCCTTTCCTTAATCCAGATTAACAGTCAATGCATGAATTTCAGATTTTTAGTGAGGAAGAGCAGTGAAAGAGAAGTTACCTGACAGAAAAAAAGCTGGAAGGCAGGTTGCTCTAATTACACAGGTAGCATTTCCAGCGCTGTTGTGTCTGCCTTCTCCCATTAAACAGTGATTAGGATGGAAAGACTGAAGGGCTAGCCATCATTAACACCCTTACAAAAGTTGCTCCTTCTCCTTCTGCTGCTGAAGTAAAGGCAAAAACTCCAACTGATTTCAAGAGGAGCAGGATTGGACCCCTAGGCTGTACATAAATGTCTGTGTTGGAAAAGAGAATGTACAATGTTGGGTGCTTCTCATAATATAAGATTAGATCAAATCCTTTCAGTGCCCTGAAGCACTTAATGGGAAGCTGGGCTACCTGTGGCAGATAGCGAGTGAATGCCTGTCAGCATGGATCATCCTCTCAGTGTTCTCTAAAAATGTACAATTCTCATTTTGCAGCATTTGAGATCTTTTAAAAAGTAGAGTCTAGGGGGAATAGAATGTAACATCAAGACACAGAATCACTAGGAGGAGGAGACCTCTTGGAGGAGACCTCTAAGATCGAGTCCAATCCATGCCCTAACACCTCAACCAAACCATGACACTAAGTGCCACATCCAGTCTTTTTCTAAACACCTCCAGGGAAGGTGACTCCACCATCTCTCTGGGCAGACTGTTCCAGTACTTTATCACACTTTCTGTAAAAAACTTTTTCCTAATATCCAACATATACTACCCTTGGTACTGCTTGAGACCGTGTCCTCTGGTTCTGTCAGTTGCTGCCTGGAGAAAGAGACCAACCCCCACCTGACTACAGCCCCCTTTCAGGGAGCTGTAGAGAGTGACCAGGTCACCCCTGAGTCTCCTTTTCTCCAGGCTAAACAGCCCCATCTCCCTCAGTCGTCCCTCACAAGGTTTGTGTTCCCAGCCCCTCCCCAGCCTTGTTGCATCCTCTGGACGGGCTCCAGCGTCTCAATGTCCTTCCTAAACTGAGGGGCCATAACCGGACACAGCACTCAAATGTGGCCTCACCAGTGCCCAGGACAGGGGCAGAATGACCTCCCTGCTCCTGCTGGCCACACTATCCCTGATCCAGGCCAGGATGCCCTTGGCCTTCTTGGCCACCAGGGCACAGAGCTGGCTCATGTTCAGCTGGCTGTCGACCAGCACCCCCAGGTCCCTTTCTGCCTGGGCACTGTCCAGCCTCACTATCCCCAGTCTGTAGTGCTGCAGGGCATTGTTGTGGCCAAAGTGCAGGACCCAGAACTTGGACTTATTAAACTTCATCTTGTTGGACTCCGCCCACCCATCCAACCATTCCAGGTCTCTCTGCAGAGCCCTCCTTCCTTCCAACAGATGGGCACACGCTCCCAGCTTGGTGTCTTCTGCAAATTTACCAGTGAAAGACCCAATACCCTCATCCATGTCATCAATAAAAATATTGAACAGAACTGGTCCCAGCACAGACCTTTGAGGAACACCACTGGTCACTGGCCACCAGCTGGATGCAGCATCGCTCACCTGCAGTCTCTGGGCCTGGCCATCCAGCCAGTTCCTAACCTAGCAAAGGGTGCCAGCTTTTCCAGGAGTATGCTGTGGGAGACAATGTCAAAGGCCTTGCTGAAGGTAAAATAGATAACAAGACAAAAAGACAAGTAACTTCAATTTTTACCTGCTCATTGGCACAATCAAAGAGTTTTACATATGGAGATGCCTGACAATCAATCAATGGGCATTCAGAAAACCAGTTAGTTGATAGTCTTTCTGTTGAGGTGTAAGAAAACTTTATGCATCTAATGTGAGTGAATGCTTCACAGGGCAAATAAACGGGTGTTTTCAGCAAAAGCAAAAATATGCTTATCACGTGGAAGGAATTTCCCCTGTACCATCTCTAATCTGCCTGTGAAGGAAACTTTTCCTTGTCTCACTAGCACTCAATGGCCACAGCTCCAAAACCTGTCCCCTTGCCATCAGTTTCCAGGCTCGGTGACAGGCTCTGCACACCTGAGCTCCGGGGCAGAGGGCCAGCACCTTTGGCCATCCCAACCTCAGTGACAGCACAGCCATAGTAGGAAACTGAGAAATACGGTGATGTCACCTGATTAGAACAAAATAAGGCATAGGAAAACAACTACACACTGGCATGTGTTGTAGGAGCTTTCCTGGAGTGTTTGGATTTCCCAGTCCTATTGACTTTGGACAGTTGACTGGAGCTTCCCCGGGTGCATTCCTATCTTTGCGGACAGTGCTTTGCCTTTTGTTTCACACCCCATCTTCCCCTCATGGCCACACTGTAGGGACCACAGACTCCCCAGAAAAGCAGGCACACCTTCATACCAAATGCCAGGCCAAAGCCAGTAGAGTGCAATGGGCAGGGACACGTGGCACAGGGTAGCTTAAGGGAGCTGCACTTTATTCTCCACAAACCCAGTGTGATTTCCACTGTCTTCCCTTCATATCCCAGGCAGTGCCCAGGCATCAGGTGGAGAGTGTGCTGCTACCTGCAGAGCCAGACATTTCGTGCTTTGCCTCTGTTTAATTTGCAGATGTGGGCACTTCACAGAATGACACTCAGATACCCTCACCAACCCTTCACTCTCTGCCAGAGGAGAAATCTGTGCAAGGCTGATGGCTCCTGGGCTGACATTACAGAGGTGAACCCTGAAGACCCCAGCCCTGCATTTTGTGTTGGAGTAGGACAGAGTTGAAATGAGACTAAGTGTTTCCACCCCACACTATCATGACTGGAATTTCGAGCCATTAATTTTTTTTGGAATTAAAAGCTGCTTTTTACATAAGTAATATACAATAAGTCGGTGAATACCAATTAAAAGCATATTTCACAAAATTAGACTTTCAGTTGCCTGTTCTATTGAATATCAGTAGGTAATAAGCTTTCCTCATTTCCCTGAGCATGTAATTTTTCCCTTGAATTCTTGAGTCACTGCTTTGATCACTTCTTGATTGCTTAAAGGCTCTGAGTCAGTAATATTTCCCAGTTTCATTGTCACATCAAAGATCTTTGAGGGGCTTTCTCCATTAGAAGGCAGCCAAGGTTCCTGGTTGACATAGTTCATCACCATGCCAAAGCTATGCTGCACAAATGAAAATAGGGAATAATGCAACACTTTTAGCCATTCGTGTAATCACTTGAATAATATGTATCACCTCCTTAAATGGGCCAGCTGCTACACAGCAATTTTTTTTGCTTGAATTTCTACACTTGAAAATATGGAAGACAAACACTAAACAGGAAAGGTGATTTTTATCCAGACATGCTGATAAGTGGAAGCAAAGGCAGTTGCTTTGCTCCATTTAGAGACTTTTGCTGTTGCTTTATTCAGGCTTTTATGACATGAACAATTCTGGCATTGAAAAGCCTCACATTTTTACAGAAACATCATTTAATGTGATAACATGCAAAATAAACAATTTGTGCAGGATTCTGACTTTCAGTCTGGTACAGGAATTCACAACCCACAGTGGCAGTTTTGAGTAGCTGAAGTCATTAATGCCACTCCCCACAGCGTGCCAGATCCTGACATCCTTGCTCCACTTTGTCTTGGGTTCCACTTGGGCAAAACTCAACAGATTTCCCAAGAAGCTGTGTCTGAGAAAAATGAGGGCCAAATTACTGTCTAGACTCACCAGAGTTTCCTTGGCTTGCAGGAAGGGGTAAGTCTAGTTCCCCACCAGCTGCTCTGTCCTGTGAAGGCTGTGACGCCAAAGCCACTGGACTTTCATCTTTGCATGTGAGACCCTGCCCAGCCCCACCTGTTCTGCCTGAGTCTTCTTTTTCCTCCCTTGGAGGGAGGGAGAGTCAGGGTGTGCACAAGCACCCTGTTGGGACACATTGGGGTCCTATCTCCCGCAGAGGGAGGAATGTGTAGGGCAAGAGTCTTGCTTAGGTATGACCTGGAAGCAGAAGCTCTCTCTGAGGAAGGGTGTGAAACTTGTGGCAAATCTAACTTCTTCAGGAGCTGCAAGTATTCCCGGTGTGAACTTCACCACCATCATCCCTGAGGCACATAAATCACAATGGGAAGGCACTTAAAGGGACACTGTCACCTTACAGCTCCTATGTTGAGAACAAACAAATCCCTTTACCTGCGTTACAAATCTCACCTTAACATTATTAAAAGTGAAAGAATTTTTAAAAATCCAATTTACTTGTCACTCTTTCTGCTTTGTTTACTGGTTGTGTTTTCTTACTGTGGACAATAGAAATCAATGAAGTCAGGTTTGCCTGTGTTTGAGTCACTTTCACTTTTAGGTTTGCAGGCTTAGGGTGGAAAGTTCAGGGGAATGGTTATTTCATCAAATACGACTGTTTTCATTTGCAATTAAAAAAATCAATGGCAACGTTTCTATTCAGACATATGTTTGTAAAAGCCTGCTTCTGTGAGATTAAAACTTTGGACCAACCTTGGCAGTGTTCTTTGAAAAATGTAGCTAAGTAAAACAGTGGCAATAAAAGAATTCTTTCCATTATCATGGCAGATTGGAGACCATTTGTGCAGCAGGACCCCATCTTTATAGGTATTGCAAAAGTAAGGGATAAAATATGGTCACAACCTCTGAAACCAGGGGCAGATACATCCCTAACAAGAAAAAAGATAATGAGATTCTAATATTCAGCACTATGAGCCACAATTTCAGCAGCCCAAGAAACCACAGTTGCTGCAGATAGCATTGCAAAGGTTTCTCTGGAAAGAAATGTGAAAGCAGATAAAGGAGTAACTTTGCAGATATTTACATGAGATTCTCATAAGCACAAGGGGCAGCTTTTGATCAAAGGATATAAATCTGGGTGAATCTAAATGTGGTTTTCTTTCCTACGCTGGAGTTCCCTGTTCTGTGCTACTTCAGGAGGGCTCAATTTAAGTCCTCATAATGGTATGCAAAACTTGCAAAATGTATCCCAGCTGGGGCATGCTCTCTAGCTAAGGCTTCCTTCTTGCTCCAGCAGGACTTCATTTCAGGGAGCTGCTAGAAGAGTGAAACACAGAATAGCAAGTGCTGTTTGCATTCTTAGAAGTAGCCCCATCTTTCTGCTGCCACTTGTGTCAGAAAGGATTTCAGGATTGGGCCCATGGCTTCTGGCCCTGAATCTAAATTTCTGTAAGTGTACACGATTTCAATAATGAAGAATTGGTCTATTTATTAAAAAATGTAGAATCAAACCAAAGAATTTGCAATAGAAAGTATTTTTTCATTTAGAACATTTTAGTGGAAATTATGTTAATTCCAGTGAATAGGTTTTGTGGTTTCATTTTGGCTGGGACGTACCCCAGATGTGGCAGAAAGGGGGACCTAGGGACCTGAAAGACTCACCCGTCTTCCTTGCTGAAGTGAGAATTGGTTGGACACAAAAGCCTCTACCCAGCATGACGAGGCACTGTTGGCCAGTAATTCATGTGTATGGGCTGCTCATTTGTGCTGTGTTTGGCATACACTTCATAATTCTGCAAAAGGCAAAATAGCAGAGGTAGTTTTTAGGGGACAGATCCTTCTTTTGCTTAGAGAAGCAATGAAGCTCCTAAACTGAGGCTGAAAACAATAGAAAATGGTAGCTCTAAGTTTTAAATACAAAGCATTGGGAGATGCCTGTGCCAGAGTCTTTTATTGTTCCCCTTCTGGACCGAGTGCTAAAGGTCTCACCTAAAAGGAGCTGCTTTTTGTTTAAAAACGCTGAGAGTACAGATTTCATCAAGTGAACACCACTTCATCAAGGAGCTGTCTGCATGCCTTTCAGTCACTGCTCCTCCTGACAAGCTCATGTTCTTACAGGCAGCATCTAATTGCTATAAATACCAGCAATGTATCATTCACTTCTCCTCCTTAACATAAAAGTTTGGCTTTAGAGGAAAATTGAATCTGTTATTCCTGATGTTTCTTAGCCTCTTGCTGTTGCTAGATGATACCAGGCAGGGTGGCAGGAGGAGGAGATCAGGTTGCTTCCAGGTAAACTGGCAAATGCTTCTGCAGACCCAACAGGGGCCACCAGGTCCCCTCTAAGGCTATAGGTATCATGGGCAGGGAATTCCCAGACAGTGAACCCTCTTGTACTGGCAGACTGGGAGTTGTTTTTAAAGGGGGGAGAAATGGGGGATAAGAAAAGAAGACCTTGTAGAAAATTCCAGTCTCTATTCATAAGGCTTGTGCTAAAAATGACCTCATGTGTTTCATAGAGCAGCAAACAGAGTTGAAGAATGCGGTCTTGTGGCCAAGGGGAGGGTGTTTCAGTGACCACTTAGGAATATTTGAATCACACAGTGGCTTATTTTGCTGTTCATTCTTATTCCTGACAGCAGAGTGTTTAGAGAGACTCTTTGAGTGGGATGAAGACACTAAGATTTTTAATATGGATAATTCAGCTGCACTCTTCCAGTTGTACACAGCTTTGCAGAAGGAGGGACTAGATTTTTTGCCTTCAAAGACATAATCTATCTGTGTCTGTCTGTCATAGATTCAATCCTTTGAGCTATGATCCTAAAAGCCCTCAGGGTCCAAACTTCTTGGGGAATGAAGCGTTTAACACAGGGTCTTCTGCTTCAATACTCGAAGTGCTTTTGAAAGACTTTTATTTCCTTAAAAGAGAAAAGAACCAGTAGAGATGAAACCTACTCACCCCTTACTCTGTTGCTATTATAAGCAGTTTCTACAAAGCTTAGAGTGACCAGTGACATTTCTTTTTGGGTGACATTTTCAGAAACTTCACTGGTCTTTCAGTTTCACCAAACAGCACCAGTTGCTTGGTCTTTCCAAAGCAAATGGGTGTGTGAGCACCAACTGGATTGCCTGGTTTCTCAGCCCAGCTCCCATCTAAAACTCCCCAAGGAAGAAAGGCCCCTTGGTTTTTGCAGCCAGTTTCAGGCTCTGAGACATGGGATGACCACTTGCTTGGCTTATAAATCCAGAGATCCCAAACCTGTGTCAACAGTGGTGTGCTTAGGACGTGACAAATGTTTTTGACCATGACATGTAATGACATGCTGCTCAGTCCTTAGGAATGTTTCCAACTGCAGCATTTTTGACATTTTCCTTACTTGCAGCTTTGCAGAGATCTGCACTGCGATGGAGGTTGGCAGGAATTGCAAACTCCATCTCCTGTAACGAAACCTCCCGCAACTGCCTGCTCCTGGCTCTTTGTCTGCTTTTTGGAGAGGCCCTACTCTCCTGTGTGGACACAAGAGATTTCAGCTGAAACACAGGTCTCCTCTTTGCTGTCTGCCCCCTCTTCCTGAGACTTAAGAGGAAATCGAATGCTGCAATATAAGCATGCAGGTTACACTTGTATTTAGTTCAATGGCCTCTTCTTTCTAACAGTTTACTTTGTCTCTTCTAATTCAAGCATGTCAGTAGCAAGTATCATATCTGTGACATTGATAATAAAAATCCCATTGTAAATGCCGGGGTGTCATTTTCCATTCTGCCTAAACAATCCCAAGCTTTGTGCTTTCCGGAGTGGCCCCTGTCTTTCACAGGTGACATTTGCAGATGGGGGTCCGCATGTGTGAGGCACGCAGCTAAGCCTCTCATTTCCATGTGGACGGGCTGGCATAAGCACACTTTGTGTCAACACAGAGGCCAGAGGCAGCAGGTGGAAATTTGACCATACTGGATTTACCGTGAGGGAGCAGGGCCTTCTCCCTCCTCAGGAGTGCCAGCCTAGTGGAGGCAGTGGGGGAGAACCGTGCAGTACCTGACGTTTCCACGTGCAACTCTATGCTCTTTGTTCAGAGGGCAAAATCAGGAAAATCATCCACAGGCTTGTGTGCTCTGACTCTGAAATGCTTTCATTGACATGCTTTGGCCCAGGGGAGCCTAGGGAAGTTGACACCTGACTTGTGTGGAAAGCAGCCAGTGGTGGCACTTCCAGAGCTCTAGAGCAGCCAGACCACTTGACAGGGTCTCAGAGATGTGGAAGATGCAGGTCCCAGCTGGACAGGGCTCCTTTGGAAAGAACCAACACCTTTTCTGCATCACCACCATGGCTGCTTCTGTAGCTCTGTCAGTGTTGCAGTGGCAATGTGAAAAGGACTGTGCTCCCTTCTCAGAAGAAAATAAGTGAATAATATTCAGAAAATATAACCCTTGAGAAGGCGTAGTTTACAGAGTAGGGTGTCAAAATTGTGGGTTTTGTTGTGCTCTTACCCTTCTTAGAATTATGTCATCATTTATATACTCTCCTAAATCACACCAATTACTCTAAATATGTACAGACATATACCAAAGTAGCTAAAAGGGAACAATTACGATACTATTTGGCATGGTTACAGCATCTGTGAAAAAGACATCTTTTATGTGTAACACAATTTGTCCAGAATTAATGAAAATATCCAGGGCTGTTTTTAAGAAGTAATTTGTCACATTAAACTAAAAAAAACCTAAGGTTATGTTGGACATGAAAAGAAACTCCCTGAAGGTCAAAGCAATTAAACATTGAAACAACCCATCAACCCAGGGGTCACCGAGGCCTCATCTAATGAGAACGTTCAAACGAGAGGAAATCCTGCAATCGTCTCTACTCATTTCTTCGCCAGGTTAAATACCCATTTGAAGTCTTGGCACAGCACAGCCAATGGAAAAATTCCCATGGGCTTGATTGGGACTGTGTGTTTTGTTTTTTTTTTTTTCCCCTTGGATTTTAATAAAACCTTTTTATTTCAATCAGATCTGGAATAGTTTGCATCTTCTATGAATTCCTGTAAACCAAAAGACCTGCAAGGAACTTAGTAGTAGCACCTTCAACAGTCTTTTCTTTCTTCTTCTGTACAAATATTAACAGCTAACATTTGGATGATGCAAATAGATCCAGATTTAGTTCTTTCTGAGAGAATCTGTGTGTGTGTGTATTCACAATTGAAAAAGAACTACTGCAAAAAGCTTCTTTAGAAGAAACCAGTCCAACAGGAGAAGAGCGTTTATACAGATCTGGCAAGATTATAGTGTAACTTTTGCATTCAGCCAAATATTTTCACAGTTTGGTAATCTTGATAATGAAAAGGACTCATCACTAACAAACTGAGGATTTGTGTGTTGCCCTAATCTTCTGAATGAGATGTAAGAAGACTTAACAAACACCCTTCCTTTAAAACTGGTTTAGAAAAATGCCAGGTCAGCTCATACAGATTTGTGAAAAGAACTATTTGGGTCAAGTGCTACCAATTTCTTTGTGAGTCTCACATTGGCAAACTGTTTTATATCTGGTAATGATAGCACAGCACAGAGCAGTTTCTTGATGCTTCTTCCCTTTTGTGCTTTACTGCTTTGGTGTTGTCATGAACACTGCTCCCTCTTGTTTTCCACTCTTCCATCCTACTCTTCTTGGTATAGGAATATATGAGATGTGCATGTTACCTGGTTATCAGTACTATGTTCTATAAGCTATAATTTCCATAGGCACTTCCCTGCTTTGGAGCAGGTACTTTTACTATAAACTGACAAAGCCAAGGAAAAAGGAACCAACGTCTTGGTGAAATATTTGTGCATTCAATATATTTTTATATTAGACAGAAGCATAAAAGACAAAATAAGTGCTTCAGACTATGTACCATAATCTGTCTATGTACAGAGGTCCAGGGGATTCTGTGCAGGGACTGGGAGCAAAACCAGTGCAAGTTTGGAGTTCATCATGTGGTGATGAAACATGTCATAGCTTTTCATTTGTAGCAGCTGAATTTGTGATCCACAGAGATTAGGAACATGCATTGTTTATGAGACAAAATTCTTTTTTTTGTGCTTTTTGGATAAGTGGGATATAATGCATTCCTCTTTTCTACACTTGACTGCTCATCAACTTTTAGTTCAGACGGAACAAAAATGATATTTTGTAGCATGGACACGGTGTTACAAGTAAAGACTCCAGCAATCACTGATGCTGATATTTTGTAAGTGATCACCATATACAAATGGGAAATGGCTCAAAATACAATTCATAATGGTTTACCCATAACTTCACTCATTCTCCACTAAATAGTAATATCAGTGCTCTAACCATGTCAGATATCATTCGTGTCTTTGTTTCCTTCCACAGTTGTTAAGTTTGAGGGTTCATTTAATGTGCTTTCTCTGACAGAACAGCAGGCACGTGGCGCTGGCAATGACGAAATGTAGAGGTACAAAGTCATGGAAGTACATTTAGGAAAGGGGAAATTAAAAATCTACTTCCCCACTGTCAGAAGCTCCACAGAAGATCAGTTTGAGACCCCAGTTTTCTTAAAGGAATTAGGATTTAGACATGTCACAATCATTAATATTGTCAGTGCATAAAACAGCTCAGCAATGTGTTATGTCTGAGGGTTTTTTTTTTATTTCCTGTCACTGCTTTTACATGATGCAGGTACATGGCTCAGCCAGGTCTCAAGCACTGTCTGCAGGGGAAGGAAAAAGCTGACATGTTTCTGAAAAAATGCCCTGCTTGAAAAAGAATTCTTCTATGGCTAAGTGGGTGTCCTTCAAAAAAGAATAAATCAGAAGGTTCCACCAGATTAAGAACCCAGCATTTTGAACATTGCTAGAAAAAAATATAATAGATGTTAACCAAAAGTCTGCAGAAAACAGGCAAAGTCTGAACTTGTGTTCACTCTGCCAGGCAAGTTCACAGCCCTGTGGAGCAGGGCAGTGCAGAGTCGGGGTACCCAATGCAAGGCAGGATGCCCTCTGTACTGTGGGAATGGGAGCATTGCTCTGGCAAAAGGGGCTCTGCCCAACAACAAGAAAAGAAAATCAAGGAATGCTTGTTCCCCCCAAGAACTGTTCTCTGCCTCAGATATTTCTTCTTCAAAGCTTGCACTCAGAGCTGGCAGGAGCAGTTTTCTGCCATCTCACCCTTCAGTGTCTGCAAAGGAATGCTTGTTCCTCTGAGATGGTACTCATTGTCTGCTTCTCCTGGCAGAAAATGTATGCACTTTTAGGGCATGATTCCCCTTATCTACTACTGCTTGAGAAGAAAGATTATTTTTTGGTTAGATAAGTCACACCCCAAAGGCTTTGCAGACATCCATGTTTTCTGGTGCTTATATTGACCCATAAAAAATTTTCACCTTTTCCTCTTTCCAATATTTTCCTTCTTCTTTTATCAGGCTGTAAAGCCACACAATCTGAAAGGACAAACTTTAGATTTAATTTCTGGTCTTTGGTCTTCTCCAACTTAAATGATTCCAGGATTATAAATGAACACAGAACAATGGCTCACTGAAACCTGGTCCAGGCTCTGTGACCAGGTGCTGGTTCTGCGTGAACCAGAGATGAGGAGATGCCTCACAAGCTCAGGCTCACCCATGTAGTCCCAGAGGGAAGTTTCGTGTTCAAGCTTTCATTTTCAGTGGCTGACTATGGAAATAGAAGTGTTTTCTCACAGCTTGTTCTACCCCACTGGCAGAGCCCAGCTTCTTCCAGCTCCTGCCTTTTTTTTCACTTGGTTGATAAAATTGTAAAGGGTAAAACGTATTGAATTTTACCATTTTACAATTGATATTTATATATGGAGTTAATAACAATCTTGGAACCAGGCAAAACAGGAGTGCAACCCATGCACATAATGACAGAGAACAGGGAGTAGTGGGCACTGATCTCTCAGGGGTTTCTAGGAGTAACTGGGGAATCTGCCTTGTTTCAAAACTCTCCCTCCTCCAGTCACTAAAAGGAGGCAAGATAATGAGCTTTTGTAATAGGCATGGGACTGCTAATAAAAGCTTGTCTTGCTGACATCCCTTTATTGAAATTATTACGTGTTCCTTTTCATGTTGAAGCAAGATTAAAACAACCCTAAGATATTACTTTTTTATTGGAGCCAGAAATCTACACAGTGCCAGAAGAGACAAAAATCTAACCCAAATTCATACCTACAAGTTGGAGGTGAGGATTTAATAATCTTTTCCAACAGACACCATCAGACAAAGTGATCTTTTAAGAAGAGGCTGACATTTTGTTGACAGAGATGGACAGAGACATTGAATGATCTCAGTGCCAAAACTAAAAGAATAATCTAGCTGGATCAGCAAAATGTCATGGTTAATAGTATCAGAAGCAACCAAAATAATTAAAAAGCAATAGGTCAGTCACATTGCCACACTCTGAAGACTGTAATAAATAATTAAAAATTCAAACCAACCCAACCTCAGTATTACAGAAATCAAACTGGACTTCAGGAAAATCTTTTTGTGACTAGACGGTCAGACATAGAACCATCTTTCCCTTCAACCCACCCCCAGTTCTTTTCCAAGGTCTTAAACAAGGAAGGTTAAAGAGAAGGTGATAATCCAAGATGATTAGGAGACAATGGCAAATTACTTATGATAACTGAGTAATAGCAACACTATGCAAAACAGATAGAACAGAGTCACAAGCAAGATGTAGGATTACCCATGTTGAAATAAAAGGATCAAACACTCACAGAGGCATTGATTGCACTTGGGGGTCTTTGAATCTGGATCATGTAAAACTTTTGCATGAACTTAATTTATTCCCATTAGCTCGGAGAATGTCAATGGAGAAACTCCATTACATGCAATTATATGTGTGCTTAGATGGTTGTGGAATCAGACTGTAGGGTGAATATGACCAACACAAGTTGAAATAATCAGCTAAAAGTCAGTCAGAGAAGAGAGATGGGATATGCAAATAGTTAAAGGGCAACAGGAAAAGGCAGCAAAAATTTCTGCAGAAGCTTAAAAAAAGGAGTTTTGCTGTGTCACAAAAAGAAATCTTGATCAGCTTGAAGCAACTTAGTGGGACTGGAAGGCTACCTAGGCTTTTGCTCTCTGTGACACTGTCAAACATTTGAGTGCATTGTCATTTAAATGCATTTTATAAAACAAAATTGAAATTTGCTTTTGATTTATATTTCCCTTATTCAGTTCCAGAGACACAGAAATACAAGCATCTCATGAAGATGAAATATTGAGTCACTGAGATTACTGACTTGACTTCCCAGCTGCTTGGCCCACAAGGCAGCAGGAGGAGCTGCATTTGTCCCAAGGGTTGGAGCCATTGTTGGGGTGATAAGTGCTGCCTCAACAATGTGTCCTGCCTCCTGTGGCCCCCCAAGACAGGTGGGCCTCTCAGGCCATTTTGCTGTCCACAGTTAATTTTATATGATTAAGTGAAACAGAAAATCAAAACACAGAAAAAACCCTATTCTGTAAATCCTTACTCATGGTGAGGAGATTGTACCTTCCAGCTAGTCTTATCAACAAAGCAGGTATGAAAGAAAGCAAAAAATGCGTTTTGACATTTACCTGAGCTTCTCCCACTAAGACTGTCAAAGGAAAGTATATCAAAATCCCTTCTGATCCAGTTGGCTCATTAATCAGTTCTTTTCTTGACAAATTCACCATTAACCGAATGATCCATTTCTATATTGGTACATAAATCCAGTTTAACATTTTGTCAGTAGAAAGGAGGAATTCAGAAATCTCTCCACCAAAATCATGAGTTATATCACTAATAGTTTTGAATTAAAGTTTAAACAGGGTAGAATACAGAAAGACATAGGACCAGATTTTGTGTCTGTTGCAATGGTATCCATTCCAGTTATTCCACTGAAGTCAGTTGGATTCCAAACAATTCATGATTTCTGCTGAAGCTGAATTTGATTTATAAATCTGATTTTTGGTAGACAGAACAGCATATTGTCCTTACTGACACCTCACACATTGTTTTCAGCTGTAGATCACAAAGTGCACACTGGACACTAAAGATCCTAGTTGATCCTTGATGCCAGTAAACCCATAAAATATCCAGACTCACACAGTGGTTTTTATGATGTTAGTAGGAATATGTAGGTCTCAAAGCCATAAGGGACAGGTGTCACAACAAACACAGTGCGCCAAGTTCACTGCTGATGTTGACCACTGTAAAATATCAGCACAGATCAGATAAGATCTTAGATAAGATCTGAGATTGATGCAAGTGGTTCAAAAGGCAGCATACTGATTCTGAGTTAAAGGATCCTGTGAAGCAGAAACTGACAACTACCAGTGCAAGAGGAAAATGCACAGATATGGATTAACCAAAACATTTCCTTCACCAGCATCTTTCTGTGTTATAGCCTTTAAAAGCCCAGTGGAGGAGAAGGGTGTTGTTAGCATGAAAACATCTGGGGAGGTCATGATTCTGCTCTTCTGCATACATCTCTCACATCCCTTGGTCATCCAAATTTCTTTAAGTTGCTATCTTAAACAACTTGCTTTGGCAGCTACATAATGATTTCCTGCTTGTGTCTATCCATCCAGTTTACAGCTGCTGTAGAACTTATATTGGACTTCAGATTTTGTTCAGCTGCTCTTTTTTTTAAAAAAAAAAAAATCCCAGGAAATTGATTCATAGGGAAATACACCTTTCCGCAGTCCAGCAATCTTATCCACAAATCAATTCTACTAAATTGTGATTGCATTTTATTTAAAGAAAAATGATTAGTTGGAGTTTTGATTCAGAGAAAAGTACAAGATAGGGAGAAATCTCATGTCTTGCCAATAAACATCAATTAATATTGTAACTCCAGAAACAGAATCAGAAGAGTGGTACCCCTGCTCCAGTTTGTCCTGAAACAGATCTAGCAAGATACAGTCATCCTCAAAAAAATATGCTATTTTTTTTTTTTTTAAATTATTTCAGAAAAGATGCTTGCTGCAAGCAAAGCTAATAAGTTGCTTTGTTAGCACAGAGATTTACAAAAATTGATTTCCTATTACACTGTGTCTTCTGACCAGGTCCTGTGGTGTCTAGTAGGGCTTAAGGAATGAGTGGAGTCTATGTGGGGGTTGGGGTGTTTTTCCCTCTCCATACCTTCTCTGACATCTCTTAGTTGGCACAAGAAGCCTGTAGCTGCCTTCTCAGAGAGGGCACTGGAAAGGTCTGCCTCTTCTGCCATTTGCTTCTCTACATGAAACACTTAGGAAGAATGGCTTTGAACATTGTGCCCTTCTGTTGGAAGTGCTCCTGGAGTTCAGGAGGAAGGTGGGGTAGAGGGAGGCAATGGTACCTCTGTCTTTTACACCCACAAGAACACAATTTGTGCAAAACCTCCATGACCATTCAAGCCTTTTTCTCCTTAAGAAAGCTAGATTCAAAAATTCTCATTGACTTTGCAGAGCTCTAAGCCAGGATTGTTGCTAGATATCCCCACGGGGTCAGCTGGGTTGATAGTAGAATTACATTGAGAGTTTTGCTAAATGCTCTGGGCATCATATGATGGGCATCTTACACGGGGTATTATCCTTGAGATAGGTAACGAGTATTTCCGGGCTGTGCAGGCCAAACCTGCAGGGAATTGCAGGGACACAAAGGATAGTGAGGCTGAGGAGGTGGGATGCATAAGCCTGGTCTAGAGGAGATCATCCCAGGTGTAGTTTTCAATGTCACATCCAGCTGACACAAGGACCAGGGAGAAAATAATCCCTTTGGGTCAGCAGACAGAGGAAAAGCACGTGGCTCAATGGGTTAAGGAATAGGCGAGTAGGAGCCCGGCCCAGAGGGTGGTGAATGAATGAGCTTCCTCCCCCTCTCAGTTCCAGCAGTGATCAGGATTCCTTTCCCAGCCCGCCCCCGGGATTCCTTCGGCAGGAGGAAAAGGGAGAAAAGCAAGCCCTTTCTCTTCATGGGGCGCAGCAGGGGCACGGAGCAGCGCTCCCCGCCCGCGCTTCCCCTCCGCACCCCTGTGCTGGCTTCTGGGTGCTCCAGACAGAAGCTGAGCTGCCCTCACCAAATGCAAATACATTTGCAGGACTTTTCCTTCCATTGAGGGCAAAGACAGAATCCAAGTGAGGAAAGGCTCACGATTGAGATTTACTGTTTAACACAGTCTGTTCAGACAGAAAGATGAATTGAGACCCCTTTGAAAATGTGGTCCTTATCATTCTTGAAGCAGAATAAATAAGGTGACTGCAGCTTAATTAATTTAATTAATTTAATATTACTTTTCTAACCCTGTCACCTGGGGGTTTCAGAACATTTTGTGAACTTTCCAGACTTAGAAACCTTAGAATGAGAACCCATCTCTGAAGATGGCAAGTATTACTTTCTTCATTTTGGAGGGGAGCAATCTAAGTGCTGATGAAAGGTTTTTCCCAAATACTTCAGGAAACCTGTAACAGAGAGAAGAAGCAGCATAATTTTAAAAGTTATTCTGCCCTTTCCCATTTGTATCATTGCTTCCTTTTAATTTAGATGACTTCAGAGATTTGCATTGCAATAGACATTTTCTAGGGCACTTTCTAACATCCTGAGCCCATTGGAGTCAAAAGACCATCCTTAGACTATGTTGCTGTGTGAACTTGTCCTAATTTGGCTTATGATCAATAGCCCACAATAACACTGGGGCCAAGAGATTGTAAACATTAATCTTGACTCAGAACTATTTAGGACCATTGGCCAACCCAACAAAAAGTCAGCGTATGTCTCTGTAAATTTAATTCAACTTAAAAACATTATCTTCTTCACATCATTTAAAATATCCTTTAACCTTTCCTGGGGAAGAAGAGGTCTTAGCACAATGGACATAGTTGGAAATGCATTAGTCCCTGATGTATTCTGTCTTCTTTGTCAGTCAACCCTACCATGATGCACAATTGATGAAAATGCAGACCTTAGTTTTCCTTTTTTTTTTTTTCTTTTTTATTTGGAGGATGATTAACAGTGTGACATGCTGGCCAACAGCCAGCCATACCAGTCATGCTCTGCTGGTTGCACGTGTACCCACTGACAGTGTTTTGAAACAAATTAAAGGGCTGAGTATGAGCAGAGTCACAGATTTGGTCTTTGGATCCAATGGTGGAAGCAACTGTATGGGAGCATTTATGGCTTTCTCAAGAGTTTCAGTGCTGTTGTAATCACTTCCAATTTAAACCTAGGTCACAGACCAATATCTTCTTAGAGGCATACCTGTGTCTTATCTGGAGATGATTTGTGTTCCTTAGCTACATGTTTACAAGAGTTTGTTTTGGGTCAAAACATTCCAAAAGATCATCTTGTATGTACTTCTGCCTGTCAGCTGGAAAGCAATCTTCTTCTCCTTCTACTCCCCTTTTCTCTTTCCATAGCATATTCTGGATAAAATTGGTTCTGACGTTTAAGGGGAAAAAAGGAAGAAAAAGGGTAAAAATAATAATCTGGGTAATAGTTGGGTAGTAGTTTCTCCTGCTGCAGTCATTTCAATTTATTGTCTGAGCTTGATTCACTTTCTTTTCATCTGGTTCACTGAAGAAGCAGGTGTTACCAAACTTGCAGAAAGCTGATTTGGGACTGCTGACATGCCTTTTTCCCTCCATGTGGGAGACCCTCATGTCAGGCATGGGACAGTTCTGGTCAGCATGAAACCATGTGCCAGCTGAGGGACCCAAGTGCTGGGGGATGGCGTCATGGCTCACTTTCTGTTCTGCTCCTTGCTCAGGAAAAGAGGATCACTGTGGGGAGTAGAGGACAAGAGACCCTGACACTGACCTGCAGGCATTGAAAAAAGGAAGTAACTGCAGGGGATGCATTCCAAAAATGTCTAGTTGGGCATGTCTGGTTGTATGGGTGCAGCTTCATGGAAGATGAGATTGTTGCACCTGTTTACACCAGGGATACTTTTGGAATAAAAGACACAAAGAAGCAAATCTCAGAGAAACAGGAATCTAGAGACAGAATCCCCAATGTATTTTTAAACTTCATTTTAAAGGGAAAACAATGGGGAAAAAAGCCTCATAGGCACATATTTAAGTGTTAGTTTCAAAGTAATACCTCCTCAGAGATCTGACTTTATCACTACTGAAAGGAGAAAGCAGAAAATGGAATTGTTTTTGTTGTTCTATCATGTTTATGACATGACAAAAACGTGGAGTTCTTCTGCCTTTTGCTTTTCACCTTGTTGAACTGCTGTCAGACTTCTGTAAATCGTTTGCACCATAAACAAGCTTTGTGAGTGAAAGGGCAAGTGCTGAGAAAAGCCAAAGGCAGAGATTTTATACTGAATTTTTTCTTACAGAGATAACTGACTTCAGCATGGACCAGCTTCACCTAGATCTGGGAAGAAAAGCCAAGCATCCTTGATGGCAACAGCATAATGAAGCTCAAGCAACAGCAAATGGGCTCAGACTCTGAATGTGTTGTTTTTATTTTTAGGCAAAAAGTAAGATAATTGCAGCTGAGAGGATTTGGTTTTGAGCAAGAGCTACTGCCTTGTTTCTCCTTAGCATTTCAGCCACAGATGTGGGAGGACTGACATCCCCTATGCAGGAGCACTACCTGGGAGCTGGCTGCTGTTGTGAAGCCCTGACTGTTACTAATTGCAATGTAATTGTAAATAGTTTGGAGGACTATCTGTCTGTGTGCACCAGTGATGGGATACGAAAACAGGAGGAGAAGAGGATGCATTTTGCTTGCACATGTGGCTGTTGCAGTGTCAGGATCCAGCACAGCAGGCAGTTCTGCTGCTTTGGCAGAGAGCCATCATGCAAGAAAAAGGCATTGGTGTGGTTCAGAGCATGGCAATGGTAGGCTGGGATAACCTGGTCCCGTGGGACTGCTGCTTGTTTCAGTGCAGAGTGAGAGGCTTAGCAGGGGGATGCTCTTTTGTTTTATCTTGCTAGGTCTTGCTGTAAAGAAGCACAGGAAGAAGGCTGAAGAGGTAGGGCCACACAAATAAATGCATCTTCACCTCACTGAAGATTGTGTAAATTTGGTTTGTTCCCACAGTGTCCTCTTTGCAAGTATGGTAGCCCAGACAGATGGGGAACAGTATTTAAGGAGCTTGAGAGCCAATACTGATCTTACATTACGTGGATAAACCCAAATCCACCTGTGCTGGAGCCCACTAAATCCAAGCACATGTCATGCAAATACTTGCAGGCTAAATTCAGCTTGTGTCTCCAAGGGAGAAATTTGTGTGATTGGTCTCTTCAGTAGTTCAAGGAGAAAAAACCTTTCTGTCTTACATGCTTGGCTCTGCTTTGGTTGTTACATCTGGGACCTTTTAGAAAATCACAGGACAGAGTCCAGTACTAATTACTTTTCTTCAAACATTTTTTTTTTTTTCCTTCCCAATTTGCTGCCACCCTTTTACCACTGCTTCAGTACGTCTACATGATGTGTGCAGCAGGGTTCTTAATGTTACTATGAACTCCTAAAAAATCACAATCTCAATAACTGACAACAAAAAGCACAAATACATATCTCAGAAATGAATAAAAAAGGCACAGATCCTGAGTTTAACTGGTGCTATGAAGTCTCAGAGGGCTGTGCACTGCTGGATGCTCTTGGCTGGGTATTCTGCCTATGGAGAGCTTAACATTTTGACACCGGGGATTCTCTCTATAAATCTACTATGAATATGTGGAACTCAGATGAATTATCTGGTGTTTTTACTTCCTTACTGGGGAATAAGCTGAGGAAAGGCTGGGAGAGGCTCCTCCACCTGAGACAGGTTAATGATAGAAACTTCTGCTGAAGGGAAATTCAAATAGAGGTCATTAGGGCAAAAAGGTGTATTTGGCCTAGAGAAAACCCATTTTTCCTATCTAGTCCAGAAGAGGAGAAAAATAAATTAGGGATGTGTGTCTGATGAAGCTGATCAGAAGTTCACACAATTAAAGGACATACAGGTTACAGAACAAAGGATTTCTCAGGAGACATTGGGGAAACACAGGTGAAAGACTGGCCAAGCACATCCTTCCCACCAGCCAGGAAAGCATCTTCCAGGTGGTCTGAAAGACTTCAGGGGCACAGAGGAAGACCAAAAGGATCTGGATGTGTGCCTCTTCAAACCAGTGGACAAGGTGAGGAGAATAGAGACCAGAAGAGGAGAGAGGGATCATAAAGATTTATATTCTTTAGGTCTGCAGATTGTTGTGTCACTAAGACAAGACAGCCTGATTCTGAAACTCCTGACTGTTTCATCTCAGATGGCTATCTAAGGCATATGGCATGAATTCCTCCCTGGAGATGCTTCCTTCTCACCATGGACTGCATATGGAGTCTTGGTAGAAGGAACCTTTCCTTCAATACTCCTAATTTTCTTCTCCAAATAACAAGCTTGTGGTTTTCCTAAGTGAAACTGGTAGTCTGGATCTTGTTCCTAGCATGTTTCTTAATTACACTATAGCTGTTAAGCTGTAGAGATGCTCCTTGAAGTATGGTCTGAAAATAAAGCTAAGAATAAGCTCAGATGCCTTGCTGGAGCAGAGCCTAAGTACTGATTTTTAAAGGCAAGACCCCAAACACCTTTGTCTGAGCCTCTAACTGACCATGAAGTATGTGATGATCATGAAAAACAAATAATATACATTTATGGGGTAAGAAGATAAATTATGATTTGCACTAGCAATCTTTGGATCCCACATGGCTTGAGAATGCTCTGATAGGTTGCATTGATGGCCACTTCATTCAAACAGGCATCAAAAATGCCTTTACATCCTGTTTCCAGGAGTTGTGGCTCACTCCAAAGGGAGAGCTCAGCTTGAGCCTGGGGTCAATTCTGCAGCCACTGGTAGTGTTAAGGAGAGGCTGGCAGGAGATTAGACAGAAATGCACATTCAATAAAATCAAAAGGATTTTGTCTCCCTAAAGGTTTGGAAGAAATGAGTTTATAGATAACTGTTTGCCCTATGGACAGCATTCTTTAACTTTCACTGAGGCAGCACATGCTGTTATCCTATAGATGTCCAATGAAGCAAATGATAAGGAATAGATGATTTTCCTGGCCAGTTCTGTAGCACATTTAATATTTATTTTAGGATACATCTTCTATGAAACTTGTATCAACTTCAAGGTTATTTTTAATGGCTTTATGGTTTGCCAGCTACTAATGGTGTTTCTTTGGGAGCCTCCAAAACCATCCCAAACCTCCACTTTGAGACTTTCATTTAATTGTCTGTCTAAGAGATTGTAACTTTGAAGACAAAGTCCCACAGCTTCAGTCTTCTTGATCCTTCTTTAACTTAGCTTGACATTTGGATTTTTCCATTGCACCCTTATGCAACTGAATTACAAGCATTTTCTTTTACCATCAATATCTTTGATAATTTTCTACATGGCTTAAAACTCAGAAATTAATTGATAACTTAGTCTTTTTAAAGCCAAGTTAAAGATTAAAAGTTAGAAAGTTTCTTAGTGAGCAATAGAGTAATTCCTAAAATATTTTTTTTTTCTTGCCTAGTCTTGCCCTTCCTTCTTCTCTTGTCTCTCCTTCTCCTAGACAAGGTGTACTGAACCCTCCACAGAAAGATATTATATCATTGACTGGGTGTTTTCAATTAATTTTTTTCTCAGAAATTTTTTTGGGACTTCCATTTGAAAGTTGATCTGAAAATTTCATTTTGATTTAGAAATGCTGAACTGAATTTCTGAAAGTCCCCCTCTATCATTACAGAAACATTATTTGTTAATCATCTTTTAAAAAGACATTTCTTGCTCCAAAGCTCTGCATTACTTTCAGGAATAGGTTTCATGCTCCCTTCACTGTTTGAATTTTATCTTCTTTGTAGGAAGGACAGAATGAAAGACTTGCAATAAGCAGTGTATTTGGTGATTTCCTCCTTTTGGGATTACCTGTGAACAAGGCTCTCAGAAATTAAAAGATAAGTAGATTATTACTGGTCACCAGGCTACGTGGCACCACATTTCATGGGGCTTCTGATGACTCCATGAAGAGGCTGACCTGGAACAGAGGCTAGACAGTGTTAAAAGAATAAATTAGGTATTTATTAAAAGGCCTTCAAAGGATACACCTTGGGCAGTACCCGGGCCCAGCTGTGGCTACACCCAAGATGGATCCAAGATGGACACCCGGTCATGAGTTTTCACACTTTTATAAAAGTTTTGGTCCATTTACATATTGGGGTCAATTGCCCAATTATAGCTTCAGGTTATGAAGTCCCATCCTCCCAGCTTGCTCTCCTCAATTGTTTACATTTTTGGGCCCAAAGCTGCAACAGTGTCCTTGGTTCTCAGTCTGGAAAAGAATTGTTTTGTCTAACTAAGCTGTGAAGAGAACTTACTAACACTTTACATGAAGTTCAGAGTTACACAGTAAGGCAGTATAGAATCTGGAAAATATGAAAGCTAAAACATAAGGGATCACCATCAGCACAAATCAGCTGGTGTTCTACAGCACATTTCTAACTGGAACATCGAGTGGTTCCCCCAGGTGGATGTTACAGCTGAGCAGCTGCTGAGGTCACTCAGCACTGAGGGTGTTTGGTGTGGAGGGAAGGCAAACAAGGCTGCTCTGAGTGTCCCTGTCACAAATCTGTGTGTATGCTGAACTTCATAACCTTCTCCTCTTGCTGCTGCCTATGGTTGTGGCAGGACAGACCGTGGAAACTTTGTGTGAGCTGTTTCTTTGTGAAGGGTGAGATGTTGACACAGTGAAGCAGCATTTATACAATAGAGCATCCAGTGATTGCCACCTGGGGAGCATTTCCTGAGACACAGACAGCAGCTGGACATAGCTGATTGATTTATGGCAGACTTGGACTGACATGATGAAATACTGTGGCTGCTGCTTCTTGGTGGTGTCAGAGAAAATAAAGGGGTGAGGTTAATTCATAGCATCCCAGAACCAGAATAGAAGCCCCAGGATTTGCAAGTGAAGCAAGGGGCTTTCATGGCACTGCCTGGTGTGCAGACCTTGCCCTGAACCTCTTCCCACAAAAGCTGTCTGAAGAAAGCGATGCAGCAAGGTATTGGCACTTGCTTTCATATTTGAGATCTATGTTTGGGATCAGCTAATTCCTGATTAGCTGTATTTTAGGTGCCTCTCTGCTGCCAGGAAGAGCTTTGGACCACAGGTATTAGTAGTCTTTGAGGAGGAGAAGGCTTTGAAAGCAAGACAGTGCTGTTGGCAGCCATCTAACTTGGCCAGTGACATATTTATGCTTTAGATGATTGTGCCCTGCATGTTTGCTAGGTCCAAGCAGAGTATTTTTATTTGGCATTGTCTCTGCACACCATAAGTTATTGATTTGCAGGTCTGGTACAGGTAAGCAGAACTTGTCTGTGGGTATGTATGGAGAGGGAAGGAAGCAAAGGGCTCCTTGAAGTTCAGGGTAAACACCATGTGATGCATTAAGGTGAGACCTACATAGTTTGAGCTAATTTAATCAATTTTTAATCAGCTTTTACTACACAACAGCAATTTATTACAGGGGTTATGTGATTATAGACTTACTGAGATTTTACTTGTTGGCTCACCATAGTTTTTATGGGCTTATGGTGATTTTAGGTTTTATGTGCTAATGACATTTTCCAACTTTGCTAAATGCATATCTGTAAAATGTCCCTGTCACCCTTGTCTTGGCAGAAGAGAACATTGCTACAGGCTGTCCCATTTATTAACCAAATATTCAAATCAGGGAAAAAATAATTTAACATGAATTACAGACTTTTTATAAATGCAGAATAAGTGATGTTTCACAAACACTGTGCAACTACATGCACCTGTAGCCACATGTGCTTGCATAACATATTCAATGCTGTAAAAGGATAGAAAATTCTAAGCCCTGAGAACCAAAGTGTACATCTCCAAAGTGCATTTTTTTCCTGCAAAAGTTGCCAGGCTGGCAAGGCTTCTACAGTGGTTGAATGAACCCTAGGTGCTACAGTTGTCTCCAGATGTTCCTGTTTTTTCCACATCTGCTACTGAACAGAAGGAGCTTCTCCAGCCACAAGGGAGCAGGACAAAAGGATTTTGTGTGCTTAGGGACAACTTCTAAGGTTTTGACAATTGGATTGCTTATTGGTAACTTGATAACTCTTGGGACAGCACCAATGTGGCATGAGGAAACTGCCCAGAGACTTTGTGAACATCCTGCTGATACCAATGGGCACAGAGAATCGAAAGCCTAACTAAGGCAAAGCAGAAAAACCAAAGGAAAAGTGGGGTTTCTCAAAGATGTGGACACTTCTGTAGATCGTGTCATAATTGCAGCACCAGTGGCATTCACATGACAGTACCTTGGATCTGGCTGAGCTGCTCAGGCACTGGCACAGACAGTGGCATGGTGGAGGGGATACAAGGCAGCACGTAGCATGGGGTGTGTGTATAGAGAACTACAGGTCTTGTTAAGGACTTTATTGACTCTACTCTAATAAGCCCTAATGACACTGAGATTTGTCCACAGTTCTGCATGTGGACTCTTCCTGGCCCACAAAGCAAACCCTCTGGTTTGGGTACAACTATCTCCTCCCTCCACCCTCCACAGCATGCATAAAAGTTTTGAGGAGAGGCTGGAGGCCTCACTTTATGCCACAACACTTGATACTTTCATTTAAAAATGAACTTTATAAAGGGACCAATCTAATCTACCTAAGCCATAAAGCTCTCCACTGCCTAAGGAGAGTGTCAGTAGGAGGATGGCACAGTATATCTGAGGACAGTTTGGCACAATCTTGCAATTCAGGACATTATCTATTCCAGGCTTCCCTTGTGCTAGTCTAGATACAGGCAGAAGATGCCGTGGGCTGTTGTGAGCAGAAAGGTTATCCTGGCTTTGCTGCTTGCTTTGCCTGTGTCACTGCCCGAGAGAAGCCAGCAGGCTGCTGCTGAGTGTGAGATCAAATAGGGATGGCCACGGCAGGGGACAGCAGCAGCCAGCCCAGCTCTGCAGATCTTCCCCCAGGCTCCTTGTCCCAGCTCCATCCCTTCTTCCTTCCCTCCTAGTCCCGGGGCAGGAGATGCCCCAGATGTTCTCTGCCCGGCAGGGAAACCCCACTGTGTCAGCAGCACTGTGACCCTTTGGGCTGGCTTTGGCTCTGGGTTTCTCTACACTTTGCTGGGTGGAAGGCTCCCAAAAAGCAGTTCAAACATCCTGGAAATAACCCTCAAACAAACAAATTTGCCTTACCGGTCAGCACTGTGTTTTTATCTTCTGCTTCTCTGCTCAGTGTTATGAGGAAATAAAACACGAATTAGTCTTGTAAGCCAGCATTAATGTGAATCCCATCGTCTGTTTCAGACTCTAAGGTTGGCTTTTAGGGTGATTCTTGTGTCAGAGATGAGAAAGTTACACAACAGACATTAGAGAATCACTTTCAAAACCTCCACAATCCTGCATTGATATCCCATCCACTAAGGGAGAGAACCAGCCTTCGGCTGGCTGAGAGGCAGTCACATGAGTGTCCAAAACAATGAACACACAGTGTCGACAGCTGAGGCCATTGAACTTTATGTCACTTCCCAACTGCAGCATTTCTCATAATTTATGGTTATACTCGCCTTTCAACCTTTAAATCCTTTTCCCAAGTATTTGCAGCATTCTCACATAAATATTGTTACAATAAGTAACATCAACATTTAGTAGCTGTTTTTCAAGAATAACCGTGTGACACTATTATGGCATTCCATTAAACCAGCTGTGATGTGGGGAAGGCCTAAATCAAATCATGCCCACTAAAGGTAACATTTACACATATACAAGGGAACAATGGATGGGAAAAATTTATTCTGTGTTTCGAGACTTAAATGAAAGTTCTGTCTCCTTTCATGGTTGTGCAAGATGTCTCTCTCTGGTGAAATGACCCAGAGTGGACACAGACAGCAGTTTATGTTCCAGTGCTATTTGTTACCACCTCAAGAAAAGTTGCAATTAAAAAATCTATGGTTTGGTCTATTTATTTATTGTGGTATTTTTAGGGAGAAAACCTTATTTCAAAGGAACAGAGAACGTTGTCTTTTCATTAAAGCTATCAAATGTTGTGAAATGATTAGTAAAAAATTTCCTTGCCAGAATTGTTCACTGTCCAAAATGCATCACAATGACTAAATGTAAATGACAGATAGTTAGCTTGCATATAGATACGTGCTTAATTGCCTCCATCCCTCCTGTCTGAAGAATGCACTTTAGCATATGCTCATTTAAACACATATGCTTCGTTTCTGTTTAGGTCAACAGGATTTGAGCACGTGCTTAAACATAAGCAAATGCTTAAGTGCTCCTCTTGAATAGGGATGCTTTTCTGGGGCAAAGCCAGAAAATACTCTTCTGTAATATTTCTTCTTACCTTAGCCTGCCTTTTGCTCCAGCTGTGCTGTTAGAGTACTCCTTCCCAAAAACCTGCTTACCTTCCCTCCTCTGCCCCGGGGCTGATGTCGGGGACACACAAACCCCATCGTTCTGCCAGCTGACCTTGTACATCGGGGCGGGATGGGTAGAAGTGCCCACCGTGGCGAGAGCTGAAGGGCAGGGCTCTGTGGAGGAGCAGACGGGCAGCTGCCCTGAGGAGCGCACGGCCTTCCCCGAGCAGGGCGAGCATCGGCAGCGCTCAGGGCTGCGGGCAGGGCGAGAGAAGCCAGCAGCAGCTCGCCCGTGCCCAGCCCGCCCTCCTGCAGGTGCAGGGCTGGGTGCTGGGTGCGGGGAACACTGTTCCCACTGCTCCCACTGTTCCCACTGTTCCCACAGGGCTCCTGGCGAGGGTGGCAGCCCGTCCCTCTGCAGAGCCGGGGGATTTGAGATCGCTCTGCTCTAACTTTTGCTGCATCCCGCGGCCTCCCCGCGCCAGCCGTGCCCGCTCCGGGCTCAGGCGGGGATGGAGCGCCTCAGTTCGGGGCTGTACGCGGCTCAGCTGCGGAGCGGCGCGGGCTCCCTGCAGCAGACACAGCAAATCCCGTGTCGGCCGGGAAACCTTGCCGGCACACCGGAGCGGTGCAGGGCTGGATTCCCGCTCTCCAGCGGGCTGCAGGGCCTGCCCAGCTGCCGCAGCAGGTGACGGCCGGCTGGGCGGTGAAACCCCTGTACAAACACGTGCTTGCGAGAGCTGCAGCCTGCAGGGCTCTCCGGAGCTGCGCTTCGGAGCTGTATCTGTTGTGCGTTATCAGCTTAATTAAGATAAGGATATGGAGTTTATGCTATATTCCCGTAAATGACAGGGCAGGGATATGAATGATTTATATGGCATTAATTGTACTAGCGAAGCTTAGGTCTGTCGATATGCATTAATAAAACCATCATTTGAATCCAAGTAAGGGAATGAAAGTACAAAAAAATTGTTTTTCCTCAACAACTTTCAAAAATCTGCTGTTTGCAAAAATAACCAACATGCAATGGGCAAAAAGTTGGAAGGGTCAGAGTCTGGATTGCCTAGGCAATAATTAATAAAAACACATCCAAAGGCAGCTTTAGGGAGTGAATTTGATTCAGTGAAAGAAGACTGGCTCCTCTCCCTGCCCTGCAGGTAATGTGTTTGCCTGTGACGGCAGCAGATTATTTGTTCTTTTTTTTTTTTTTTTTTCCCTGCCACCGAACTAAAGAATGCATTGTGGGAAAACCATCCTGACACATGACACTGTGCAAAGGAGGATCACAGCGTGAGGCAGCATCAAGGGGCTTACTTGGTCTTGATGCACTCTTGCACAGCATGGGGCTCCAGAGATGAGTGTCTCTTCCAAGGAAAGCACTGGTGCAATTTGCACAACTCTCATGAGAGCGCACGGTGAAGCTGCTCTCAAAGCCCTCATGTAAACAGGGCTGGGGAAAGAAAAGGGAGAGTAAAAGAGCCTGCACCATGCACGGGAAAAAGCACAAAAGGAGATGGCTCAAAAGATCCTGAGCTAAGGAGGAGGAGACTTGTGAGAGAAGCAGGCATGGGGCAGGGAGGGGAAGGGGCAGAAAATTAAATCCAAATATTAGAAGCAGAAGGGAAAGTCTTAGTAATGAAATGGAATATTTAGCACCACAGTGACGGGAGCGGTCAGGAGAAGTGAAGTATAGGAAGACACTGGATGGCAATGCACAACTAGAGATTTAGCTTTCAAGGCAAAACCAAACTGAGATGCGCTCTGAAGACTGTGCCTCAGATATGCAGCCCTTAAACTTCTTCAAAAACTCCTAAGTTCAGATAATAAGTTTGCATAAAGAGAGAGAGGGAGGGGAAGAGAAAAAATAAAGGCGGCTGTAAGTGCTCCTCACTAGCCTGTCTCTGAGCAACAGGCCCTCCTGTACTCACTCTCCCTTGTTGCTCCTGCTTATCATAATATGCCACTTTTGCGCATCAAATTTACATTTCAAAAAATGCTGTATTGCTGCTCTAAAATTAATTATTAATCTTTCATCAGTCCCTTCCATAGATACATTTTTAACTTTGATTTTGCTACCCGTTTGGGGGAGGGATGGGAGAAGAGGGCGGGGGAGAGAAGATCCTTTAATCTTGTCACTTTTCTGTGGGGTTCTCCTCTTGTGTACTGCTACTTCCAGGCCTGCATGTCCCCTAAGCACTCTGGAGGTACAACTTCAGTCTTTCTGCTCACTCGCAAAAGAATCTTCCCACACTTTTGAGAGCATTAATATTTTCACCCTGCAGGATGCAACACAGAGAAGTGCCTGCTCCTCTTGTTTGACCTGGCATTTCAGCCTCAGTAAAGAGAAGCTGTACCGACAAATTGAATACCCCAGGCTAAAGAGGTGGGTGGATTATATGTCTGTACAAGGGAAAGAGATCTGGGTGGGATTTATAGGGCCTACCTAGAGCACAGTATGAGCTTATTCACCAATCGTCTCATCACAGTGACTTGTAGGCAGTGGTCTGAACTTTGGTTATTTACTGTTCAGGGTAAACAAGCACTGAAAATGAGGAAGGGGGCATTTGCTCTTAGTTTATCGAAGACTGAGTCCTTCTCTCTCCTGAAGTGTAAAAGAAAGAGGAGCAAAGAGGGAATGATGTGTGTCGGATACTGGAGAGATGTGAGCTGCTGGCAAACTCCATATTTGACCCACTCCTGATCTGGAGTTATGGCAAATGCTATAATCTGCCTGAAAGAGGGGGAAATGGCCATAGAAGATGCAGTTATGATGAGATGATTTTATGGGTTACAGAATGAACACATTCCTTTTTGCCTCTATGCTGTGAACATACTGATCAGTGGCTTCATAGCCAAATGCACACGTGTGTAGGTGTCCACACACACAGACAGACAGACAGACAGACACACACACACACACACACACACACACGTGCTTTTACTCACCCCTTCCCCCAGAAATATGCCATCTGGACATTCATGAAACTGAAGTGCTGTGTGTAGGCTGCTTCCTCAAATTTAGGTGGAAAGACTTGACGCACCCCATCATATTCACTGCATTTTGCTCAAAAGGGACAAAAATTTACCACATTGGAAGACAGATGTCAACACAACATGGCATCTAGTTAAAGGCCAAATTCTCCCTGTTACAAACAACAATACTTTACATTGCACTTTTTATCTTTCTACTCACATGTACAGTACAGAATATGTACTCTTTTCAGAAGCTCCTTTCCTGTGAGCTGCTGGGTGTATGTGTGGGTGAATGTCTCTCAGGATGTTGGTTAGGATCAGAGGTGAATTTGGATCAATAGACTATCACTTACTAGAAAATCAGATAAAGTACAGGGTACAAAGAAAGCTAAAAATTCAGAGCAAAACACACTTTGCTAGTTTTCCAGACTCACATTCCCTGCGTGTTTCTTCCCCAGTTGTACTTGCCCAGATTATGAATTTATCCCTGTGGTTGTCACCTCCAGACTGTGCCTAGGTTATGCAGCCCTCTCAGATAAAAATCTGCAGTGCCAACCAGCAGATCCACTTTGAAGGCTGCATGCTGTAACACTTTCATTTGGACTATACTTCACCAGTAATAAATTAGCATTCACACAGATGCAGCCAATAGCTCTCGCAGCACACCTCTACATAAACATTATCCCCTCTGCCTTTCACAGTTGGAGAAACTCAGCCAGCAGAGTTGCTGGAGGTGAAGAGGGAGTCAGCAGCAGCTCTGGATCAAAACTGAAGCCTTGCTCAATCACACCTTTTTTCTCCATCTTCTAGACAGCATCTGAATACAGCTGCACATCTCCTCTATGTGATTTATTCGTTGTAATAACACGGATTTTTTTTCAAAGCAGACTTTGATTTCAGTTTGTTGACACTAGTTCTGCATATGTGTGTAATTATGTAGGATTATCAGTGTGCTACAGAAGGCCCACTTTGTACATTATGCCTCTACAAACCACTGGAAATTAAGTGCTGTGATTCTCCTTGCAGATTCTCATTTGGGGGATGCAAAGTGAGAGCGAGTAACTGTAAGCATAGCTCATGTTTCATAAAAATAAACAATGCTTATGTGGATGTGTGACAGATGTTACACCTTGTGGAAGGCATTGAGTTCCTTATAGCCAAGAAAAAAAAAAGTGAGATCACATAGGCTTCAAAGTAAGTGTGGTTTCAGCAGGAATGCATCTCTTGCAAAAATCCAATATTGGCCTTGAGAAATGCCCCTTTTTATCCACAGAAGAGCTGAATAATGTTTGTGGCCGAAAATGCTAAGGATTCTTAATTGTGCCCAGTCTCTCCTCGATCAAAACAGAGGCTCTATTTTCGGTGAGTTACCCTCTCTGCCTGTCCAGACTGTCAGCCTAGCTGACAAGCTGCATGTGTCAGGAGGTAGAAAGAATTTTCTTGCTTCTTAGAGCATCTTCTTTCCTTTTGAAATGCTACAATTTGTTCATGTTTTAATTTAATCTCAGATTCTTCTAAGGGTTAATTTTGGGCAATTTTTTTCCCCCCAATTGGTCTAGGAGATTCCCTTGATTGTTTTATTTTCTTTGTTGCTTGTGACAGGTCTTTTCAGAGGAGTGGGGCCATAAAAACATTTCCTGATGAACAAAAAGTATGGCTGGCATGGGCAGGACAAATAAGGGAAGGCATTAGGTCTTCAGCACTCAAGACATGAGTCTCCAGAGTAAGCATGAGCAGATCAGAAGCATTTATCCCGTATGTCATAGTTATGCAACACTGCTCTCCCAAGCCAGAAGTATTCCTGCTGGTCCAGGACTAGGGCATCCTTATCCTTCCCCACCTACATTCCCCTTCCTGCACCCTGGGCCTATGTAAAGACTTTTGACCAGTGCTACCTTTCCCCACCCAGAGCTCTTCCCTCCAGTGTGTGCTGGACAGAGATCATTTAGCTCCTTGTTCCTACTCCTTTCTTTGCAGTGGGACAAAGATCCAACCTGCAAGTAGCTTTTCTCCCATGTACTCACTGGTGTGTGGCCAGCCTGAGCCCACTGCTGAGGCAGGGGAGACACAGCCTCGTGCTCACAAAGCCCAGGCTCTGCTGATGGCTGTGAGCCAGTCCCACTGCTGCTGATCAGTGCTCATCCAGAGCGTGGGGTGGGGTGAGCTACCCACTGTAGCATGTGGGGAAAGGAAAATTGCCCAAAGCTGGCTGCCAAAAGTGCTGCCCTACTCAGTGCCCTCCTGCATGGGGAGCTCAGCAGCTGCAGAAAGCCTTGTGGTACCAGCAGCTGCATCTCCAGGAGAGCAGGTAGTGAAAGTCAGCATCCTTCTGCAGCTTCTTGCTGTTTCATCCTCCCCATCCTTTATCACTCTCTGAGCTATGCTTCACAGCACTTCTAATTACAGTGTGAAGCTCACAAAAACCTTGGACCAAAATAGAGTGGAAGTCACAGCAGCAGGGCATATGAGGGCAACTGACTTAGGAAAGGCAGAGGCACAGGGGCAAGCTCTTGGAAGCTGGAGTGCAAAATTGCAGCATGTCTTTTTTCCCACAGACTACAGAGGTGCTGTCTCAGCCAAGTGTTTCCTTCCCAATGGACACTGGATATCTCACATGAAAGTCCAAGAAATTATCTAGGAGGTTTCTGCATGGAAATAATTTCAATATAGCTGACACATTGCAAGCTCACATCCTAGCTGATAAGGTCAGCATCTTCTTTGGCTCACACACTTGCCAAGCTATTTGTAAAGGTGGGCCCATACACTGAGGTTAAAAGGATGTATTAATTAGAGGACCGAATCTTAAAGCCTGGGGACAAAAGAGCATTGTCAAACTCACATGCCCCCTTTGGTGCAATCAGCCTTGGCAAATGACATCCAATTGGATTTAAAGGGATCCAGAAGTGCAGACAAATTCCTTGCATCTAACTCTCCTTCCAGGCTTGAGACTAAGGTCATTATTGTGGGGCAGCAGCACTGGAAAAGGCCTATGATCTTTGTCCTCTTCCTATAAGCATCTTTTGGATCAAAGTTTTTTGTTTTTTTTTTCTCTCTGTGGAGAAGTAGGAAGGAAAAATGTTTCATAATTTTGGAATTCTTACCAGTGAGAGAGTTTGGATGATTGGAGAAATATCAAAGATATTTCACATCTGTACATCCCAAAGAAGTGAAAGTTCATCTTTCTGCATCCTACTCCTCTCTCAATTTGTACCATGCTGCAGAAAATGCTACAATGAGTCCAACAGTTGGGAATGCTTCCCTGCCTGTTGTGGAGCTTCTATGGACTACCTCCCCTCCACAGGGGGCTGTCTGACAAGGTTTGGTCCTGTGAGTGCCCCACAGGGCTGGGCCGTGGGGCTGCAGCCTGCAGAGCACCTTGGGGTGGCATGGACTGCCTCTAGCTCTGAGTGGAGCTGACACAAGCAGTGGCCACAGGATTGGTCTTTTCTCTGGCCCATCTTGCTGCAGGAGACATGATGGGGTGATGAAGGACCTGCAAAACTGCTCCAACTCACCTGGCATTAGGATTATAATGTTCGACAAGATGAATTTTCTGGCTTCCTGACTGACAATTTGTTTGGTGAAAACTCCCTTTTTTAAAAACACACTTTATAATATATTAAATTATTCTCCAATGAAGAAAAGAATTTGAGAGCTGAAGAAAACTATCAGAGCATGTGAAAGTAAAACACTGAATATTTATTTGTTGAAATGAACCAAAATGAGGAAGGGGGCAGGACAGAATGAGAGGGAGAAGGGAAAGATTAAAAATAGACTGATTGCAAAGTGTTTCTAAACATTTTGTTTACTGATCCATGTACCTCTTGCCCACACAGGCTTGAAGAAGACAGTTTTGTCATTCAGGCACAGACGTACCCTGTGGGTTGGGAAGCAATGTGCTTTGGTGAATGGGAAGTAGGTGGGAAGGTGGGCACTCCTCCATGCTGAGTGCTTCTCTGCTGAGACTCTGCTGATTGAGCCTAAGACCCGGGGCAACTTCCTTCCACCAGTCACTCTTTCTGAATACAAAGGAAGGGGCTCAATTTCTGGCTTCCACCAGAAGTGAATCAGGTACAGTGGGATTCACCCCTGAGGATGGACTGAACCTCCACCTAGAGATGCCTGTCTGCCTCCATTTTTGTAGGAAGAAGTCAGAAGCCAAATCTTGAAAAAACTAAAATCAGGTGAGATGGTGACTCTTCCTCATAGTATCAGTAAGGAGTAACACCTGGAGCATAGTAAATGGCTATAAATCTGCTGTAGTCAGAATAAGTCCCCTTGTTCCAGCAGCAGTGTGGAGGCAGCAGAAAAAGGAGCAGACAGGCAGGCCTGCAGGGGCTCAGCAAAGCCCCCTGGAGACAGGTGACTGTGTAGAAGCCTCCAAGGGGCATTAGAAACTCAAGGGTGGCAGTATAGGTATTCACATTCCACTGCTCCTCGAAGGGTAGTCTGAATGTCTTTTCCAGAGTGTCCGAAAGAGGAAGCTGAACTCCTCAGTGTAAATGTGCATGGTATTCAACACCAGAATCAGAGCTATGTGCTGGTAACTGTGGAAAGCCTTTTGTGAATTGATATCTTCATGTTCACAGTTATCTATGAGAGACCTAAGAAGGAATGTTTAAGCATGGCTGCGTTTGCTCCATCATAAGGGAGTGGAGAAACAGCAAAGGCAGAGCACTTGGTCTTAGCACTGTATTGCACCATTAACATTTTTAGCTGGGAACATCAAGAAGGAATGAGCAAAGGTGCCTGCTCTGCATGCTAGCACCAGCAAGGGAAGAGGAAGATGTCATCTAACAAGGACATCTCACTGAACAGCCCAGCAGGAGTATGCTGGCAATTAGGAAATCAAATATAATTTTAAATGCCCCAAATCAAACAAAATGAAGGCTGAGACCAGATGGAACTTGTTGAAACTCAGGACAACATTCCTCTGTGTAGGCCACTGCCACCTCCAGATTGTTTTGCTTTCTCCTGAAACATGAAGACAATCTGTTTGCTTCTTTTTTTTTTTTTTTTTTTTTTTTTCCAGTGTGTTTTGAATGGCTTGGCAAATAGCTGTGGAACAATATTTAACTATTTGCAAAAGCAGCTTCTTACTCTGGTAACTGTATTTTCATATACTGCATTTTTCTGCTTTCATATACTGTATTTTTCTGCTTTCATATTTTGAGCAAGTAATCTCAATTACTTGACTGGGGGATCAAAATTCTCCCCTGCTCAAACTCTCAAGACACCTGCACCTGACCACGGTGTAGAGATGGTCACCCTAATGGGCTGTAGGATTAAACTACACTTACATTTTCTTCTGCAGAATAAACCTGTCTTATTCTCTTTTGTCCCTGCTCTACCATACCACATTTGTGCTAATTGCATTATTTCAGTGGTCTCAGGAGTCCTTTAGAAAACAAGATGTGCCGATATTAGAGGGACAAAGGCATTTATGCTTTATTGGCCTGCATTTTCCACAGGCATAATGCTAAGGCTGAACAAATAGGCCAGCCCTAAATGCACACAAATCCACAATCAGCAGCTCAGATCTGCCAGGCTTGGCTCTGCCTTGAACAGGAGGCAGGGGGAGGTTTGCAGGGTCTCCCCAGATGCAAGGCTGTTCCCCGGCATTCCACAGAAAGCCCAGATATCTCAGAAGGGCCTTCATTGATGAAAAACCACAACCTTAGCACACCACATAGATCAAGGGCTTTACATTGGAAATGGGGTGATCCTAAGCAGACTGTTCCTCTCCTTGTACCTCATGAACACTTCCTGTGAGCTAGACCCTCCTGAGGCTTTGAAACCAGCAGATGAACAGCATGGTGTGAGTGATCACATCCAAAAATTTATATGAGGAACAGAGCTCCCTGGCACGAGGCTTCCTTTCAGCTACATCAAGAAAGCAACACCAAGAATCCACATTTTCCTTCAGCACATTGCCTAATAAATAGTACTTAATTCCTATCTAATACGTCTCAGACTTCTAAGTGTTTTGCAAAAGGGATCAGTGCCACATGAGGAAGAGGAAGCAAATGCCATCACCAGGGTCACTGAAGTCTCTTGTTTAATCTCTAACCTCTAGACCTTAGTCCTTAAACAGGTAGGTGGACTTCTGTAAGACTGTGGGGGATCTGGTGCTCTTTTAGTGTCTGTTTTCAGCTGCTCTGAAGAGTCCTAGACCGTGCCCAGCACTGGAACTGGGAAATGATGGGAATACTACTCGTGCTGAGTGTAAGGGCATAGAAACTTTACAGGAACACATGGAGGTTTAATTATCTTTAACATTTTATAATCATCTATACATTTATTCTCCAACTACCCTTCTTCAGAGAACATAATTCTTACCCTTTTGTGGGTGAGAAAAGGCAGTGTTCATCCTGCAGAAGGGCTAGTGATGCAGACATGGTCTGGAAAGGGATACATGTTCACTCTCCCACAGCCCAGGCAAGCAGCCATCTTCGCTCCAGCCCTTCCTGCCTAACAGTGTAAGCAAACCCATGCACAGCTGCCTGCAGAAAAGCTCTCAGCATCTATAGAGCAGGCATCACTATTTGCCCCTTAAAGTAGTAATAAAAAGCTAATTAGAATGGCAAGTAAAGTGTACAAAAGGAAAGAAAAAAGAAGAGAAAGGAGTGAAATTGGAGTTTCGTTTGACTATACAACTAGTCAAAGAGGTAAAGCTTGGATAGCAGCAGAGGAGTTTCAAAAAGCTTTTGGTGCATTCAGTCTATTGCCTCTCTATTCCTGGTGGAAAAGATCGCACATATCATCTTACAGTGTTTGTTGTTCTTTGTAAAGATCTGCTCTGGTGGAGCTCTCACACTGGCTTCATATTCCATTGTATGGCTTCTTGTTAACACTTATCAGCTGAAACAACATTACAGCAACCCAGAGTCCAAAAGAGTGTATTTTACAATACCACTAGAAGATTGTGTGTATGTGTAGGGGGAATGCACTTTTTTTTTTCCCCGTAAAAAAAGGATGGTAATACAAACCCCAGAAGATGCAAATAATTTGAGCCAGACCTGCTGGCTGCCCAAAAGTAGCTGTTGACATGCAACAGTTTTGCAAGGGCTACAATTTAGTAAGTTTGGAGCTTTTCTAATTTCAGCAGGTGGAGTCCTTCCATGATGTGCCAAGGCTGAGACACTGAAAGACCTCCTTCTGCATCTTTTCCTTACAATTTCTGAGGTGTATGCCCTGTGGGCATAAGGGTATTTGATTGCCTGCATACAAGAGAGGATGCACCCTGGAAATCAACAATGGAACAGCCTTTGCCACAGTTTTATCACATCCTAGTAATATAAATAAAGCTGCATGGAAAAGCATGGAGAAATACAACTATGTTCAGTCCACAAGATCATGACCTACCCAGTGCCAATAGGAGAAATGGTCTTCCAGTTTTCTCTGATGCTGTAACCTAAGTTCCAACTTTCAGATTATTCGAGTTCAAACATTTAATACTGGCAGTTCCTGCTGCAGGCTTGTGGATTAGGGGTACAAAGACTTTCAAGTAAACACTAACCAGAGGAAATTGTCTGGATCCACTGCAGTCTGAGCAGTGATGCAGGAACACATGTGTGTCATACAGTACCTTCTGCATTGTGGTGTATGTGATACCATTAGGCCTCAGGAAAACGCTGTCAACAAAATGAACTCTTGGGTCTTGTGAAGGCAATGAACTGAATGAAGTGTATAATGGAGCTCAGAAGAAGCACATAATGATTTATTTGCTTGTTTCTTCCAGGGAATAGGCTCTGTAACAATTACAGCTTACACACAAACAAAACCTAAACGTATTCTTACAACAGAGCAGTTGCAGTCTATCTGAGTTTTATTAATACCAACCAGGAAGCAAAAAGAGTTGGTCAAAAGTCTCAAATATGTATTTTCTGTAAATCTGTTGTTTGTCCTCAATTTAAAACATATGGTTAGTCTCTTATACGTGCTTTCTTGGATCAGGGACAAGATGTCCTTTTGAACAAAAAATGAGACACATTAGAGATCCACAGAAGGGAAGGGATCTACAGGATATGGTGGATTTACCCAAAAAGCACCCTAAGGATCAGGATGCCTATAAGAGAGAATTCCCTGTCATCCCTCCTTTCAGACTTACAAACACCCAGCTACCCAACTCAGAATGAACAGTGTGGCCAGCTGAGAAAAGCATCTATATGGGAGCCTCTGTATACATCCTACATTGTGGGGAAAACAAAGGGTGAATATAGAAAATTGCAAATTTGGTTCAGTTCAGAGTAAATGGAGGTTTGCTACTGATCCTCCACAGATTCCTTTCTCTTCCAAATGTTTCTCAATTACACATAATATTTCTCAATTACATATAATTCTCCCTTAAAGTACTGCAAGTGTTTTATTACGGGCTCTGGAAACTGACCCTAGAGGAATTACTTGACATTATTTCCTTAAATGAAATGAAAAAAAAATATTCCTGAAATAAAACATAGGTTCTTCATGGATTCGACTCTTCCATAAACAAATCTAAGCTAGTTTCATTGCTCTTGAATATGATAACACAAACTCCATTTCTGGTTTAACCCTAATCAGAGTTAATAAACAAAATAAGACAGAACTGGAACGGGTCTCTGGGTCACTGATCTGAGTCCTTTGCCACTGATTTCAGTGTTGTGTTTTCCCTTTCATTAACTCATCAGGCTCTGACAATGGCCATGTCTTAGACAGACTTGATGGCTTTCCCCCCTCAAATAGAAGTCACTTCCTCAAGGCAGTTCCAAGACAAGGGCCGGATGAAATCCAAACATCCTCAGTCTCAGCCACTCACTCCATTATAATACCAAAACCAAAACACGTCCCAAATAATGTTGAAGGTGGGTCATGCTCATACGCTGTATAGGGAAAGAAAACTGTATTTTCTTTCTCCAATTCACTAGAATTCTCATGAGACAACAATGACCAAGATAAAAGCTCAGCAAAGACAAATAAAGAAACAACTCCACCTCTTCTGGAAAAGATGTGAAAATAATGGTAACTGGAGAGAGCTTTGTTTTGCTTCGCTTCCTCTACAACACAGAGAATGTTAATGAATTACACTGTTAACTGGAACATAATCTTGTCTGTAAGGGATCAGGGGAAATTTAGATGTGGGACTATCAGATAATGAGAGGCAACTGGGAGTCTTTGGAAGAGCTGAGAAACTGGCATATGAAAATAATAATTATAGATTTTACAGTATTTACTGACAAACACTATGGAAGAAACCTCCTTATTTTTAACTGTGAACATTGGAAGAAAGGGAATTAGGATACCTGGTGTTAAAATCTCCTCAAATCCCTCAAAGCTTTAACTGAAGATCTAATGCTTTCACTGGTACACTGGAGTTTGCTTAGCTGATACAAATCATATTTCCAGGAAAATTTGTACATTATACTCCCAGATGTCAGCCAGATGATACAAGGATATTTAGGCTTGGAAGCTTCTTTTCTCCTTTTCTGTTTTGCTTAAGAAGAAAAGAATTGCTTGCATGTTGTTTACAAAGATTTCAGCATGATGACTGCTATTTTAGCCACTAACACAAACAACCTTGACAATCAGAAAGCATTTTTTTCAACCTTCTTTATCCAGACAAGTAAGCAGTCATCAATTACAATCCCACACATGAAATACAAATTTAGCAGTACAGAAATGAAAACTAAAGCAATTTGTACCCTTACTATTCCAAGGGGATTCATTCTTGCTCTGTTTACTATGAAATATTTCCTCTCTTGAAGTCAAAGTTACATCAATGTCACCAGCCTTAAGCTGAATCATAGTAGGAAGATGATATCCTGGCATTCCTGGCACCATCTCCTCATTATTGAGCTTTCTATTTACCATGTGTTTTAAAACAATGCTCAAGCATTTGTTTTTCTTAGGTTGCAGTCAAGTTTGATTTATTGAGTTGATATCATCAAATTTAATACTAAAAAGTGCATTTTAGAAAACCTGATTTTTAATTGATGCCCACTGAACAGATTAATTTTATCAGCAAAATATGCGAAAAGATATTTTTCTACCCACTACATAATATTTCTTCATAACAGCTGTCATGACACTAACAATCTGAAATGCAAGAGCATACGAATGTCTATGGAAACATAGGTTTCTGTGAGCAGCTTGGAAAACAGAAAGATGTTTCTGACCGAACACTCCTATTTCACTTCCCGCTCTTATCCTTCTTTTTTCTTGGAGATAACCAGAATATTAATATGGTTGCTCATTCTTTTACTGCACTGGTCTGTAATTCTGTAAATTTCTCTATTTATAAAAATTATTGCTCCCAGTAACATAGCATTTCCCACACCTGGATGTGCATGCACACACACACACACACACACACACACACACACACACACACGTCCCTATACACTCACACACGTTGATCACAGTACATTCTAAATTAGCAGGGTAAATAAATGAAGGCAGCTCTGTGTCTAGCTGGCTCTTTCAGGAAACCACATCAGACAAACTGCAATGGAAATGCTCTAGGCAGTGCACCTCAGTCCCCTACACACCCAAAGGCACTCTGTGCCTTCACTGCTGGAGTGCACACCTGAGTATGGGCACAGCTACACTGAGCTCCTCAACAGTTCCCTGTGTCCAAGACAAAAACTTTGTCACTCTGCTGTCCAGCCCACATGTCTTAATACACTTCTGCAACTCCTCACCAACTCCAGCACTGTGAATGAAGCCACTTAGAATTTAGGCTTATTTAAATGAAGGCTGAAGAGGTGCCTGTGCACCTTCTTTCCCACAAACCTCTTCAAGGCTATTCCACTGCTCTTCTTCTCTTTTAAAACTGTTCCTGGTGATGATTGAAAACACTGACGACCAAACACCAGTTCTACTGATTTGTGTTACCCCTTATTTCCCTTCTTTTTGGTCTGTTCCATCTATTATTTTTGTCTTCCACTCAAACTGCTTGTAGCAGGGATCACCTTGGACTGGTCTGACACAGGCAAAATGCAATGTGGCTCTGCAACATCCCTAGGCTACCTGGGCACTAAGGGCCATGCTCATCCTACTTTACTCTAGGGAGTAACGTAGATGCCTAATTTGGGAATGTGTCCACACTGCTGTATCCATAATGGTGGAAACAGCATTTTGTCAACTAAGCCTCAGTAATATCTGGAGAGGCTTTAAAGTTCTTCTCTCACTTCTTGATCTAGAGAGAAAATCTAGAGCAGATAGGCCTCACAGAGCATCAACTAGTTGGAATACTCTGAGATTATGTAACAAATATAAAAACCTCCATGTACCATATCACAATACACAATAACCACTCTCCCTGTGCAGGGCTCTGTTGTACTACCACAGCAAAACTAATTTTGTGATGGGCTGGCATGAAATTATCATCCTCATTTTCCTTGAACATGAGGCCAGAATCTAAATCCAAACCCTGTTGGTTTTTTTTCATACAGTATTTCAAATTGGCCTGTTTGTACGGGAAAGTCAAAATAACTGCATCAGTTCCTAGGATATTTGGCTGAACCTGATGTCTCTGTTTTTGAGCATATGGTTTATTGAATTGTAATACTTTTCAAGATAATTCCAACTGCCTTATTCTGAAGGATTAGTATTCTCAAGTAGAACATGCACAAGAATAAAGATTTTGATTGCAGCTTTAATATCAAAGTAATGTGTTTCAATTGACTAAGCAGACCACTAACAATTTAGATAAAGGGATGCAATATAACAATTAATGAGCTATACACAAATTCCTCATTGTTCATTAACCCTTCAGAAGCTGCCTATTTGTATAAAGCCCATGTCTTCCCTTTATTTTGTCCATACTCCAAAAGATGGTAGAGTACTCAAAATATGTTGCTAAGAGGTTGTTTTGAGGTATGGCAAGTGATATGCATACACATTCTGAAATAATACAGTACAAAGCACTGGTAATGGTCCTAACAGGGGTAATGGAAATTACTGTAATTTCTAAAGGGTAAAATTCTAGATAATATCCATTATAAAATCAGCTCTCACAAGCAGAGCTAGGTTTACAAGATCAGTCAGCCTGGGGCAAAACTCTACTTGAAAGAGCAGCAGGATAGGAAAGCTTCCAGGGAATGGTTTGACCACATCCTTATCCTCAAATTCAACCCCAGTAAAAAACAAAACAACTCAAGGCATACTCTGTTTGTTCATGCAATATTTTTCTTTAGCAGCATGGCAAACACCTCATGCTATTGTTGCACATATTGCAGCAAGTGGTTTGATTTGGAAAGGTCCAGATCCAGCAGTCACACGGTTTCATGAAAACCACCACTTTACTCATGTAGCTCTTTGACCTTGTGGGTTGCGGTAAAAAGGCTGGAATTATGAACCCTGAAAAACATCATAAAAGTCCAAATTATTTCTTCCCTTTTGTTTTCTTGACTCTGCCAAGACTTCTTCACAAGGTCCTTGGGGTGGAGCAAGAGTTGGTTACCACAGCTACGTCTCCCCTTTGGATATTCTCATTTTTCCCCATTCTTTTGGCTCTATTTGCTGTTTGCTTGATTATTTGATAGAGTACTTTAGGTTGGAAATGGTACATATATATAGAGAAAGAGATATATATATTAGCTAGAGTAAACCAGAATATTTCTACTGATGACAGGGGAAATAAAGCACAGTAGGCTACAACTTAGAACTTTTCATTACTGAATTTGACATTCAGGTGACCTACATACAAATGACACAAAATTATCATTCCTGTTTTACAGATGGGGAGCAGAGATGTGAGGTATATTAAAGAGGTTTTCCCAAGGACACACTGCAAGTCTTTCACTGAGCCAGAGCTCAAGCAAAGGGCTCCTGGAGGCCATCCCAGCATCCCATCCTCCTGGCAACTGAAAACACTAAAAGGTCATAAAAGTGTATGAGACAACTGAGTGAATCATGTCCGTAATTCATTCACTTGAGCTTTGTTTTCATTCATAAACTCATCAAAGATCAGAGCCCCTGAAGTGAGTTATAGTCCCATCTCCACTGAAAAGCTGTTTGTTAATCTCAGACAGACCTTTGCCTTTATGGCTATGCAGTGGGTACAGTTAATATACTTTCATTTCCTTTTTTATTGTTAGCTCAGATATTAATGATGTCAGCTGTATTCCCAGCTCTACCAATGGGCTGGGGTTAAACCATGACAATAAGGAAATACCTGTACAGACCAATGTCCCACCTGCATGGTAAATGCATTACCTTTTCCACAGTGCTTGTGCAAATGCACCTTCAAACCCATGGCAGTTGGTAGTTAGAGACCTTTCAAATTAAATGGATTTTGCACCAACTACATACTTCCTAGTTCTGAATCAATGCTTATGTATTGGACCAATATTACTTGATGTTCACAGATATAGATATGAAATAGCCTCTTTTAGCTCTTCATCTGAGCCTAAGAAAGTTGGGAGTGGAGGAGTCTGCAGGGTAGGAGCCGGTTTTCTCTTCCCCATGGAGCAGAGCAGCCCAGGAAGAGATGCCTTGTGGCTGTGGCTTCTTCATAGCTCATGGACAAGGTAGTAATCCTTTTGCAAACTAAAGGTTTATCCCAGGCAAGTCCTTAACATTTTTCCTTAGACAGAGAAGGAAAGGTCTGCATTCACAAAGGAAAAGACTCCCTTGTTCTAAGTAGCACTTAGTGACCGGTCTCTGTGACAGTAAAGCTATAGAATATATCCTTAAAAATAAGTACTTTCTCATAAAACAGAAGATCCTTGACATCTTGGTTCTAAAGCATTTTTAATTGCTATTTAAGGAAATTAATGCACTAGGATTGCATTATCACAGGGAGTTGTGGTCATGTAGATTCCTGATATGTCTGCTTGGTAGCTTTATCAGTTGTTTCATATAACTTTTGTATATATAGCAGAAATTTAATTGTTATGAAGCCTCACCAGCACCATGAAATTATAAATTTTAATTTATAAATGTTTGTATGCAACCAAACAAATTCAAGCTGGACAGTAACAATATTCAAGGTACAAGCAAACATAAAAGGAGACAGACAAAAAATAACCCAGCATTTTAGAGATGAGGCTCTTGACTACTTTGGAAAAAGGATTTCGAAAAAAAATCCTACTCTGCATTTTCTCCCCTGGTAGATCAAAGTTAAAAATCAAATCAATACCATCTTAGTATTAGATGGTGGTGACAGCATGCGGACATCAGTGTTGTAATTAAAAAGCCATTCAGCTCAGTTGGTAAAATGTAATTTTAGCTGTAGTCACTGGCTGTTTCTAAGCAATCTATTTACCCCAAAACGTCCTCAGGCATGGACTGAAGAGTGTGAAATGATCGAATTTTAGTTATCCTCATACATAACAAATTTCAATTATAATTCCTACTGTAAAAAATGTTATAATAATATTATGCTGAAGTCCCTATGCTAACCGATCCCAGGGGTAGAAGAGGAGGAAGAAACTCTCTGTTTTATCATTTTTATTAGTCTCATTTTACATGGGACTTCTTCCCTGAACCTGTAGAGGGGCTCATCCCAGCTGGTGACCAAGGCAACACCCTATGCTGCTCCGGTCCATGGCCCACAGGAGGGACCATCATGGAAAATTGCTGTGAGATTTCCCCCTGCTCTGACAAGGACAGTCAGAGGAATGTCCCTCATTGCTTAAAGACTGGCAGAGCTCTGGCTTCAGATGCTGCTCTCAGGAAAAGCTTAGGGCCACTCATTAAAGTAGCAGCTAAATTAATGGTAAGCAAAACTAAGTAAAATGCACATAGCATTTAACTTTCTAGAGCTAAAACTATCAACCAATTAAATAAAATAGCATGCCTGAATTAAATATTAAGCTTATTTACAGATAAGAAAACTGAGGCAGAAAATCAAAAGTCTAGTTTTGAGGATAGTACTTCAAAACCATTCTACAGTCTTTTGTTTTGGGCTAACTTATTTCTTTCTAAAATGCTGTGTGCCCATAAGCAACTTTGTCACAGCTGTAAATCATGTTCTACTGTACATTATGAAATCCACAGAGATGGACCTGCCCTCAATGCCACAGGTGTACCTGTGTCCCCAACCCCATCCATATCTATATCCTCATCTGTATCCACATCTCCTTCACTGTCTGCACATCTGCTTGCTTCTCCGACTGCTTGGCCAGCTCCCAAGGTCCCTTTCACTGTGTCACCCTGCCATAGACTTATCCTTAGCCAACTGGATGGTTAAAAGCAAGTGCTGCTTCAGAACCCCTGAACCATCCTTCTTCTCTTCTCAGCAGTCCAGGGGCAATAGATGCTCTTCCCCATCAATCACAGCAAAATCTGTTACACTAACAAATGAAAGTGAGGGTGTGCAGGCTGTTGGAATGGCTTATAAACATCTCCCAGAACCTGAGAAGACTTCTAGACCTCAGGGAATCTGTGTCTGTTTTAGGTAGCTGCTGTAGCCAAAGGTTTCACAATTCACCTCCATGTACTCCTAGAGGGGTGCAATGCAGACCAGGAGACTGGTTTTGAAGGCCAGACCTTATCAGTCTGATAAAACCAGAATCTGTCAGAGACTTGGGGATCCAGCAGGTCCCCAAATCACAGGCTGGACTGGTTGGCACAGGGAATGTAGGTGCAGTAGCAAAAGCAATAATTTTTGGTAAATACAGAATAGAAATGTCTTTTTTTTTTTTTTCAGGAAGGGCAGAAATAAAAGTAGAAGCAGAGATATAATCTATTTGCTTAATTCTGTGCTAGACCTTACAGTAAAAATAGGAGATGTTCAGATAAAAAGACAAATCACACTGCAATATGCAGTGCAAATGCATATGCAACTTGTCATTTCCTACTCTCTATTCTTGTCATAGTAGCTATTCTCTCACCTTTGCTCAGTGGCACTAGCAAAAGCAGTGGTGGGCAGCTAGGAATACCATATATGTTCCAAGGCAGATGGTTAGAAGTATAGCCACTTCAATTGTAGCATCAGATAAAACGTTTAGAACCATTTTCCTGACTTTCAATTTCATCAGCGCCCTCAGACTCGAGGCAATGAGCTAAATGGGCCAAGTCTTACAGAAGAGAACCCATCCCTTTGGGCTGCTGTAGGATGCAGGTTATTGTACGCTGCATGTTAAAAAGTGAAAGCATAAATTAGAGAGAGTGCTGTAATCTGGCATGCAGATGACTCCTGTTCCTGCAGCAAAGAGGAGGCACCAGGCAAGAAGCAGCAAGGAAGCAAATTTTCTTAGTTTCTCACATCCTCTCTCTGCAGAACTCTTTACTCCTTAGGGGGAGGTGCTGCACTGTAGCATCCTTCAAAGGAAGGTCAGCTTGCAGAAACACACATACAATTACTGGCCTGTCCCTGCTGCTTCTCTTTATCTAGTCAAGCCAAGTCCTTAATAACCCTATTACACCTGGCATTTTTTCCCCATCCTCGAAAATCGCCACAGCTGCTCTGTTTCCTTTCCATATAAGTTTCCTTCTTATGACAGCTTAGAAGGCCTACCAAAATGGGGGATCTTCTGCTATGTCTGTCACAGTTTGCCATGGTCAAGCCCAGTGAAACCTGAGTGGAAACATTCCCAAATATATGAAAAAGAAATCACAATTTTATCACTGTTTTCATGGGCAGGTTAAAATATAGGGGCAAGCTGCTTAGATTTTAGAGCAGCTGCTGACACGGAGAAGTGACCAGGGACTGGGGCCCTCACTGTCTCTGATTTGCATCAGAGGAAAATGAACCCAGAAAGGAGAGGACGTGTTCAGACAACACTCACACACATCCCAAGGGAAGGGTGAAATGATAGAGGAATACAATGATGTTTTCTGAAGCATGGTAAATGGGAGAGAAAAGGACAGAGAAGGGTTAGAGGGAGCTCATAGGGATGACTGAGAGGCAAACAGACCACCCTGGTGGCTTTTGGGGAGGGTAAAATGCCTCCCTTCAGTGTAGGACAGTGTCCAGCCTGTCAAACTGCCTTATTTTGGGGTACACATCTCCCTTTATTCCTGCAAGGCAGCAAGGACAAGGGGAGTCCTGGAATGCTCCAAATGTCCCCTTTTGCTGTCCCCTGGGAAGAGAATATTCATTAACTAACCATCTGCATTGCTTCATGTGGTCTTGAACTGCATGAAGCAACATTTATTTTTAGGTTTTTAAAATATTCTAACTTACTGTATCGACATACAGTGATCACTATTTCTCCCTGCTGTCAATAGTTAAAACAACATTAATTGACATTGGATTTATGTTCATGGTATGTTTCCGAAGGAATTAAAATATCTGGGCTTACTGCCACAAAAACCAAACATGGACTAAAGTAGACGTCATATACAGTGTTGCAGGACCCCTGTGATGCACTGGAAGAGCTCCTCATCACAAAGCAACCAGTTCTTATTAACCACATGTGCCTATCTATTCAAAATTAAGAGCAAAATGTGTTCCTCACCCTTTCCTAGACGCCTTCTTCATTTCTGTGTACAACATTCAGCTGAACAAGCTGTTAAGTGGGAAAAGGAGTAGGAGGTGACCAGCTTTCCCTTCATCCTTTCAACTAGTGAGCAAAACAGCACACAGTAACTATCAGGGGGAGCATATTTTTTAGTAGCCTGCAGGCTAAACATCCCTCCTCCATCTACCTGTCTATCTTCCCAGTGCATGTTGCACTGTCACTCCCAAAGTGCTCAGAATATGCAGAAAGAGCTCCCAGGAAAGCCTGAGGAGCAGAACTCAACCTGGCTCTTCCAGGATAGTTTGATGAATATCAGTACTTCCTTTTTCTGCCCATAAATATGAGCAAAAAAGTCATTATATCACTGCAACGGACAACGCAGTATTTCTCAACACTGAAGAATCCTAATCTATCAAATACCTAAACTACAAATTGCTGGTATTCGGGAACATATCAGAGGCTTTTGTACTATTTTTATACCACTCCTTAGATACCCCCTTCTGGCCACTGTTGGGCACAGGCTACTCAGTAAGGTGGCTCTTTGGTCAGACGTGATGCTGGGAAGTTCCCTAAGATCTTAAATGATTTCCAGCCTTCTGAAACACGTTAGTATTGGTGAGCCTTCTGTGACAAGCCTCGCAGCGTGATGAAGACATGGTCTAATGCGCTCACAGAGTCCAAAGCCTGGTGCCTAGGACACACAGTATCTGTATTAATAACCTCAGGACACTTTGCATGCATCCATATGGGTGAATCAAACATGAACAGGGCTGTTTTCTGGCCAATTGGCCTGGAACAGCTTGAATCCATATACACACACACTGCCTAATGGGAATGGTCTCTGGACTGACCTAACTTCTGTAGCATGTCCAGGAACTGGGAGAGCACTAGCAGGACTGGTCAAAACTGTGCCAAGGACCCTTCCAGCAATTTAATGGTTCAGACAATCAATTTTCAGTGCCAGAGGATTTTCATTCAAGTTGTTTAATTTACTTGGGTAGCATTAGCCTTAGGGAATCCAAAAAGTCTAAGCCCATTGATAGCCTTCTATATATCATCTCCTGTTATTTGCAAGAGTAATAGCACTTTCTTGATTGATGTATATATCTTCCTTACATCAGCTTTGAAATGGTCTGCTCTGAAGGAGCAATCAGGAGTGGCAAGTTTCCAGGTAGTCCCATCTACTGCCAGTCAGCCTAGGTCTGAACCTCTATTGCCCCACAGTCCCTGCCAGTTGGACAAGCCTAAAAGAACCAAAGGAAATTGTTCATAGAAAGAAATAGGTCAGCAGCCTTCACAGCTTTTCCTCCTTAAAAGTTTGGTTCAGAGCATGGGTATCCATATGTTTGCAGTGACCTGCTTGTGGCTGGCACCCCGGCGATCTTTCCTCCAGGTTTTCTGATCCTGCCCTGGAAGTGGTGCTGGCTGTAGAGGGCAGAGGGATGTTGGGATAAACTAGGACAGCTACAGAAGCTGTATTTTTTGACGCTAGAATTTCTATGACGTTTAGAGAGATGAAAATGTCACAAAAAAAAAAATCCTAATGGAGCACCCTAAGAAATGGGAATTTTTACCACGGAGCTAGCAAGAACACAGCTCTGCACTGAGTTTCTATCTCTGTTCTTTAACAGCTGACTGTGTGCTGTTTTACCACTCTTCTAGCAGATGGCAAAGGCACTTAATCTGAAACAGCAGGACTTCTCTCTGAAACAAACACAAACATTCCCCGCAGGATGCAACATGATGGAAACCCAGTGGCCAGAGTGGTTTTCTGGTGATGTGTTCCCAGGGCTCTAAGTAGTACTTGCAGACAGGCAGCTCTTGAGTCCCAGACCATGGTGAGTAGTGGAAGCCTCCACAGCAGGGCCACTGTGTGGAGAGGACTCTGTTCCAGGAGCTCCACTGTGGGTCCCATCTGAAGCATGCCATTGGGCTCAATCCTGCATTTCAGACTGGTACAGGTCTCACAGAAATAAGGTGGGAATCTTTTCAGTTGACTTTGGGGCAGTAATGTCATGCAGACTCTCATCTTCAGGAATGCATGAACAGAAGGTCTCCAAGTCATGGTGGGAGCACAGGAAATCACCAGATCTCCATTTTTTTCTTTAGAATTGAGGCAGATTAGAGGCAGTGTACCTTGTTCTTGGCAATCTCACATTTCCATCTTTTTCCCAGCTTTGGCTAAGCAGAGCTAGCATTTAGCTCAGGAGCAGCAGCCGGACTCATACTCTGATGTAGGATAGTTGCATAATGTCATGTGTTCTCTTCTGTTCTCCTCCCTCACCTCACTGGGGATCTCTTATGATAAAAACAGTAAAAGGCTCTTGATTTATTTTGCTGACTAGAACATTTCATTATATTGATTCAGCTCATGAAAGCTCCACAAGGAAATGGAAAATAGCCCATTATTTTTAATTTCCAATTGGAAAAGTTACAACACATTTCTATTTATGATATGCTTTATTTTTTTTTAATCTAAATCATCAAATTCAGCACTTATTTTTAGAACAGTCTATTTCCATCGTTAAGGAAAGACTAAGGTTTGAACTTGTGTTTCTCTGTATCACAAGCTGCTGAGGTTCAAGGAAATTATTCATATATATTTTGCAGAGAGTTGGTGAGGAGGTGAAACTGCCAAATATCCTGAACTTCTCTATTTTGGGAAAAATGGTGGGCTAGGATGATCTTATAAAATATATTCACGGCTTAAACTGAACAATTTAACACTCTGAAGCTTAAGTAAAAAATTAATAGAAGGCAAATCTTTGAAGTGGTGGCATGTGTGTAAGCCTCTTGTCCCCTGCAGCCAAAAAAAAAAAGTCATCAAGGCTTCAGACAAGCAGTATTAAGCAGCTGAATTCTCCACAAAAGTGTTTGTGATGTAGAGCAATTACTTGTTTCTGATATTAGTGAGAAGTTGCTCATATGTGTTTATTTTGCCTTTCTCCATGTAATATCCTTTGGAATATGTGCTTTACATTACTTCTACCTCATGGCAGATTCATCTTTTGTGGTGTAACCATATACCCCCATGCACATTCACACGTGTACACATATGTTTACACACACACACACACACACACGCACGCACACACACAGAGAAGCCATAAACGAGATGGCCAGAAATTCTTGGCATGTTCTCTGTTATTTCTGTGTTGCTCTTGCTTGAAGCACATTTAACATTTTACTTGACTTGAAAACTTAGTAAGGTAGATGGATTAAGGAAAAAAAAAAGCCAAAGGTTGAAAGGATGAATAGCTTAGAGAATAAAGCATCGGGCACTTACAGTACTGCTGGCACTGAATGCAAGGAATCAGTCCTGCAGACCTCAAAAGGGTGAGGAATGAAACTCAAACACACTTGGTTTGGTCAGCCCCGAAAACCTAACTGAACAAAGACATCCCAAACCTGCAGCTTGGGTTAAAGAGCTAAGACACTAATCCAGTACAAAGGGCTTTATTCAGACTGTTTACCCTTTTGTATGTATGTATATACAATCAAAACTAATTTTTTTTCAGACCCTGATGTGAACCAGTGCTCTATACAAATCTGTGGGGAAAAAGTCCAGCAAGTTATTTCACTGACAAAAGTGGCCTTTATATTGCTTCAAAAGTGGCCTTTACTCTTTGCAAAGTCCCTTTAGAATAAGGTCTGCTAGGAATTTTGTAGAAAACAGAGCTACTTTACAGTATTTTCTTCGCATTGACTCTTTAAACATACTAAATCTGTGCTTTGTTAACTCAGCATTCAAATGTAGAGAAATCCAAAGAGCAGGTCAACTTTCTGTCCCTAACGACAGCTTTCCCTCTCAACCGGCCAATGGCCTGGTCACACAACCTAACCTCCTGCCCTGAAAGATTTATCATCAGCTTTGCATATGTCCTTGTCACTTTGAACTAAACAGGGCTGTTCAACATGCCCTAAAATCTTGTGCCTGTATATGCCTTTGCTCAACTGAACCCTGAAGAGCTATTAGTGCTGAAAGCTAATTGTGTGTGTTTTGCTCTCCATAGTGTATCCCAAATTTAGTGTAGCATGTATCTTGCTGTTTTGATTAAACTGCAAGCTCTTCAGGGAAATGATCCACCTTTTATTCTCTGTAGTTTTCAAAGCACCAGGACTCTGACTTCAGATGGGGCCTTTAGGCACTGCCATGGTATGGATAAATAAAAGACAATATGAAATGGTGCCACCAAAGGAAATGAAAGATGTGAAAGGCAATAAATAAAGCTAATTTAATCCATCTGAAAACAACTGATTAAACCAGCAATCAGATCAGAAATAAGGTAAAAAATGGAAATCTTTCCATAAACATTTTCTACCTTTCTCAGAGGAGCAGTGCAAAGATGATGTATCACTCATCCCGACACAAACCTTGCTTTGATTTATTACTTCTTAAATAAAAAAAAGACAACCTCTGTGATTTTTGTAGCAAAGCGTTTTTGCAACACTTCTCAAGAGAAATCCATGCCTATACTAACAGATCTTACATATATCTCCTTAACTTGTAAAAATACAAGCTTCCAAGACTTTCTAGAAGCTAGATAAGGAACAAATAATATGGATCCAAACCTTCTGCTTCTTGTCTGCAGACATTAAGTATATTGCTGTGAATATAGAGCTGAAAGACTATTCAGATGCAAGAAGGCAATACTCAATTTCTCCTCCCAAAGACAGTTTCTTTGTCAGAATTAGAGGAATTCTAAAGGGCTTTTCACTTGCACAAAAAGCCGCCTGCCAGCAATGATCATGGTTAAACAAAAAGCATGTCCAATAGAGCAAGCCACTCATGTGACTATCATTTGCAACCCAGGTACTGGGAGCAAACGCTGGCTGCATACTTTGATCTAAATATACTCCAATTAAGGTTTGACTGATTATCTGTGCTCACAGAGTGGAGGTAGGCAAATTTAACAAATGGCAATGAGGAAACTTGGGTTTATGGAGTAATTTAACAAAGGCAACATAATGGCAATAACATAGGAGCAACAGACCACCTGCTCCTCGGCTGGGTTCACTTTCTCATGGACCTGTCACACTGTAGAGCTCCTCACACAAATAAAACAAGAAATAAGTAATTCTCCCAGAGAGCAATTGTTAAACAACCAGTCCTGAAACACACCATGATGGAAACTGATATTAAGTGACATTTTTTAAATCTGTTTGAAGAAATCAAAGGTCTCATTGATTAGAGCAGAGGTTTTAATCGGGAGAAGTGTGAAAGCAACCAACACTTCTCACTTTGAGAATTATATATGGATATTACCAAAAAACTGTAAGTGCAGGAGAATATCTTCATGAAAACAGCCTACAGTAAATAATGGAAAACAATAGCTTTTCTTTAAGCTCTTTAATACCCCAATTTAACATAATTGTCAGAGATTCAGATCTTTGTTATTTGGATAAGTTATAATTCTAATGAAGAATATCTTGCGTTGGTGGTTTTGGCATTATTAACATATTTGTTTAATTGCTACTGAGCAATGCAGAGTGAAATTTAGAAGTAAGAAGGACAATAACATATCTTTAACAAAACCAGGTTGTGCCACAAGATTGGTACCAATGGATCCAGAAGACAAAACTGCAATATAAATTACCTTTTTTGTTTTGCTAGATTAAGGGAAAGATTCAAAAACATGATGGAATTGTGGTATAACTAGACAGAAGGCTCTGAAAACACTATTAGCAGGAAATTATTTTACATTTGTGAGGGAAAAAATGAGAAAAAAATCAGTCACTAACAGTTGCTTCAAAGACTCAAAGACTGTTGAGATGGGATATTTTCCCAGAACATTTGGCCTGGATCCTCAGGGACTAATTTTACATTCAGGTGACCTATGGATGTGAGTCAGCACCTTGGGTAAGCATTTGAAAACAGATGCCCATGCACCATTTATTCCTTGCCTCTTGCCACTGGTATAAATGACAATTAATATGCACATCTGAACGTACATACTCACTGTGGGACTGCAGGCACTAGAGACCTTTGCTTCATTGTCATAATGTGCTTTTTCCCCTGAGTAAATTTACTGCTAATTCTTTCAGCTCTCACAACTGAGCATTGTTAAAAACAGAAAAAAAAAAAGAAAAAAGAAAAAATTACTCATATCCAGTTGGTGAGAAATCTAAAGTTTTGATTAAAAAGATGTTGACACAAATGTTGGGAGAGCCTGCAGACTGGATTTCCTGGAGACAGTAAGCAGAATAAGGATTTAACTCATCTCACTTCAGGAGTCTGAAACATAGATATTTAACCACTCGATTTTTTTCTTCAGTGAGGGTAGAGAGAGAAAAAAATCTTTTTTCAGTGAACCATTCACCTTAAGTTTTTCAGCTACACTGCTCAAATTGCCTCTAGAGGGGCCTATTTTCCACCATTACAGTGAAAGTCTAAATTGAGAAGCTTCCTAAGATGACTAACTCCTAGGAAACAGCTTTAGGGATTCCAAATACCCATGGAGCTTCCTTGCATGTCAGGTAGGCTCCAGCAGGTGCATGCTAGGTACTGAATGCCTCCAGGGAAGCCTAGACACGAAGGTAAAGCAGATGGCTCCCAAACTTACAAACAACTTGTGAGGGAAAAAAGGGACCTGTTTGGAATGGACCTGGATGTGAGAGGCTCAGATCTGGATCTAGGACTTTGGGATACAACAGCCACTGGAAAAGAGTGAGGCCAAAATTTGGATCAGAGTTCTGCCTGTGCTCACAAAAAGTCTCAGGTCAGTGCTTGGCACTTAAGCGCCACGTGCAGCAAAATGCCTACACAGTGTGGGACCAGCTCAGGGTCAGGTGTCAGCATAAACTCACAATTTCTTCTATTTATCAGCTACCATCACAACTGGGACATTACTTTAAGGCAGCAAAGATTTGGAGGGTGTGTCTGTTAATCCCACTTTGCTGTGAAAATGGTCATGATATAGTCCTTTTGCTATTAAGATGTAATGATGCTGATTAAATTACAAATGACACACTACATCAATTCTTATTAGAGATGCTCAGGTCTCTGAGTTTGTACACTCATGTGGCTGATACCCTTCTTGCCCATTTCTCATACCATTCAACCCAGTAATTATCAACAAAGATTTCAGAGCAGGCTTGAGGCAGTCACGCATCTCACTGTCAATCAAGGGTTTCATTTTTTTTGGCAATGTTTATGTGATATCAGGGGTCAGAGGTTTTTAACCCTACTTCCCCTGGTGAACTATTACAATCCTCTGCTGGATTCTGCTGGGAAAGGAACATATCCTATTATGCTGTTATCAGTTCTTCATCTTGTAGCATCACTTCACAATTCACAGATATGATATCATTAAGGCTGAAATTCTACCGTATGTTGAACCCTTTGTTTATTTCACTAAGACCTGAAAGATCTTGGGAGTAGTCTTCAGATATGATGAGACCTGTCAAAAATGAATTAACCAGTTTTTGTGTACTATCAATATTTTTATTACTTAATGGTAGTTTAAGGCTGTACTAGATACAACTTGTTCATAACTGGTCTGAAAAATGAGATTATCTTTTGCAAACAGTTGCTTTTCATCCTTTTCGTGCAAAACACCAACACATTTGGCTGAAAACTGAAAATGTTTCATTTTTTAATGTGATAGTTAAATGTTTTCATTATGATAGGGAAGAACGTTCTGTTGGGAAAAAAAAGAAGTTAAGAAATAATCAGGTTGTTTAGTGAAAAACATCCACTTTGGTAGAAAATTCTTGGCCAGGCTGTTTCTTTGCAACCATTGGAGCCCTACAAATGCACTCTATGAAAAGATTATAAGTCCTGGATAACCCCTATAGTGAATAAACCAAGAAATGTAACATGGAAGTTACTGAGAGTGGCACATCAGCTATTCCAGTTTTATGGCTGATTTTAAAAAGAATATATATACAAAATAATACTAATACTAATACTAGTCCCTTTTTCTTTTTCTACCAAGTTACAATATGATGAAAACACAAAGTTCCCCTCAGTATAATTCTCCAGGACAAACTTGGCAAAAATTTTCAAGCAGTGCTGTGACAGCAGAGCTGAGAAAATGAAACAGATAAAATTGTTGACAAAAGTAATGTGACTCTTAATAGAATAATAAATAGAAGCCACCAAAGCATTTTGACCAATAAAAGAGCGGTTCCTTTGTATAAAATTGATTTACATACATATGGGACAGAGTGGGTTTTTAGGATGATGCTGCAGAGGCACAAGGGCACTGACATCGTCCTAGAGTCGCCTTTTAATAAGCGAAGTGTTAGGGGGCTGGGCAACCCATGGGGGTGATACAGAGCCGCTTGCTTCCAGGTCACTGCTTTGAATCTGGCCTTGGCTGATGCCAGCTGAGAGCCGTAACTCTTTGATGCCTGCTCGGTGGCCTTAAAAACTTCTCCTCTTTTGGGTTGAGCACGAGTGGGTGCTTGCTGCACTGGCAAGCCCTGCCACGGTGGCAGGAGCAGTGTGGGGGCTGTGGGGCTGGGCCTGGTGGTCTGTGCACACTGGGAGGGTATGGGTGGAGCACGCTGCCCCTGTGCCCGTAACCCCGTGCATCGACTGCCCTGCTGCTGCAGCCGTGTTGGCAAAGAAGCTCCCTGCAGAACACCAGTCTTGAGGACAGAGGGCTTTACTCTGCAAGGCTGCTCCTCAATATCATTCCTGAAAAGTTTTCAGTAAGTGAGCTAATCCTCCAAAAAATTTTGTTTCAGAGTAGGTCATTCTTATGCCATTTTATGTCTATTCCCCCACCTCCCATACTGTGCACCACCTGGGAGCCCAAAAGTAAACTCATAAAACAGCATAACATTTTCTAGCTATTTATTTATTTGCTACACTTACTTTCTAATGGAGTGTGTGCAACATCATATTTAAAACATGACCTTAGAAACTTAAAAACACATCCATTTCTCCAAAAGAATATACAGCTGCCAGAGAAAAGGGGACATTCAGTAAACTGCATGTCACTATCAGCTATTGATAGCCAGTGATTTGTTCTGAATCCAAAGGCTAAACCAACCCTCATGCTGCTGTATGTCAGATGCAATTGGTCCAAAGTCAAAGTTTTACAGCTCAGACAGGGCGCACTTTATCCTTCAGGCTGCTACTTAAGATAGCCATGACCCTGAGGAGAACCAGTCAACAAAACAGACAGACAAGAGGATGTGATTTGTATGCATCCCTGAGCCTGCTCAAATCACCTCTGACCTTCAGGTCAGGCTGCAAATGACAGCAGAGTGCATGCACCTGATCAGACAGCACATTCTCATTAGAAAGCCTGGGAAAAGGGGGCAGCTACACTGTGTTTACTCATAGACCAAATGCAATCTACCCAGGAAATGAGAAGAAAAAAGATCAATTTAGCTCAACAGAAGGATGTGAGCAACATGTAAGTATGTTATGAAATTCCATATCAAACTGCTTATTCTTATAAACCCAGATGGGAGCTCTCTGCCTGGGTGAGTCACCAAGAAGACAGGTTTGCAACAAAAAAAGGGTATTTATTTGCTGCAGAATACCATGCCAGGAGTGTTTACTGGGGTGCATAACTTCTAATAGACTGAGATCCACAGTCAAAGGCATTTATAGGCTTGATTTGCTGCTGGTACTAGTGAATCATCAATGCAGTTTGCTGATTTGACTATTTGTATAGTTGTTGCTGCTAATTTACATCAGTATATGTGAATTTACCCAGTATAGAGGGCTGGATTTATCCATCAGAAGGGCGGTGTTCACATGGAAATCCAGGCTTTCCTAAATGTGGTTGTTTGGATACAGCAGCCTGTCAAGTTACCAGAGAGATCAAACCCATGTTTTTTCTGCCAGGCTCCTGGAGGTAACCCGTGCTAAAGTTTTGGTTTAGGACAATTTCCAGCACATTTGGAGCAAGTCTGTGATTTGAAGGGTGAGTATGTTTGGTGACTGTGTTACTTTGTGCAGAGACTAAGGACCACTCTTCATTGGTTCTCCAAGCTGGCATTACATTTCCTATAAATTTCATCTGGCATTAGACTGAAGGCTGCAGTGCTGCCACGATCCATCTATGCTAAACAGGCCTGCCGATGGCACCGAGGGACCTGTGGCATGGGTGCATGGCATCACTCGTGCAGACACTAAGGAAATGTGACTCATGCTTCCACTTGTCAGGGGCTGCAAGGACTGCTCTGGCCTTGGCGTCAGGTCACACCTGGGGCTATATGGGCAAAGTGCTGCCCACCTATCGCCTCGGTCCGAATGGAGATCAGCTTTGCGTGCAACTCATCTGACTCAGCCCTTTCTGCTTCCAGCCCTTGCCATGCCACCTCCCTACTCTGTCTCACTTCTCTGCCCAGGAATGAGGCATGGCACTAATTGTGCCAGGCAAGAATTCCGGTGCAGTCAGATTGCAAACTGACCACAGTATGGAGGCTAAATCTCTCCTGTGCAGTCCTGGACAACAGCAAATTTAGAGAGTCCTTCTGGAGCCAACCTATCTCCAGGAAACACTAGAAGCATACTACTGATAGGCTTCCTGAGTGTCCAACATGTGGAGCTGCTGGCAAAGAGGTCAGCACCATGACCTGTGACTACTCCCTTCTGAGAATAAAACTGAATGGCTTTATCCGGTAATGAATGATGATCCTTGCTAGACATGAGATTTTGCCATAAACATGAGATGGGAAACAAGGCTGAAACAGAATTTAAGGCTGGTCTTTTTCTTGGATTGAGCTGGGACTCAGTGTGTGAAGGTTAGTTATTTTGCATTTTCCACAGAGATCCACACATCTATGACAGATTTTAACTGTGACATTCAGATTCATGTTTTCTTCTGGTGATATCCATGTCAGCAGTAAGTAAAGGAATCCTACACAGTGGGGTTATTTTAGCATCATTCCTAGGAATTAAATAAGTGCCTTTTTTAAAGCTCTCAGTATAGATAATATCTGGTGACAGACATACTCTGGAGAGGAGCCATCCTTACTTTTCCATAGGTGTCAAACTACCCATGTTATGACATTAATGTTATTTTCAGGCTTCCTAGGTAATCACTGAGGCCCAGGAGTATATTGCCCCTTGATTGCAAGGCATTTCAGCACCCTGAGCTGGAGAAGACAGAGAATGTCTCTGACACAGCTACTCTGTGCAGACAAAGAAAGAAAAAAGTGTCCCTGTGTGGACCATGAACACTCACAGCAGTCTGGATTCCTAGTAAAATCCTTTCCAGTGTGCTGGCCACAGTTCTAGGGAGAAGAATAAAAATAGACTTTGTGCTGGAATAAAATAAGAACAGAGGAACAAGAGAACAGCTGTACTGAGTGAGACCAAAGGTCCTTCAGCTCCTGTCCCTGACAGTGTCTAGTAATAACTGCTTAGGGAAAAACTATGAGGAGAACAGCACGAAGTGACCCTTCCCATGGCAGTCTGCTTTCAGCTATCTATAATTTAAGAATTTCCTGACACAGATGTGGTTATCCACTGGACTTTTATTTTCTGGCTTTGTGGAGTTGCTTTTTGAGCCCATTTGCCTTCCACATCCTCTTCTAGGGAGGAATTACATGGCACAAGGAGTGCAAGCATGCCGTATGTGAAGGGGTGCTTTTGTTTGCCTTAAAATTACATCTAGTAACTTCATTTGGGTTTTGTCAATTACCAGACCAAGAAAAATGGCAAGATTCTGATTGGACTAGGATGAAAACTCACGAAGCCAGGAAATCTTCCTGTTGTTTATCTTTGTCGTGGTTTCTCTTGCTTTACAAGCCATGCAGTTGTTGGTGAGCTGCATTGTGCTAATAGCAGCATATGGAAAGTAGAAGAAATGACAGCAGAGTCTGGAAGGAAGTGCAATTTTGTATTGTATGTGTGCCCAAGACACGGGACAAAAGATTTTGAATGCTTACTGCAATGTGTCTCACAAACTGCACAGCCACTTTCAAAGGCAATGAAAAGCCAGGTGTTTTAGAGGAATCTTTTTCCCAAAAGAAGAAGAAGGTGGCCAAATTTTTTTGTTTCATCTGTGGTAATAATTACATTGCAGTTTGTTTCTCCGCTTTGTCACCCATAAAATTTGACTAATTACTTCTCAACTATGAGCCCTGCACAATAGTAACATGTACAATGGAGAGGATATAGATTATGAAGAGTTAGGCAAAGCAGAGAGATTGCTGTTTTCTTCAAGCTTCAACAATGACTATAAGTAGAGTGGTTTATGTTTTTGTGAACCACTGGGCTTTCCAAGTTTTCTGGACAAACAGATCAATTCATATGTAAATAAAATATATCGTATCCTATAAGAAAAGAGCAGTTGATAAAGAGGATCTAGTGCTGTGGGTCTTTATGACCAAGAGAGGGAAGAATTTCTTTGTGTCACTACAAAATGTTACTCGGCCCCTGAAAGGAGGGAGACAGAAGGCTAGCTCTGTGCAAAAGCCTGACTGCATGTGACTGACCCAGCAGGAGAAGAGCTGGCTCTCTTTCTCGGGCTCCTTCTGTTGCAAGACACAGATCCTAAGTACGTGCCGGATGCCTCTGCCTGATTTCTCAGGGGTACTCAGGCCCAGTGATACATTTTAGAACAAGAAGGGGAATGAGCAGATCAAAAATGTAAAGCACAAGCTGTTTCTCTTGAACTTTGCTGCTCTGCTGAAAGTGGAGCATAGCAAGTACATGTGCATTTCACTTCTTTTATGTTACACACCAATAGTGACTCCTGCTCTTGTTACTATAAAAGATTTAATCCTTTTCGTTTTTCCTTTTAAACAGCAGTTCTTATTTAAAATTATCTTGTCCCTTCAGAAATGTGCTTTTTCAGGGTGAGTGAGCCTAGAACAGCTTGAGAAAAAATACAGTCCTTCCAAGTTGGACTGCATCTCATCAAAGTGTTTTTCCCCTTAGGATTTTATGGAATGTTACCTCACTTTATGACAGTTCACATCACAGTGTAAATGCTGAACATTTCTGTAAGTGAGGCAATGCACTGTGAAATGTCAGGCAAACGATAAAATCAATAATCTGCAAGTTACCAAAGAGAAAACGGAATTCATGGATGTCAGTAGTTTTTGGGTCAAAGGCAGATGCTCCTTTCTCCAAAGGCAGAACAGGGCAGTTTGGAATGGCCAAACACTTTTGGGCTGTTTTTGTTTAAGTTTCACTCTCAAAAAGCACTGAAAAATTGCTCTATTCTGAGCAACTAGGAGCATCTTTACATATACTTGTTCAATCTTTCATTCTTTCAGCTGAGAAGGTGAGACTGAAAAATTGCTTGTTTTCTTTTATATCATCTTTTTATGCCCTGGATGTATGTTCTATAACAAAGTTAACTTGTATTCTTAACAAGCACAGAAAGAGACCTTTGAACAATTCCTACCTGAGATCAATGCTACATTTCTTTTCCACTCAGATCTGACAGCAAAATCAAAAAATGAGGACTGGGATTCTATTGAAACTAAAAACACATTAAAAAGAGATTTTAGCCAAAAAAGCAAAACATTCATAGAAGTGCTCTGTGCAAGTCTGAAAATGGAAAATGTCAGAGTAAGCATCTTTTTGTATTTTTGTTCATAAATTAAATATTTGAAACCAAAATTGATTTTTAACGTATCAGCACTGAAAGACTTTTAGCCTAGTTGTTCAGTTCTAGCTTTCAGTTTTTAATTGAAAAAACAATATTTTAAATTAAAATCTCCTCACAATTTCTCGTGAACAATTATAGCTACTTTTAAGACAGCTCTATTTAATTTCTTAGATGGCCACATTCAGGAAAGAAATACTATTGGAGCGTCCCATTTTTACTTTAAATTTTAAAATATATGAGGGGAAATGCATTTAACACTGGGATTAAAGCATGTTCTGGGTCACAGAACAAGTAAAATAAAACCCATCTCTGGTATGTTTACTGAGCTGTGCTTATTTATGTGCAGGCTTCTGAAAATAGAATACCATTGGAAAACTTGTAGGATAGGTATAGCAGTAGCTGAAATATCTGCAGATACACTGACAGATGTACGGCTGGAAACATAGTGCTTCCAAAAAAAAAAAAAAAACAAAAAAAAAAGTGTGAAAGATGGATATGGATGCTTTCATCAAACCAAACCAAAAAATTCCCTGGCAAAGCCAGGCAAGTGAAAACATCCCGAGACAGTGATGTACAGTGAAGGCTAAAAGGTCAATCGCCATCGCTAAAAGTTATCAAGATAAATATTGCTAACGCCTTGATTGGGGAAGATAAGTTCCGCCGCGGAAGCTGTTCAGCTTCGCATCCCT